>JAPDEL010000015.1:0-482710 GCA_027569095.1 Aspergillus conjunctus | reverse complement strand
AACAGTTCAAATATCTATTAAAATAACTTGAAGTTGTAGAGATACAAAGGGTCACAATTTGCTATTTTGTATAAGATACCGAACTGGCGGCTCGGTCGTAATGGCGACTCGGCCGTGGAATATGTTATCTCTACATGTGACATAAATTCATAATTCTACGTCGTCATCCGGTGTCCCGAGCTCCCTGTACCCATTTAAACCCCTTCAAGAAAAATGCCTGGACAGAGACGGGAGTCTACCAATCTATTACTTTGATGGCTGCCCCACGTAATCATTCCATCTCTTTCATTTCCGTTCTGATGAATGACATTATTTTTATCATTATCAAGCATCAGTCCCTTCTAAATGATAATATGATAATTTAGGTACTTAGAAAAGATATTTTGAATGGAATGAGCCAATGCAGCTTGCATTTTTCTTTGCAGACTCGGTGTCTTACTTAAATGCTAACCCCGTGTCTTACCTAGCCGTGGACCCTCTCTCGCCCACAGCAACCTCCCAGTTTAGGTCAACCTTGGAGACAAACCCGCTGCGATAACAAGCGGCTTTGATTCCTTTGATCATCCACTCTCAACCCAATATACTGCTCTGTCAGTGGTGCAACCGCTCTCCTTTGAGCCTCTTCTATTTTTCTGTGGCAAAGCCAACTTATTTTCTTTGTCTTGCATGTACATAGGACGACTGATCATCATTCGAATCCGTCAGACTCTTGACCAAACACAGATCGCTGTAGCCCAACAGCAATCACTCTTGACCTCCTCTCACCATCATACTGCGACATAGCCACGACATAGCCACGACATCCCACCTTGATTCCACCCTCCTTCGCCAAGCATCCAACAACTTGACCACCCCGGGTATTATCATTCGACTAGGACGAAATGTCGATCAAGTATGTAGTTGATTCCCCCACTTGGTTTATTCTAAAACACTTGTCTTTTTCTTCGTGAATATCATGGTTTTGTGTTATAGCGCCACATGATATAATTGGCTCTGCTGCGTTGCCCGTTGAGCATCCATCTGTATCGCATTAGCTCCTTTATCGCCCGCTTGCTGAATACTAACTTCTGAATCAACAGTTGGGTGATGCTTCATGATCGTGATGGCTTCGTTCGTCTTCCAAATGAGCAATTGATATACAAATCTCCGCCTCGCACAAGCCTCGCTTTGCAGCCACTTCCTTCATATACAGGCAAAGATAAAATAAATATCCAAAGCAGTGCTGGTCATATTTATCTTTCAAATCAGAGGGTAATGACAACTTGTTTTCTCCTTCTACTTCCACCGAATGAAATGTCAATTAACACCAGGGTGCCCAGGTTGTCTACATCCCTGCCCAGGAATCGAAAGACCTCGCTTCATTCTCAGCGCCTCTTCTAAATGTACATGATACCCATGTCTCCTCGCCATTCTTTGGTCCAAATGCATGGATCGCACTTATTCAGCCGGTCTCCGGTGGTGGGATTCCACCCTCATTAGCAGCCGTACAGCTAAAAATTACTTTCAAAGAGGGAGGCGCTTTCGACTTTCACAATCATTTCGAAAGAATCAAAGAAAGATTGCAGCACGCCGTCGAGAACTCCCGAGACAGCAGCCGGGGAGCGAGAAATATCGATTTGTCTAGCGTTCACCTAGAAGAGCTGCCTGCATATCCTGGCCCACAGAATAGCCAAGCTATCCGCGCCCATAATAGCAACAGTACGAATTCATCGTCTAGGGACTCTCAAGAGACACCGGCCGAAAATGCCACCGAACCGGTCGAACCACCACCAGATTATGAGGAAGTTCAGCAGCAAAGTATTGCTAATGAACTAGAAGAAAGACTACGTCATGCCAACTAAGGCGAATGAATTAATGTTTTATGTGTTACCATTGAAATCATATTCTCTGCATACTCTGTCTATGCTCTGTCTTCGCTATAGAGCACCTTGTTGTTGCGCCAAGGAAAGTTTCGATTCTTAGTGTAGAGTACATTTAGCGATAAGAACAAGCGTCACATACCGTTCTATCTAATTCAGCTTCACTGAATCGTGAGGAAATGATATTCCTTTTCTTTAATATATCTTTTTTTTTTTTTCAACCCCATCATCCGACATGTCAAGAAGATGCAGTCAAAGAACCAAATCAATGTATTTCAGTAAATTTCCTTAGGGGACCCGAGTGAACCAATCACGTGTGCGATAATTGGGACACTCGCCGGCGGCCGGGGTGTTCCGATTTTCCTGAACGGCAGAACAGCTTTGGGAAAACCACCCGACCTCAAATAAATCAAACCTCGTTCGTTACAGCCAAAGCAACCCGCAAGCACCGCGCCCCCGCACCTTCGCCTCTCCCCTAGTCTCTCATCAATTGACTATCCCAAGCCGGTCCACGATGGGTCTCACCGATTTTTTCTCCGACGTTATCTCTTCCTGGGGCTTCCCCGAGGCCCAGGCTGAGGCTCCCGCCGCCGAAACCGTCGAGGAGAGCAGCAGCACCCAGGAGGCCGAGCCTGAGGTGAAGGCCGAGGAGACCGCCAGCGAAGAGACTGAGCAGACCGAGGAATCTGCCGAGGAGACCCCCGAAGAGTCCTCCGAGGAGGCGGAGGAAGAGGAGGAGGAGGAGGAGGAAGAAGAGGAGGAGGAAGAGGAAGAGCCTGAGGATATCAAGCCCCAGTTGGAGGAGGGTGAGTTGCCTTTCATCAATTTCTGAGGAAAAATTTGTCAGTTCCTGCGAGGTTGGGTATTTCTTTGCTCTAGATGGTTTCTGTTATGCGACAATGGCAATAGGACGATATAATTGACTATCGACGGGCTATATCGGCGGAGCATCACGTCGTATTTTGGAGCCACTGGACCAAAAGAAAACACCCACATCCCTGGAAGCGGACGAGGAAATAGCTTTCTGACTGACGCTGTGAATTACAGAGTGCGCCAACTCCGCCCAGTGCGGCCCCTACAAGCACCACTTTGACGAGTGCGTTGAGCGTGTCACCGCCCAACAAGAGGACGAGGACTACAAGGGTCCCAAGGAGGACTGCGTTGAGGAGTGTAAGTTGAATTCCATCGCCATCATCGAACTCCCGCGAACCCCGTAATCTACTAGGAATACGACTAATCCCGCCTTATTTAGTCTTCCACCTCGCCCACTGTGCCACCGAGTGCGCCGCCCCCAAGCTCTGGAAGGCTCTCAAATAAATAAGTCACCCATGGACTCATCTCGCCCCCTCTGCTACGATTCCCCTGATGGCCGCAACGACAATTGACATTCCTAACGTGAAATGCCACTCCGAAAACCTAGTCTCAGAGGGGGGCATAGAAAAAGGAAAAAAGCAGACCACGATGGCTGAAAATGTACACAATCTTCTTGTCAGCCTGCTGTTATAAAAGAGTGCGAAACTTATTTTTTTACGACGATTGGCATAGAATGAATGGGAATGGATTCTTTTGTCAATTTGGGAATACTGTACCATTTTCTTATGTATTGTTGACCATTGCGTTAGATATGATGGAAGGGTGTCCGTGCGAGGGGAGGAGTGAATGTTGTATGTACAGATAGCTGATCTCCGCCTGTTTGAAACCGTGCTTTTTGCTTCAACCTTTATTTTTTTTCCCCTTTTGTGTTTTAGATGAATGTTACCTATTTCTCTCCTAGATCCCCCCTTACTCTTGAACCTCATTTACAGCTTGAAACATAGTATTGAAAGGAAGGGGAAAAGGTGACGCATTGCTAAATTCCAGGCACATTATTGACATTTTATGTACATCATATATCCCACTTCCAAAAACTTATATTCAAATGGATGACCGGCAATTCAAAAACAAGCATAAAGGGAGGTAGGGGTACATAGGTGGTAGGTCTTTCTCTCCCCTACTTATCTCAGATTCATGACTTCCTCCAGGGAAACCTAAGTCCAAATCGCGCATTCCCCGACGATGGTTCAACGCCCGCAACATCACCGTCTCCTTCCACACTAGGAGTAAAATCCGGGGCATCCTCCAGATTCACACCGCGGTCGACATCAAGCCGTCTCCGTCGAACATCCCGGCCAAAGAGTCCGATGCAGATGGGGAACGGGGCCGCGACGCAAGCGATGACGGCCGAGAAGATGAGCGCATTCCGCATATTGAATGCCGGCGAGGCATCTGCGCTGGCCTTGAGGGCATCCTGGGCGAGAATGAAGACGGCCCCGAGCAACTGGCCCGAGGTCCAGCAGATGGTGCTCCCAATTTCCGGGGAGAACGGGTAGGTGATTTCGACGAGATACTCGAGGACAACGGGGAGAAGGCCGAAGGA
This sequence comes from Aspergillus conjunctus, assembly GCA_027569095.1. NCBI lineage: Eukaryota > Fungi > Ascomycota > Eurotiomycetes > Eurotiales > Aspergillaceae > Aspergillus > Aspergillus conjunctus. The sequence goes on along the minus strand of JAPDEL010000015.1, from coordinate 478,435 downwards.
GGAGGCGCCGAGAATGGCCATGACGACGAAGGCGGGGGCAATGCCTGCGGGGCTGGACGGGGCGAAGATGAGGGCGATGTAGGAGACTGCGACGATGGGGACGAGGATGCGGATGGTGCCGAGGTAGTGTTTGAAACGATCTGTGATGGGGGAGAGGATGGCGGAGCTGACGAGGCCGACGACGATGAGGATCCCGCCTGCGATGCCGGCGTCGGTTTCGGTGAAACCGTACGGGGAGAGGATTTGGTTAACGAGGGAGGAGACGCTGTTGAAGAACCCGACATAGACGCCGAAGGGGATGAGGATGAGCCAGAACTCGAGTGTTTTGAGCATCTGGGAGACGGCGGGGAGGAGCGGCGTTTTCATGGCGACGGAAGAGGCGCTGGGGGGCGTAGGGGGTTTGGCGGGAATGAAGAATGATGGGAGAGAAGCGACAGTTGACTGAGTTTAAAGTCCTGTCAGAGATGTGCTTGTCCTTCTTGTCGGTTGGAGGCGACCCTTACCATGATGGAGATGTATAGAACCATATCGGGAACTTCACTGGGTTTTGTCGCCCAGAACGAATTAATCAACTGGCCCAGTGCAGCGCCTAGGGGATTAGCCAGGGTCGCCAAAGCCGTCGCGCTTGTCCGTCCTCGATCTGAAAACCAGAGATCGCTATATCGAGTGGGAGCGCTCAGGCAGAACGGCTGTGCCAGACCGATCAGGATTTGACCGAACATGGCGACTCCGAACATGCCTCCGCGCGCTTTTGTTCCCGCAAAGCGAATCCAGTTCCCTAAAAGCATAAGGGTCGAGGTAGCAATAATCGCTGGCTTGGGCCCGCCTTTATTGAGGGTGAAAATCACGACGCTGAATAAGGTTTGAATTGACACCGACGATCAGCACGAGGTCCGCAGATAGACGATTATAGATCCAAAAAGACCCCAATGGTTTGTATTATTTTTATTCCCCGCTTCTAGTGCAATAAAGACGGATCGTGACTGATAGATATCGCAAGATAAAAAGAGAGACTCACGGACTAGCGACGCAGAAAGCGAATAGGAACCCCGTACTCATCCAATTGATTGCACTTTCAGAGACACCAAAATGGTCCGAAGCAGTTGTCGAGACAGCGGAAAATGTCAGCCACTGCGAGTTGGAGCAAAGTGACATACAACGTTAGCCCATCTGCCAGATTGGCGGGGGAGGGTTTGTGTTGGAGCACACGACCTACATCCCAGCTAACCATGATATTCAACAACACCAACTGCCCCAACCCCCAGAAGCGCCGTTTGTAGACCTTGTAGCCACGGCCCGTAGGAGGCAGCTCTGGCTGAGCAGTTTCATCGTGGACATCTGGCGAGAATTCTGGGTGCTTGGAGCCCATCTTGACGGTCTGAGGAGTGGGCAAAGTTATTGGGGGGCAGTGGGCTCGACCGTCATGGGAATCGATATTAAATACTCCACGGCGGGAGAGATTGACAAGTGATTTTACTCAAATTTTATTAACCATAAGAGGTCAACCCCCTCAGGTAAATACTGGGGCCGGAAAGGAGACGGGATCTAGGTTCTCTGGATAAATGAGCGCCCATCAAATCAGAGTGAGGGGGATGCATTGGGTTGGCCAATTACCATTTAGGGGTTGATTGGGACTGACTTTCGAAGGCGTTGCTGTCGTATCACGGAGAACCGAGGCTGGTTTGGTTACATTCATAAGGGCTCTTTGAGATTGACAGATTCACAGATTAGCAGATACGACTGCATACTTCACCAGCTATGAGAGTATACTTAGCTCAGAAATGCGGGCATTTTCTCTTATCGTCAATCTGCGAGTTATAAAATTCGACTCGGAGGATGCGCCACCTTGACTGTAAGTGTATTAACCTATTATAGTTCTATGGCTTCTGGTCAGAAGTCTAGATCACGATACTAAGGCATACTACCCTGAACATCCTCTTGCTCGTGATTTACTACCTACAAGGTATTACGGACGATAACTTCTTTGCAAAATGCAAGGCACTTGGTGCTTTTGTCCTGGATGACCATTTGAAACCTGTCTCGAGTCTTGACTCGAATCCCGACCGACCGTCCATCAACCCAGCAGATGCAAGGAATCTCGGGTTATTTTCACAAACACCGAGACCCAGTCCCATTGTTACTATTGGTTTGACAAGCGAATAGAGTTGTAACCTCGTCGATGTTCAAATAATATGTTAAATTGATGATGCAGGATTGGGAACTGAAGACCTATGTCAGAACCATAAAATGGGCGCTCCAATTAATCAGAAGTGGGTAACGCAAAAGGTGCGAATAAGAGGAACTCTGGGTCGAGAGCAGGGCGTATGAATCATGGAACGTCGTCTCACTGGTCCACTCGCAGATGGTTGCGTTCGTCTGGCAAGATTATTCTGGTTTTCAGGGGCATCTGGTGTCGAGCGCTAAGCATCCTCTCAATCACGAACCATCCGGAATTCTGGATCCATCAGATTTGTAGATACTGGGGATTCGACAGGTGTGTTTTTGCCATTCTCTATTGGCAGTAGCTTCACAATCCTCATAGAACGATATCAACTTTCTTAAAATTGGTGGAAAATTCTCGCCTGACTCGACCATTGCAGGTCTGGCTGTAACCCAGTCTCAGCATCTGTCCCTGAGCAAACAGAATCGCAAACAGAATCGCAAACAAGGGTGTAATTGTAAACAAATTGTATTCCAGAAAGATAGCATGGTCATCGTCGTTTACATGGTCAGGAATTATCCTCATTATGATCTCCGATTCATCATCTGTAATTTCCGTTCGTCTCTAATTTTCTTCGCCTGCAGATCGCCTCGTGATCTTCAGCTCACCCCAACCCTCTCTGTTCTTTTCATCCGCCTTTCTTTTCTCCCTTCCGTGTTTTCCATTCTTTATCTTTATTTGGAACCTTTCGTCCTTGCTCTTCTTTTGTTCCTCGACCTTATTATTCAGGTTTCTTCCCTCGTCTTCACGCTCCTTGAATTGCGATTCTCTCCCGGCCGCTCTGCTTCCCCATTCCCCTAGCGGCAAACACGGAGCACCCCAAGAATGTATGCTGCCTAGGATTTCGCCTATCGTCAGCCCTCCATAACTTAGCGAGTTTATTCGGGCTGTCTGTCATTCCCTTGCCGAATTCCACCTGTCACGATGAACGGCCTTGATCTCCGCTCGAGCCAATCCTCCTATGGCGATCCACGGCATTTCTCTGCGGCCTCCTTCGGGATACCACAGCCGCCCCCAACCAAGGTCCTGTTGGAAGGCTATCGCAATGCCACCGAACCCCATAATGGGGGGAAGTACAATCCTGTATGCAAACGTGCCTCCCATGACCGCAATAGTAGTGGCTAACTCTCTTTGCTCCTTCTCTAGTTCAACCAGGCGCCGCATCCTCACAACTCCGTCCAGCCCAGTACCAATGACCCGGTAGCGATGTACTTACTCACCGAGACCGCAATGGGCGACAGTGCGAACTACGATATCCTGTCGCTAGAAGATGTTGAAGGGCTGAAGAAGGAACACAGAGCTTTGACGACTCGCACAAATGCCACAAAACGAAAGTTGGCCCTCGAGCTGAAACTCCGTGATGCAGCGATGTCGCTCAGCCGGCTCCATAACAGCAGAAACTCCCGGACGAGTGATGAATACGATGCAGGCCCGCCCAATTTTCAGCGTACCCGGAGAAGCGTATTGGGCCGTAATACATCCACACTTGACAAGACAGACGAAGAACTGGCTCTGAGTAATCGAAAATGCGAGGAGCTGGCTGCGGAAATTTGGAATCTGGAGCGCCGAGTCCAGGATATCCAGAAAAAGTTACTGGAACACACTGCAGGTGTCCTACAGTTGACTCACAAAGGATTGAAGAAAAATCTCAAGAACGGCATCCCCCATACCCCTGAAAGCCTCTCCAGCAACAACACCGTTGACGATTTCGATGATCGAAGCCTGTATAAACCGTCGGATCATGACTTTGGTGGCTACGGTACACGAGGAACAGTTGGTCAAGACCAGTTGCAGGATACTGAGAGAAAACTTGAGTATCTTAGCAGCAGGATGCGTGACATGGTCCTTCAATCGAACCCCAGCCGTGAGTTCGACCAGATTCCTCAGCCTTCCAACAGCGGCGGCCCAGTTAATCCAGCAGCCATGGTGGATGCTCATCTTGCCTACATAGAGAATGGACTGGGCTTATTGAAGGCCCCCGCAGCACGGGGGCCGTCCCATTCACAGGAACTCGACTACGAAACCGAGCAACATTTGAAGGAGATAAGTACTCAGCTGTCTCAAATTGTGGAGAATCCCGGCCTTCCCCGCTCTCAGACACTGCCCCCCATGCCTGGCCCTCAGAGTCCTTTCTCGGAACAGCTTGCATATCTCGGATCAGGCATTAACGGCCTCCATGATCGGGTTGAGAAGCTGCTCGAGCAAAAAAGCATTCTCACTACTCAAATTCAACAACAGCGTGAGCTTAATTCCAAGTCTGATGCAGAGAGGGATGCGCATATTGCCGACCTAGTCGAACAGCTTACCCGTTCACGGAGGGAGCTCGAACTCTCGGAACAAGAGGGCCAACAGTCGAGAGAAGAGTTGGATCTTGCAATGGAACAGCTCGAGGAGATGCGCCAAGACTTAGCAGATCACAAGTCTAGGGACAATAAAGAACTGCTTGGTTCCGAGAAAGAAGCACGTGTCCATGCCGAAGCGGAGATTTCACGTTTGCAGAACCTCATGCAAGAACTTCAGCATGAGCGTGATGAACATCATGAGACGCGTGTGCGGGTAGAAAGTGAAGTCGCCCGCCTTGAAAATCATATCCAGCAGCTCCAATCAGAGCATGAGTCATACACAGAACAACACAAAACCACACACTCGCAGGCAGAGGGCGAAGTTGTACGCCTGCAGGCAATGGTAAATGAGCTGCAGGGAGTTGCAGCGTCGCATGAATCGAGCAGGGAGGAAGACAGATCTGCACGCTCGCAGGCAGAAAGCGAAGTTGTTCGCCTACAGGCAATGGTCAATCAGTTGCAAGAAGTCGCAGCGTCGCATGAATCGAGCAGGGAGGAAGACAGATCTGCACGCTCGCAGGCAGAAAGCGAAGTTGTTCGCCTACAGGCAATGATCAATCAGTTGCAAGAAGTCGCAGCGTCGCATGAGAATTCCGAGCAACAAATCTCTCAACTAGAGGAAACTATTCATCAAGTCCGTAATGATGCCGATGCTCGAGTTAAGGAGGCGAATGACATGCGTGCCCAGGCTGAGGATCAAATCTCCCAACTCGAAGCCTCGATGGACCAACTGCGTGCCGACGTGGAATCGCAACTTAAGGAAGCAACCGAAGGGAGGGCGCTTGCCGAAGAGAACTCGACTCGCCTACAGGCAGAGTTGACCCAACTGGAGGGAGACGTTGTTCGGGCACAAACTGAATTAACAATGGTCAAGGCCGAGCTCGATGGTGCCTATGGTACACGCGCCCAACGGGCAGCCGAAGCTGCAGCCAGCCCGGCTCTACAGAAGGAGCTTGATGAGCTGAACACCAGGAACTTCGAACTGGCCCAGGAACTTGCGGCCCTCAAAGCCGGGAGACCGGGGAGCGGCGATGCACAGAATCGAGTCGTAACCCTGGAGAAAGAGTTGCGTGAAACTGTTGACGACTACGAAGCTATGACCAAAGCAAGCATTGAGTTTGAGAAAGAACGCGAAAAGTTTGAAGGCATTATTGATGGCCTTCGCGATCGCTGCGAACAACTGGAGACGCAACTCAACGAGGAACGGATCAGTTGGATGGGTTTACACAACAGCGCTCCGATGGGACGAGACGGCACATACGAGACCACGTCTACAATGGTGCTGAAGAACGAGTTCAAGAAGATGATGCGGGACACACGCGCCGAAAACATGAAAATACTCAAGGTCAGTAAACTCCCCTACACCAAATTCCAAGGCAGTGCTAATCAGGAGCACAGGCGGAGCACGAGGAGCGCCGAAGACTAGAAGGCATTGTTCGGGCCTTGAAGAAGGAACAAGCCAACCTGAATGGAAAGTCCAACCTCGGCCAGAGCGTCACGGCTTTATGATCACGATATTAACTGCGAACACTCCTATATTCTCTTTTCTTTTCCCTTTTCTATCTCACTCTTTTGGGCAGCCTTTTTCAGACACGCGATTTCGGTTGCTTCCCACTTGATATCCCATTCTTCGTATATATTAATGTCTTTTTCTCCCTAATTTATGTCCCCAATTTCGGGATCAGGGTTTTTTCCCATCTCGGTACATTCGTCTGAGTCTGCACATATCTGTTTGAAAAGCCTTGTATCATAGCCCTGTTTCTACCATTCTTGATTGCCATTAGCCCCTCTTGTGTATTTAATAGGTTCCTTCTCCCCTTGTCCTTCTTTCTACTATTTCATTCCCACTTGCTGCACTCCTTCTCGGTTTCCTTTGGCAACGCAACAGGAAAGTGCAATCAACAATACCCCATGTTGACAATAAAGAACCTTTCTTTATGAATTTACTATCCCCATTTCCTGTAAAACGACGTGGCATTGTTGCCAACGCGGATGGTCATCTCTACAACCATTACTAGTTTCGCAACATGTCGTCACTTGTTGACTCCAGTTCATTCGGCCAACAGGAAGTCTCTGATGAAGACCGGGTACCAGCAGAGGATGTCGCACGATGCATGAATTCAGTATCGTCGCAGTCGAATCTCAGCAATGAAATCTCCTTCTATAACGCCTGCAGGGCCAGTTCCACCAGCGGAGATGACGCAGGATCTAAACCCGACTCTAGAAACGAAATACATGAGAGCTTGGACAGTAGGATGGCGGCCAACGTCGCCATGTTCTTCCCTCTCTCATCCGAATTTAAGGCACCTCGTCCTCCGTGGCACGATCCCGGCATCCCACGCTCTACACATTTCGCCTCAGACAATAACCTCCCTTCTGTAACCAAAGAGAAGAGGGGAGGGATACAACCAAGGCGACAATTGGAACCACAGCCCTGTGAGCAAGCACGTCAACCACGCAAAGCGGCCAGCTTTAATGATGTACACAACCTATTGAGATCACCCAAGTGGCCAGAGAACCTCAGATCACCCGTCAGCCCAGCTCTTCCTCGATACCCTCCGCCAGTCAGATCACCCACACCCCCCGGGCTTCCTTCGTTTGGTGCCAGGGAGGCTATGTCGTATGTTTCTCAGCTCGCCGATCCTGCTTCGATGGCAAGTTCGGGCCCACAACGCCCGCTACCCGCTTCAAGGCCAAGAGCAGCATCGTCATATACGGACGTTGTACGGAGGCTGTTTGGTCTACCTTCGACCACTTCTCCTCGTAATCGACAAGCGCCAGTTCCAGCCATCAGGGCAGACGACGGAACCACTGTCCATGGGCGTTTTCCCTACCGACAAAGTGGTCATGGGATGCTTGTGGCTAGAGGAATAGACGACCACCCATTCCACCGAAGGAATCTCTCCGTGGCTCAGTGCGATGGGACAGAGGCAGGGGATCCTTACACAGTTTCCGGTGAACCAGCAACCAGAGACCACGGCAATACCGCAAGTCGGCCCTCCTTGCCAACTACCACAATCAATCCAGAGCAAGTTCCTGGCAGATATCCACAAAGCGTACCAAACACATCAGGCTCAACAGGATCTGGCCCACCAACGGCACCCCCGATACCGAATTTTATTCCTAGGAGAAGGGACGATTCATTCCATACATGTTCATCTCGAGCGCAAGAAAACAGTGTATCGAGAACCCCGAACGATCCACAAACCCCCGATCCTCCGAGCCCTGAGGACCCAGCAGAGTGCTTCCTGACAGCAACCGAGTCAACAGCAGTGAATACTGTCCAGGATAAATCTGCCAAACTGGATGATCGTCCAGATTCTTGGTTGTATTTCTTCAAGAAAATCAGCTCCCTTTATTGCTGCTGTTGTCTGAGTCCCGTAACCGATCCCAATAATATGACGAATGAGAATTCGAATACCTCTTCTTGCAATGACACCTATGTCACTGCACGTGCCTGGAATTCCACCGACAGCGCGACAGGGAATGCGAATCATGTTTCTGGCTCCGGTAACTCGGACTAATCCTCTTAAGCTGTAGATATCGAGGATCTTTGTATCTGGTCTTCTTGGTGCTTGATTTACCACCACTTAGCCCATTTTGATCCGATACATTGTTCCCGTGACCAGGGTCTGTCAGTGTCACGCTTCTTGTATACATAGATTGTCACTATTGTTAATTCTCAAATATGAAATGCCCTCTTTGGCTAAAGGGCAGTAGCCTTGGACAAGGGGGAAAAACAGTAAAAAATTATTCTTTCATATCTCATTGCCATGCTAAGGGCCTCCTATGCCAGTTGACCGTTTCTTTCGATCAAGCAAAAACAACCATGCCAAGTTCTCCCAGAATATCAGTATGATCATAATTGTCGTTCATGCTAAGACCGAAAATCAAGTGACGCCACATGGCTCCAAATGCCGAAAATGCCAGCAAAGAAGGACTGAACTCGGAATAGAAAGGGAGGTGGGGGGGGGGGGGGGGGGGGAGAAGAATACGCAAAGAAAAGGCTATAGGTAAATTAGATAACCGGCAATGTAAAAATTCTTAAAAAAAAAAAAAAAAAGCACGCCACAAAGGCCCTCACATAAGAATAATATTCACATGGAGCAATAAGAAATCAACACGAAGAAAAGAGAAGGAAAAGGGCGCGAAGGGAGGGTCAAGTGAATTGACATGATTATATGCTGTATGCAGGTAGGGAGCTTGGGAGGTGTAAATGCCGAGATTTTTGATTGAGGGTTTAAGATGGGATGGAATAAAGGCACGGGTAGGGAGGGGGGAGTTAAGAAGGGAGATATTGGAATGAGCTTGGAGAGAGCAAAAGTACTAATGACGTATAAGATGATACCCCCCCTTGCCTAAAGGCCTGTGAAAAACTGACAAGCCTCGTCGAGTTCCTCATCATCACACACAAAGTCCCATCCTACAATTCTAGGATCCTGACTCGCGCAAATGATCTTGCGGGCGTCGAATTGGATTTTGAAGATCCTGGATGTCGGTGGCTGGGTGGGAGGGGCGGGTCTCGCACGAGGATTAGCGTAGTAGTTAAGGCCTGGGACGGGTCCGTTGGGATTTGGTCTGTTAGCCTGAGGATGAGCGTTTTGCTGACCGCCACCCTGGAGGGCAGGACGTGCTTGTGCTGCTGCGGAGGTGTGTTGCTGGGAAGGGCCTGAGAGTTCTTGTGCCCATTGTGGGAGTGTGGGTGTGGGGTTGGATGAACCTTGTTGGGCATTGCCCACGGGCGCAGGCGCAGAGGATGAGGACGATGGTGCTTGTGGCGGTGGCATCGACACTGGGAGGTGTCCTGCTGCGGGGGCGGGCCAGGAGTTCTGGCCCTGAGAGGCGGCTTGCGCTTGAGCTTGTTGGGCAAAGGCGTTGGCTCGTGAGGTCTGGCGGGGATGACGGTTTAGGAAGGGCCCATAAGAGGCATTAGCAGCCGCGTCGGCTTGTCGTAGCCTCTGACTGACAACCCATTGGCCTTCGCTATCCTTCTTCCAGATAATGATGGACTCATCGTAAGATCCCGAAACTATTCTCCCCCATCTGCTACCACCTCCACCGGGTGGAATGCGGGCACCCAGTGCTTTGATATCCCGCGGGTTCCTAGACCCAGTTGTGTTTTGTTGGTAGCCTGCTTTTTTGAGAGCGGCAGGGCTGAGATCCACAACTTCACCCATACGCTGAGCATTCAAAAACTCCCGGTCCACAGCTAAGGCTTCCAGTCGTAGAGCTTCCTCAGCTCCAGGAGGATCACCAAAGCCGGCTTGCACGGTCCTAACTAGATTTCCATGCCCATGCAGGCAGGCAACCTCTGCGCCCGATATATGATCGAAAATGCGGACCGTGTCGTCGTTGCTTCCACTGACGATCCGCTGGTTGTCGAATTGGACGCATGCAATGCCTTTCTCATGACCTATAAGGGTCTTTTTGCAAGCTCCGTTCCGCACATTCCAGATCTTGATCAACCGGTCTCCGGATGCAGAAACTATCTCGTCTTCATTCATTTGAATTGCATTGACAGCAGCCGTGTGCCCTTCTAGCGTCATTAATAGCGAAAACGGTGCCAAAGAACGTAGGTGATTATTGGCGATCTCAGCTTCCAGAATGGGAGACGGGATTTCACTTGTATCAACAATATATGAAGGATAGGTAACGCCAGATCCACGAGAGACGGCAGGGTAGTCCTTGTCAGCCGGGGTGAGATCGCGCCGATTCCAAACCTTGATAAGTTTGTCCTTTGAACAGGTCACCAAGTACCGTTCGTCAAACCTGAGGTTGAGGACAGAGTCGTCATGAGCTGCGGCGATTTCATGGAGCTTCTCACCCGTAGAAAATCGCCATACGATGACATTCTTGTCACTACTCCCAGAAACAATGATGTCTTCAGATGGACGAGGATCGAACTGGAGACATAGCACCGATTTTGTGTGGCCGACCAACGGGCGGTACCACAATCTCTTCGTATTGAGATCCCAAACACGGACTGTTTTATCCCGACTCCCACTAACCAACCATTTCCCCGAGAATTGGATCGCATAGACGCACTCTTTATGAGCTTCTTCCATGTGAGATGGATGCGGCAGTTGGAAATTCGTGAAGCGCCCTTTAACCCAATTGTCTTCCAAGCGCCTCCGCTGCCTGTAGAGATGGGGCCAATTAATCTTGACAGTGCCGTTAGACATTCGAATCAAGAGAGAAGATTTTGAGGACGCTGATGAATGTGCCTGCCCAGCCGACTTAGCAAAGCTGATTCCCGACAGTGATTCTCGCCTACTGCCAGGGCCCATTGACAGCTGTCCAGGAGAAACGAAAGTATTTCGATCCTCTGACGCATCGCTCATCAGATGGTCACCTTCGGTATCAGCCTGCGCAAACACAGGGGGTCCATTCTCTCGCGTCGCCGCATTACTCTCCTCCGCTCCTATTGTTCGCGAATCCAGCCAGCTAGGAGGAACGCGTTTCTTATGTCTCGGCTCTCCAAAGTCTGTGTCCGCATGTCTTGACCGGGGCTTACGACTTTGGGGCGACGACAATCCGGACTGCTCCCGTTCAAACGCATGCACTGCATCGATGTCAACGCGCCAGCCCTCGCTGATGTATAAATCTCTCCAAAGACGGGAGTCGAAGATACGGCTTCGCCAGGCGCGGGATGCCAAAGATGCTGTTAACAAAGTCTGTGGATCAAGGTAGGAAAAGATCTCGGATGTAATCTCGGGGGGTAGTTTGAGAACGGGGTCCATGTGCAGGAGGGGCGCCAAACGTTCCACCACTGCAGCAACTGTGGAAGTGCGCAATGTACGTAGCAAACTGTACGCGAGCTCTATTCAACAAAGTTATGGCTCGTAAGTATAATTGTCTAGGTCCAAGACGAGGCACGCGACTTGCGCCACCAGAAGCGGGACTCACCAGCTCTATCCGCCTCGCTTTGGGCGAGAATCCAATCGGGAGGAGACATTACATGGTCCGCCGGGGGGTTCAGCAGGTCCTTGTCGGGCAGGCTCCTAGTCTCGTCGGAATAGCCCTCGTCAAGCCTGAAGGGGGTCGATAAAGAGCGGGCGGTGAGGTTGGGGGAATAATCGATCGGACGGGGGATGCGAGCTTCCGTCGTCGCCGGAGTCTCTCTCGCCATGAGTTCTTTCCTTGTCGTTGAAAATCCAAGATCCTTTGTTTTCTTTCCCACTGCTTCTCTCCCACTCTGCCTATGCTTGTGTCTACCGAGGGACAGGGGGGCTAGCTTCTGCCTAAGGCGGTGCGAAGCTTCAGGAAGCCTTTCGCTTCCTCGACGGTGTGGGCCGTCACGCGGAGAACAAGTGGGTTCGAATAAAAAACAACTATTTCTTGAGGCGAAGAGAGGTTGTTTTCGATAAAGAAACAATAGTGAGGAATTAGATGGAAAGATTCAAGGCGAGAAGGTGATGTACGCGACTCACGACATGGTGTTGGGAGTTGATGAGGCATGCATGAACCCAACCTATTTTACTGTCACAACAGCCTTACCAAGCAAAACAAAGCAACAACTAAATCACCCTCAAGATCTAGACATGAGTAACACATCACGAACTACTGGTTAAAAACAACTGTGATACTGCGCTAAGCAAATGGATTTATATCTACCAAATAAACAGCGCCTTCAAAATAATAATACCACCGAGTGGATGAAAGAACTCGCTTCGAAGCACCCTCTCCAAATTGACATCACGGTGTCAGAATCGGCAAGGGGAGGATACAGCTCCTCCTCCCATCACTGCCTCGCCTTTGCTCGGACTTAGACCAGGGACTATCCTCGGCATCTCAACAAGTACTATACCCTAGTACCAGGTAGGCAACATTGTATTTCAAGGCATAGCTAGGTATATATCTGCTCTTTGGTTACAACTATTTTATGATTAATGTTTTATCAGATTTCGAAGGATGGTGTACCGAACAGGACCCTGAACGCAGCGAGAGGGTGTTATGAGCGAACGGCGTATTATGATTGTTGATAATACTGTCGTACACAAAATCTTCAATACTATCCGTGATGTATTATCATCAGACCAAATATCAGGGGCTCTGAAACTACCTAGGTAGCCAACACCCACCTCTTGCCTCTACGACCAATAAAGCAATCCCCATCAATCGCATTAAAGTTTGCTGTTCTCACAGCGGAGACGGACGAATTAATATGGTATCACCAGAACAATAGCGAGTAGTTCCAAACTCCGAGGAACCTTTTTCTTAGGGGACAGACCGACTGTCGTTAATCTGCGGTTCACGGAGTAATGGATTGTCATGGAAGCAGGATGGAAGAACGTAAATGTCCTCGGTAGCCTCGGGAGGAGATGATTTCTAGGTGTTCCATACAGAGTATCGGTACCTGGAGATTCTTCTGACCAGAAGAGATACCATGTGCTTGACGTTGAAGGGTGTCGAAGAGCGAAGAGAGGCCAAGCATCAACCTCACTCAGACAGCCCACTACTCCTGACTAGTCCGAACCTCAAACACTTGGTGTATGAGAGTGTGACCTGGCCTTCATGCACCCGATGCAGCACCCAATATTCTTCCTTCCCTAATCCCTACCAACCAACCCCAGCTTTTCCTAAAAAGATTTTTCCCCCTCGAATCTGCCTATTTGGAATGATGTCTATGAGGGGATGGGTTGAGTAATAGTGCGTTCTCCTGCGTCTCTTGTAATAGAACAGACATACTAGCCACTCTGCTGGTTTTATATAGACTCCTCTTGATCTTCTTCTATGCTCTTTGTAGATATTATTTTAGAATCCTTGATCTAGGTGCAACTAGTTCCTTTCACCATCGCTCACCTCACTTGGGGAAACCCCCCCCCCCCCTTTTTCCTCTCTCTGTGTGTGTACTCGATACTACTGAACTGAACTCTCCCACCCACCATCCCGATTCGGCAACTGGACCACCTCCCGCGCAGCCTGGAATTTCAGGTTCACCTCCTTCTTTCCTTCACCACCACAACAGACTCACGAGCACGACTCACTCCCCCCCTCAAGGAGCCTCTCCTCATCGCTTACCTCCTCCTCCTCCCTCCTCTCCTTTCCTTCCTTCCGTTATTCATCCCATTCTCCTGCGCCTTTTTCGTTTCGTCTCTTCTTTCCGCTGGTTTGAAGCCTCTGGGAAGAAGATCCTGCTTTCTTTTTTATTCTTGCCCCTCCGTCGGCCTGGGCTAATCTCCCTCCCAGCACGCTTGCCGGGCTGCAGCGGCAAACCCCACACCCACCCTTCTTTTGATCTTGATCCCTCCCAGAATTTCCAATCTTGGGAGGGGGCTTGTTTCCCAGCAAGGGTCGGAGAATTTAACCTGGGATCCTATATCGACCCCAAAAAATTATTTATAATAATCAGGTCGATATATTATTATTATTATCAGTTAAAAAGACGACGCGATCATTGGAATTCGCCCCAGTCAGACCATTCTTGCTGTATATGTACCTCTGATGTTGTGAAGATCCACAGTCGAGAGTCGAGACACGGAATTCCAGATTATTGACTCAGCTTTGGGAAATCGCTCCCTCACTAGCCTAGCTCCCATCCAACTACCGTGCCACACCACCACTACCTCCACTCCTTTCCTTAGCTGCTCGCTTGCGCCCTCCATCCCGCATCGGTCCACTGGCTCGCATTCAGTGATCCATGCTTAACTTGACTCTTGTGCAACCACGCCTGTCGCCACTGCCAACCGCTTCCTCCCTCCCCCCGATCTGCTGTGCAGATTTGAATCCCATACTGCCGCCCGTTAGCTTAACCGATACGCCCTCATTAACTACCCCACGGGCCTAGTCGGCCGAACTCGAGATGGCTGAGGGTCCTGTCCCCAATGGCGGTCCCATCGCCGAGGACAACATCATCAACCGCCGCGGCGGTGAGTCGATTTACCAGAGCTGCGTGAACCTAAAGAAGCGACTGGCGGAGGTCCCCAATTTTGCGCCATACTTGCAGAAGATGGAGGAGGAGGAAAATGAGCTAGGAAACAATGACCCGGTCGCCTCTTTGTGGGATTGCCTGCGGACTGGATATCCCTTGTTGGCCGTTTACAACGCCTCCTGCCCCGATGAGATCCTCGAAATCGACCCCGCCAAAGTTCGCGAAGACAAGCGTCCCAAAGCCGCCACCTTTAAATTTCTCCAGGCTTCCTTGCAGGAATTAGCCTTCCCACAGCAGGACTGTTTCTTGATCACTGATCTTTATGGCGAGAGCACGACCGGGTTCACCAAGGTGATCAAAATGGTAAATCGTGTCTTGGACATCCTGGAGATGCAGGGCCAATTAAAGCGACCATCCGATGTGACTACCGCCGCGCCAGCGAAGGGCACAGTAAAGCTTACGAGGAGGGAACACGTCTTGAAGGAATTACTGGAAACGGAGCGTGACTACGTCCATCACCTTCAAAATCTACAAGCGCTCAAGAAAGAGTTGGAGGAGACAGGAGCTCTGACCGGTGATGCTAGCCATCAAATTTTCTTGAACTTGAACAACCTTCTGGATTTCGCCCAGCGGTTTCTAATTCGCATCGAACAACACTACGCCTTACCCGAAGAGAAGCAGAATTGGGGTGAGCTATTCATTCAGAACCAAGAGGCGTTCCGACAATACGAACCCTTCATTTCAAACCAGATGCGCTGCGATGAAACATGCCTCAAGGAATGGGATAAGATCCGAATTGCCCCGCGCTCGCTCGATCTCCAACAGATGGTAGCGCAACCAGCCACTCTCAACAGTTTCTTCGTCAAGCCGTTCCAGCGCTTAACCAAATATCCACTGATGCTCACAGTCAGTATCACCCATGCCTTGTTCTCTTCGATCTAGTCCGTTAACCCTAGCTCTGCAGGAACTCCGCAAGCAACTCGAAGATCCAGATCTCCAGGCCGATATCTCAGGAGCAATCGATGGCATTCAATCTGTGCTAGACGCTGCGAACAACGCCATCGACAAGGAACATCTAGCTTCGGCGTTCCGCGACCTCGATGAGCGTGTCGATGATTGGAAGGCATTGAAGATCGAGTCGTTCGGTGAACTCCTTCGGTATGGTACATTCACGGTCATCAAAGGTGACAATGGCAAGGATTCAGAAAGAGAGGTTCGTACCCTTTCTATCACAGTGAACATTTTTGGCGCTTAGACTTCATTCATCCTACAACATGCAATTGGAGCTTGCCAAACAACTCTTTCCCAGACCGCATCTTTTTGCATCGCGAAGGGTTATATAATGTTGGGGCGTGTTTGCTGACTCTTTGGGTGGTGTTCTTCCCCACATCTATGAATGTAGTACCACATCTATCTCTTCGAGCGAATCTTGCTTTGTTGCAAAGACATCAACCCTAATAAGCAAAAATCGAGACTAGTTTCGAGCAAAGACAAACCTGCTAGCGGTAGAGGCAAAGCCCGTCTTCAACTCAAGGGTCGGATTTACATGGCGAATGTAACCGATATTGTGTGGCTTCAGAAACCGGGTACGTACCCCACCACATCGATGAGATGAGCCTCTTTTACTAACTTTGATCTCCCACCAGGCTCGTACCGCATACAGATTTTCTGGAAAGGGGATCCTGGAGTGGTGGACAATTTCATTATCCGATACCAGAACGAGGATATCATGCGAAAATGGTACAAGGATATCAATTACCAGCGAGAGATTCAGGCAGAGCAGCGTAGTGCTCGGAACACTGGCACCTCTGAAACCGAATTCACATACATGAAGTCGATGACCAACATCCCAAACCCCTATCAGCAGGAGTATGATGAAGAACAGGCTACTAAGGAAGCTGCCTTTTTCTCGGAATTTCCAATGAGTCGAAATGCCTCGAGTACTAGTCTTCGCACCCGATCCGCGACTGGAGGGAGCGGCAGCTCTGGTCCACCACTATCATCCAGTCGACCAACTCGCTATCCCAACATGCCCGACTCCACCTTGTCTCTCCACACTCAGTTCCCTAATGGCAACGCTTTCCCCGGTGGTAGCATGTCTCCAGCGGAAAGGAATGTCAGCTCGTATTTCTCTCCCGTTGCCGAGACCCCCTCCACCCGATCAAGCTCCCAATCGACGGCTGGGTATCCATACAATCGCCAGCTATCGTCGTCCAATACTTGGAGTGAGGATTCTAATCGGTACACCGCACCCGCCCTATCTCGTGCCACATCGCGGGATGGGGCCAACTCGAATCCTTACTTCAACGGAGCACCCAACGGGCGAAGCGCTCAGCGGCCTTCTCTCCCTCCCATGTCAGGCGGTCACGGTCAACAGGCGAACGGCACGGCGCAGAGGATGCGTTCCGCAAGTAGCCCAGACATCCACCACCACAACCCCGAGTCCCGCCGCTACCCGGGTGTACACGCTATGCAAACCATTGACAACGTACCCGTTCCTCCTATTCCCACCCACATGGCCAACATGATGGCCACTGTGAACCGCAGCCAAAACAACTCACCGACAAATACTAACCTACCTATCCGCAACCACGACCAACGTCAGATGCCTCCCACTCACTTCCATGAGCCTCAGTATTCCGAAAGTCAGCCGAATGCTTCAGCTTCCGACCAACCAACCTCTCCGCTAACCCACGAGCCCGAAGAAGAGCTCCCTATGCCCACGCAGCTCAAAGCCAAGGTCAACTATGATGACAATTACGTAACGCTGGTTATCTCCAGCAACATCATGTTCCGTTCGCTCACGGACCGGGTAGACGCGAAGCTTGCCCGGTTCACAAATCGCTCGATTGAGAACAAGTCAGTTCGATTACGTTACCGAGATGAAGACGGTGATTTCGTTACCATCGATAGTGATGAAGCTGTCCAGCTAGCATTCATGGAGTGGCGTGAACAGAACCGAGAGATGCTGGCGAGAGGTCAAGTGGGCGAGATTCAACTCTATTGCCAAGCTGTTGAGATCTAAGTATTTCGTCCAGTATCCATCTATCCAATCTTTTTGGGCCCCATTTGCCCGATCTTCCTCTGTAATTCCAATGAGCTGGAAGGAGAAGAGACGTTCAAGCTAATGTCTCCTGGTTTATATTTTACACCTACACCTCAGTTTCCAACTGGATTGGCTTGAGAATGGTTCTCCGAATTTACGAGAGTTGACAGCAAGGGAATCTCTTGCGAGGGTAATATGTTTGGAAATCTATATTCGATTTGAAACCCTCTTGATGTTTTATGATGACGTTTGCCATTTTTGCATTTTGTTTTTATCCTTTCCTCCCTGATCCCCCATATCCATGGACAATGACTGCATGATGTATGTATACCGCTGCTTTGGTTTTTTTTTAAGCCGGCCTTTCCCGAGGCGACGCGATGTATAGTGAGTGGTTCTTGCATTGTTAGGGCTGGTGTCTCTTTTGTCGTCCTTGGATGGTCCTGTTCCCCGCCAGTTGCTTGACAGACAGCACGAGACGCTATTGTCAGCCTGGCGAGGATTCGAGACTGCGCTTGTTTGTTTTTGACTTGTTTCTTGCGGAATTAGACATGCTTACTGCATATGATGAGGTTTTTCAGTTCCACTAGTTTAATGGGAAAAGTTTCCAGATAGTCGTACAGCGCCTAATAACTTCGGCAGGGTCGGTATCCATGGAATGCCCCGATAGTGGATCTGCAGGTTCTTCTTTTTTTCTTTTTTTTGCTACAGATTTTTCTCACAGGGCTGAGGTGAAACCGCTGAGAAAAGCAAATACCAAGTAAAATCACGCATTGCCACCTCACAGGGCATGCTCTTGTCAGAGAGAGAGATGTGCCTGTCTCTCTTTATCCAAAATCAAAGCAGTCGGAATCCCCCCTCTCGGCACGGAAGCCATCCGAAGTGGAGGATGCCAGAGGATTCAAGGTTCCCCCACTTCTATAAAAAAATCCATCACTAGTAATTGAAAGTGGACTCAGCAGCGGAGGGGAAATGGAGAAAATGCGGTCTGGAATTTCCTAATACAAAAATACATGAGGCATTTTTCAAGTTATACCAATAATCCTGGAATAGAGAGAGAGACAGACAGGAAAAAGAAATTATACGTCGGGCAGTGCAATTGCGCGATTAAACATCGATATACTCTGTACCTTACTCTGTCTGTCCTTTGCTATTCTTATGGGATTATTCTGGGAATGAGTATCTCCCACCTGAGGCGAGATGAAGCCACTGACGAATGGACGACGCTCATTAAGTAACTAATATTGAGTAGCTGGCGATGCGCTGTTATCCTCCCATAAGATTATAAAAATAATTCTGGTCTTATTCTGATTTATAAAGGCTCGCTTGTCCTGCTCTTCTCCTCTTTGCCCCTCTTTTCATTTATCTCCTCTAATTCATTACTTCATTGAATCTTGTCTTCCTTTCTGCCATCTTCCTCTCTTCTGTACCCCGCACCCCTGATCTGAGATTACCCTGATTTAAGACTATACCAAGCTCTCCTGCATCATGTCCTTCTCCGGACGCCGTGTGAGCATCCTGCGTCCTTCCAATCGTCGCTTCTCTCTCGGCAAGGCCCTGTCAGAAAATGGTGCGTTGTGCTTGCATGGCTGCCTTGCTTTTTTCTTTTTTTTTTTCTTCTTTCGGGGTTTTTGATGCATCCCATCCCGACCATCAGAAGGGAAAACAAAATATACATAACCATCGGCATCTCCAAAACAACGTCTGTCCATCTCTTTACTAACTATGTTTCCCATTAGAACTCCGCTCTGAAACCCATCGTCAATTCCGATCCGCCCACGAAGGTCACCGTCCCCATGCCGGTCTAGACGCCTCCCGAGCCTCAACCGGTGTTGTCTGGTGCACAGAACGCGCCTCCGAGCACGGCTACGCTGAGGACCCCTCGGCATGGGCAAATCTCGGCCAGGGAGCCCCCGAAGCAGACGATGAGATCGAGGGCAGCTTTCCCCGACCGGAGTCCATTCCCATTTCCTCCGCCGCCCGTGAGTACGGCCCGACGGCCGGCATCAAGCCTCTCCGTGCCGCCGTTGCCCGGCTCTACAACGAACACTACCGGCAGGGCAAGGAGAGTCAGTACACCTGGGAGAATGTCTGCATTGTGCCTGGTGGTCGTGCGGGTCTGATCCGAATCGCGGCTATTCTGGGTAATTCGTACCTGTCGTTCCCGATTCCCGATTATTCGGCTTACTCGGAGATGTTGAGTTTGTTCAAGAATGTCTGCACGCCTCTTCTTCTTCTTGTTTCAACGAACCTGGAATTTTTTTTTTCTACGTTTGATACTGATGATATGACTGCTGTAGATTGCTCCTATCCCCATCCCTCTCGCCCAAGACGATCACTACCATATCCACCCCGATAAGATCGCCGAGGAAATCGCCCGTGGAACCCAGGTCATCCTCACCTCCAACCCGCGCAACCCTACCGGCCACTTCGTCTCCAATGACGAACTGGCTAAAATCCAAGATATCTGCCGGGACCGCGCCACGCTGATCCTCGATGAGTTCTACGGCGGATACAACTACACGACCGACTGCGACGGCTCCACCATCAGTGGTGCAGCCAACGTCGTCGATGTAAACCAAGATGGTACCCCCTCCTTCCATATGCACGCAAACCCAAAAACACCCACCACAATACTAATATAAAATTACAACTATCCAGACGTCCTCCTAATCGACGGCCTCACCAAACGCTTCCGCCTCCCCGGCTGGCGCATCGCCTGGGTCGTCGGCCCCAAAGAATTCGTCGACGCCCTCGGCTCCGCAGGCTCATACCTCGACGGCGGCGCCAACGCCCCCTTCCAAGAAGCCGCGATTCCCATGCTCGACCCCACGCTCGTCCGCACCGAGATGAAAGCCCTCCAGCGCCACTTCCGCGAGAAGCGCGACTTCGTCCTGCAGCGGCTCCACGAGATCGGCTTCCGCGTCCAGGACATCCCCCAGGCGACCTTCTACATCTGGCTCGACCTGACCTCGCTGGACCCGCCGCTCCCCGCGGAGGCGAACATCTCCGACGGGCTGAACTTCTTTAATGCGTTGCTAAGCGAGAAGGTGATTGTTGTTCCGGGGATTTTCTTCGATTTGAATCCGGCCAAGAGACGTGACCTGTTTGATAGCCCCTGCCACCATTTCGTGCGGTTGAGCTATGGGCCTAAGATGGATGTGCTGAAGAAGGGACTGGATGGGATTGAGAGGGTGATTCGTCGAGCGAGGGGGGAGCCCTATGAGCCGAAGTGGGAGGATGAGGTGGCTATTCAGGATGATTAGATCTTTTATCAACCCCCATCTTTGACTTGGTTTTTCGGGCTAGGTACAGGAATAGATGTGACGAGACGGACGAGACAGCGTACGAATATAATTAATTGAACTCAATTTATGGTCTTTTTCTTTTCTTTCTTTCTTTTTTTACCAGCTCTAGAGAAGTTATTTGCGTAAATGGGTCTTTTATAACTGATGTATGCAGCTAGATACAATACAATACATAAACCAACCATAATATGCTTGCTCCCACTCCTCAAACCAAGTGCAAGTGTGCCATATGCCATAGTTTCAAATTCATATCAAACAGCCAGTAAAAAAGAAAAGTTTAAAAAAAAAAAAAGGCCTCAAGAGAAATGTATGCCGATGGTAAGAGAGAGGGGTGCTGAGGGAAAATATCAAAATCCGGTTTTACATTCACAAAAATAGAGAGAGAAAAAAATAAAAAGGGTGGCTCAAAATAGATTAGAAACAAGGAGAAGGAAGGAAGTAGGCTGGCTGGTTACTCGGCAGACGCACGGGGGTCATCAACCCTAGCGGAAGGGTTTAGGTTGGCCGTCTGCAGAGCTTCCGGTAACTTGATGGGCGTGTGAGGGGTCAATGAGATTTTCTCGAGTTTCTCCCCGCGTAGGACTTTCTCCATTTCTTCCTTGGTGAGCGTCTCGTACTCGAGGAGGGCTTTGGTCAGTGTTTCCAGCTCCTGTCGCTTTTCGGTGAGGATGTTTGTGGCACGCTGTCGGGCTTCCTCGACGAGGCGGCGGACTTCGCCTTCGATTTCCTGTTTGGTTTCCGATGAAAGATTGTCGTAGTCGGTGGAAAGGTCGACGTTGCCAAGTTTCTTGGAGTATCCGAATCGGGTGACCAGGGTGAATGCTGTCTGGGTGGCGTGTTGAATGTCCTGTGTATGATCAGTGGCTGTAATGGCTAGGAGAGGGTCTTAGAAAAAGAGAGACATACCGCTGCGATACCGCTGCTCACTTTATCAGGACCGTATATAAGCTCTTCTGCCGCCCTACCTCCCATTGAGATAGCGATATCGGACAGATACTCCGTGTAATTCTTGGAGACCACGTCCATCTCGGGCAAGAAATGAGTTACGCCCAGAGCCATTCCCCTGGGGACGATGGTAATCTTGTACAACGGCATAGAATTCGGAGTGAAATACGCAACAAGAGCATGTCCGGCCTCGTGGTACGCAGTTGTGAGTTTGTCCTTATCCTGGATGACCCTGCTACGAGCCTCCGCGCCCATGATGATCTTGTCCTTGGCCCAATCAAAATCCATCGGCCCGACTTTGGTCTGCTTGTTCTTGGAGGCGAAGACGGCGGCTTGGTTAACCAAGTTCTCCAGGTCCGCTCCAGAAAATCCAGGGGTACCACGGGCAATGACTGCGACATCGACGTCCGTGCTTATTTGCACATTCTTCATGTGGTGCTTCAGGATATCCACGCGACCCCGAACATCCGGAAGGTCAACAACCACCTTCCGGTCGAATCGTCCAGGACGAGTCAGCGCCTTATCCAGAAGTTGAGGGAAGTTAGTAGCCGCGATGATGATTACACCGCTTGTTTGTGAGAATCCGTCGAGCTCGGTCAAAAGCTGATTCAGGGTCTGTTTCACGTAAGCTGCATCCCGCTCGTTCCTCTTGGCACCAATGGCGTCCAGCTCGTCGATGAAGATGATCGCAGGTGACTTGCTGCGGGCTTGGGTAAAAAGTTCACGAACACGCTTGGCACCAACACCCACGTACACCTCGTCGAATTCGGAGCCAGACATATAGAAGAAAGGAACACCGGCTTCTCCAGCAACGGCACGGGCAAGTAGTGTCTTTCCTGTGCCAGGTGGGCCGACAAGAAGAACACCCTTGGGAAGTTTACCACCAAGTGAAGAAAATTGTTCTGGGTTCAGCAAAAATTCAACCAGTTCCTGGAGCTCATCCTTGGCCTCATCACATCCGTGAACATCACTGAAACGAACCGTCTGTTGCTGCGGCTGAGCCTCATTGCTTTGCTGTCCCCGAATATTCTTCAAAACTCCAGTTGTTTCGACAAGAATCGTGACCAAAACGAGTGACATGTACGTAAAGAAGCCGAAGTAAAAGAGAAACTTGACCCATCGGAACACAGCGCTGCCAAGTGACTCTTCTACAACGACGTAGAGAGGAGCCTCCTTAGCTCCGGTTCCGCCTTGTTTCGTAGCCATTCCAATTTGTCCGCCATGGTTGCGCGCGGCGACAGCCTGTCCGATAGCTTGCAGTTGCTCGGGATTGAGATTCTGGTTCGAGACCGCACTCGACGCTGCAGAGTCTCCGACACGCTCCAGGGCCTTGAGATAAATAGCCTCAGATGCGGCGTTGCTGGTGAAATGACCGCTTCGGTATCGCTCGATGATAATGGCAGGCATGTTGGCTCGGAGGAGCGCTTGGTAAAATGCGTTCTGGGCGTTTGCGCTATTGGGGTTGTTATTCGCTGTCTTCTCCTTCTGCGCCAACAAGCTATGAGATGGCCCCCCAAATAAAAACCGTTGTTGCTGCAGCCTTGAAAGACCATTCACCTCGGGAGCAGGGTGAAATCGCTTAGGGGATACGGTGAACGTAGAGTAGGCGCGAGACGATGAGGATGTATGGTGACGGGTGGCAAGAGACGGAGACATCCATAGAGTATTTCCTAAAGATTCCAAAAACTCAGCCCAAAATCTACCTACGTTTCATTGAGTAGGGGCGTATACCATTAAACAAGGATCGTGATGATCCCTGCTGTGTAGAAGCAAGATAGCCCTCCGCTGCAAGAGCACCAGAAGGCACGATCATGAGGAACTCAGGCAATGTGAGTGAAGCGGTGCACTGAGATACCATTAGTACATTTCCACTATAGACAAATAAAGCCAAAAACAAAGGAAACATGCTGTTGAAATTGCTCCCCCACTCGTTCGCTGGGACTTATGGGCCGTAACAGACCGGGGCGCGGAGGTCGGTTCGAGAGTCTTCCATGGCGCATTCAACAGCTTCGACATCGATGGCCATAGATCCGAAGTCACAGCCGCTATACTCTGCTTGCGAATGAAGTATGTTAGATATATAGATGACCCCGTCATGCGCACAGGTAACTCTTACCGGCCTGGGGATCGGAAACTGGAAGGCCATAGTTGTTCGAAGAGGGCGGCTCTCGGCCGCAACAAAAAGCGATTCTGCCCCTCGGATATAAAAAAAAAAAAGAAGAGAAGCCAAAAGAGGAGGAATCGAGAAGAGAATTATCGGTTCTTTATCACAGATGCCATCACCAACGGGAGGTAGACGGAGTGGCTCAGGCGGAGGTTGAACTTAGGTATACGGAGGCGGCGGCGGCGAAATTCAAACAGCCGACCATTGCCACTGTGGCTTGAATGCCGTGCCGTAGTTTTCGGAAAGCCACGTGATTGATTAGTGTACATGTTATTCCTCAGGCAGCAACCGATGGTCAGGCAGAACTTGTGCCACTCCTGTCGACCGCCAGTCGCCAGTGATAACTTCCAAGACCCGACATGCAACTTCAGGGATCATTTTGGTTGGCCCTGACTCCAGAGGTTGGGTCTAGGTTGGGGTGCTGCCTTCTGATAGGCCGATATACAGTACTTTGTTTCTTCCCCAGGACCGACGCAATACCTAACTACTCCATATGAAAATCTGAGACGCCTGTTCCCAAGCGTTTGACGTATGGTTTAGTCCGGAACCAGATGACAAGGCATCATAGACCTTTGGTTTTGGCGATCACCTTATCATTCCCGTTATATTATGAGGACCGACACACGCCCTGCAACATCTGAACATATATATATATACGCATACTCAGGAAGCTTGTAATCTATATAATGGTCCCTCGAGCAGTTTGAGCGCTTCCACCGGTCCTGCCTTCCTCACGAACTCCAGCCATTTCGGGAGATACGCTTACTTACCCCCTGAACATAACTCACAGTTTGGCCGCCATGATCAGCTGCGAGAATGTCCAAACGGATGATATTTCTCGTTGGAGCTCCCACCTCGCAAAGTTTGCGCTGGGATGAAGATGAGCTGCTCAACACGCCGATATTTCCATTTCATAGTCTGAACGCTCAAGATCAGCAAGATCAGAGCTACCCGAAGTTTTCGGACAACCGACCCGTTAAATGGAGATTACTGAAAGGACTTGATCCTCCAGAGTCGCTTCCCGAAACGCCAAACCTAAGGTTGAAAAGTAATGTCAAGTTTTTGACGACCCACGATCTTGCAGCTCCCACCGGCATCGCAATTGCATCTGAAAACTCAGAGCTCTCCCAATTCTACGACCATTCCTTTGCAGTTCACGAAATGTCAGAAATATCTGCACCGATTGCGATGTCCGGAACTTCCATTGAAGATAGCGGGCGATGGATGGAGAGCACAGAGACCTCCATCGCAAGCTTCACTGAGAGAGAAGGCGCGGAAGGATTGGGATTGCCTATCCATGGAGGGCTCACTGATCTTCGAGATATACCCAGTGCCACGCATCTACATTCCATCGTGCCGCAGACCATGACGGTAAACATGATTGTCGCAATCATTGAGATCCGGCCACCACGTCGCATTGTGACAAGGCAATGGAAGAAAGAACTGGATCTTGTGGAAGTGGTAGTGGCCGATGAAAGTAAGACCGGATTTGGGGTCACATTGTGGCTCCCTCCTACGGATCGCGATCCGGGAGGGGAGGAGCTTCGCAAATCGCTAATGCTACTGCGACCACGAGACATCGTTTTGCTGCGGATGGTAGGACTAGGTTGTTTCCGTGAACGGGTGTATGGGCAGAGTCTCCGTAAAGGGCTCACGAAGATCGATCTGCTGTACCGCCAACAGGTGGACGCAACAGACACGGGCGGTATTTACAGGCTGCGGGACATTATCGGTACTAACCAGAACTACACAGCCAAGAACGAAGATCTGCCGCTGGTGAAAGTGCGTCGAGTGCGTGAGTGGATCAGGCGATTTGTGGATATGGGGCCGGATCAAGCAGGCGGTGATGGGAGACCAGCTGTGACCTTGCCTCCCGATACCCAAGAGGAGGGATATAATTAGAAACAGCAAGTACCGAGGAGGCTTCTTTTTTCACTTCTTGGAAGATGTATTTGAGCTTTCAAGCGTCTAGAGAAACATGAAAGGATCTGGAATACGGAAATGCAACAATGTACAGAAACCCTACTGCTACTGGAACGTGACTCCCCCGTACTACGACCTCTTGGTTTTGATTTGCCATGTCCGGTGCGACGGCGGTCCAGACTTTCATTGATTTTCAGTCTCGAGTACTTTTGCTTCTTGTGATTTGTGTCTGGCATCCGACGAGTAGCACGATGCACGGGGTCACGAGATACTACCCAATTCACTTGATTGGAAACCTCAATATTAGATCCTGGCTCGGAGGTACAGCTCGCCTGTAATTACCGAATATCCATACCTAGGTAAAGAGATGCGGAGAGGTTAAATTGTCAATCTTAACTAAAAGAGACCATCGGGATATGCTGTCTTCGAGGTTCATCAGACATTGCGAATCGAACTCCGAAAAATGCAGAACTGTTTTAAATCCAGGGGCATTTGAGCCCCACGAACAGCGCCTGATCTGAGACTTTTAGTGGATGTTCTGGACCGGCCATCGTACGGTGTTCCATACAGGTACCGGTAATAAATCGGACAAATAATGGGCCATATTCCCCCCCTGTGGCGCTGGCGGCGAACGTTTGCGGCTGGTCCCTGGTGGTACCTTACATTTCTGCGACACTTTCCTTACGCACCTGATACAGTCTCAGTTCTTCAACGTGTTCTCCTGGTGGTCAACGGCATCAGGTCTGGATTATTATTAGTAGGAGGAGTTGGTTCCTATGGTTTTCCTTTTCCATCGTCGCCTTCCCCCTTCTCTTTTACTCTGACTTTGATCATATTTGGCCTTCCCCAACAGCCTTCTATTTCACACCCCCAACTCTTCCTACCTTTCTCCCACATTGTCCCCCTCGTGCGGACATTGTCTTTCTTTCCGTCCTCCTGCATCCCCGCCGCTAAACCTCTCCGTCGCTCGTTTTCTGGAACCCAGTCCTCCTTATATCATCATTCACTAAGATCTGTTACTATATCCTCGCAATAATGAAGGGTGTGTACTTTTGCTCTGGGAAATGAACAATGGGAATCTCCTGACTGACTCCCTTTTTTTTCCCCTCCAGCTCTTATTCTCGTCGGAGGTTTTGGTACCCGTCTGAGGCCTTTGGTGAGCAAGATCCCCGCCGACCCTGCTCATGTTTCAGTGTATCCATGAAATCCTCGGCGACCGAGGCTAATTTTTCTCGAAACCCGTGCATAGACCTTGACCCTTCCCAAGCCACTCGTCGAGTTCGGTAACCGTCCGATGATCCTACACCAAGTCGAGAGCCTTGCTGCTGCTGGTGTAACCGACATTGTCCTGGCCGTCAACTACCGCCCAGATGTGATGGTTTCTGCCCTCAAGAAGGTACAATAATATACTATTTGCAACCAGGTAACAGGGACTCTCAGTTTTGCTTACCAGTTTTGTGGTATTTAGTACGAAGAACAGTACAATGTGCGAATTGAGTTCTCTGTCGAATCTGAACCGCTCGGCACGGCTGGTCCCCTCAAGCTAGCAGAGAAGATTCTCGCCAAAGACGACTCTCCATTTTTCGTCCTGAACTCCGACGTCATCTGTGATTACCCCTTCCGGGAGCTTGCCGAATTCCACAAGACCCACGGTGATGAGGGAACCATTGTTGTCACAAAGGTCGATGAGCCCTCCAAGTACGGTGTCGTCGTTCACAAGCCCAACCATGCCTCGCGTATCGATCGTTTCGTCGAGAAACCCGTCGAGTTCGTCGGTAACCGTATTAATGCGGGTATCTATATTATGAATCCCAGTGTGCTGAAACGCATCGAGCTTCGCCCAACCTCTATCGAACAAGAGACCTTCCCCGCCATCTGCAAAGATGGTCAGCTCCACTCGTTTGACTTGGAAGGCTTCTGGATGGATGTTGGCCAGCCTAAAGATTTCCTTAGCGGTACCTGCCTCTACCTCACCTCCCTTTCAAAGCGCAACTCCAAGCTCCTCGCTCCCATATCCGAACCCTACGTGTACGGTGGAAACGTCATGGTCGATCCTTCTGCGAAGATCGGCAAAAATTGTCGCATTGGACCGAATGTTGTCATCGGGCCTAATGTTGTGATTGGTGATGGTGTCCGTCTGCAACGGTGTGTCCTGATGGAGAACAGCAAGGTCAAGGACCACGCCTGGATCAAGTCGACCATTGTTGGGTGGAACAGCTCAGTGGGCAGGTGGGCTCGCTTGGAGAACGTTACCGTACTTGGTGATGATGTTACCATCGCTGACGAAGTATACGTCAACGGTGGTTCCATCCTGCCTCACAAGAGCATTAAGCAGAACGTTGATGGTGAGTTTGACTGCTGGGCTGTCTACGGTGTTTCGTCAGTGCTAATATTTGTATAGTTCCTGCTATCATCATGTAATCCCTCTTCATCTCAACAACAACCCCTCAACAAAAACCTCATCACCGCCCAACCCTTGAAACGTTCCAGATGCATAGAACCGGAGTCGTTTTGCGTCTGTTCCAACAATAATCGCTTCTCACACCCCGCCTTTCACCCTCACATTGAGTTCATCCACTTCAATGGCGCCCAACACCTTGATGGTTATTGCGTATTGAAGAGACTCACATGTCTTTATTTGACCCGTTCTTTTACAGCCTTTTAGTAATCCATTTTTGACATCTTCTTTGGATCTCGCTGTTCCGTTGATCAGTCTTTTATATCCATATTTTCTTATTCATATCTTCTTTATTCGCTACAACTTCTTCCCCCCAAACAAACCCGTTGCTGTCGTTTCCTCTGTCTCGCGAACACGGTGTTACTTTTCTTCTTCGCTTTACTGCTCCGCTTCTGACTCGAGGAATGGTTACCACAGGGTCTAATATCTCACCCAAATTCTTAATGATGTACGTGGACAAAGGAATGTAAATATAGGAGACGGGAAATATCAAAAATATCAAACCTATTATAATGCGTTACTTGAACGATAGTATTCCAAAGTAGCTCCATGCAGGTGTCAACTCTTGTCCTACGTTCATTGTTGGTTGTTGGTCTTCATCAGTAAATTGTTCAAAATACTAAAAAAGATTGCCCCCACCCGGGATTGAACCGGGGACCTCTTCATCACACTCAATTACGAGTGAAGCGCACTGCCACTGTGCAATAAGGGCTGTTTACCGCCCACTTAATCCGGATTTTGTTAACAGAACCCAAAAATCCAAACCAACACTCTCCACGTGATGAAAGCATAGTTCGGCCTCAGAGAGCAACGATGCAACTCCTTCCCTCCATGCTCGGACCAAACCAGACGACGGTGAAGCAAGAGAGCCACGCAGTTATGATGCGACTTGACGATATCCGAATATGGCGCTGAACATCGCGCGCTTCCTAAATTACACGGTCTTCATTATCCTCTCGGTGGTGCTGGGCTGTCTGATTCTCCTAACCCCCGCCGACGCCATCTACCAGTGCTACATCACGCAGCGCCTGACGAATATCTTCATCATCACAGGGGGCTACATCGTGACCTTTATTCTGGCAGTACTTATCTATGCAACCCGAATCTACACCAACCGCAGCGTCCTCGCTGGAATCCCCAAGGCGTGGATTCCGATCGAGAAGGAAGATGTCGGGAAGAGCGTGAGACGGCTCGTGAAGGAAGGGCTTGTCCGGAGCGCAATCATTGCTTACCAGGCTAGACCACGGGATACGACAAGCTCGTGGATAGATGCTTCGGCTGCTGCATCGGCTTCTGCAGTGTTCGATGACCGTGACGGCGAACATGACGCTTTCGCGGAATACCAGTCCATGGCTGTCGATCTGAAACGTCCGCCATGGGGCCATGTCGAACATCCAGGATGGTCGTCACCATCCTGCCCTGATCTACCAGATTTACCGTATCGCACTGTCGTCCAGGAACTTCCTAACCTTATCGAAGCCAAGGCCGTCTCGCTCGCTCCCCCGGATCCGATCCTTACTGCGACAGCTGCGCGCCATCACGGCGCTTTTACATATCAGGACGGAGGAGAACACCGGGAGGATGAATTTGAGGAGGAGGAGTCGCCTGAACCAATCCCGGATACCCGCGTGGTGGAAATCCTCCGCCGTCCGGCCTCGATGGGTCTCCGTGAATACTTCAACCACCTGACAACCCTGAATGTGGTCAATCCGCCGGAGATCGGGGCGGAGTTTCTAGCGCTCTACGAACAGGCGCGGTTCTCAGGCCGCGAGCTCTACGAGGCCGAGTTTCGGGAGCTCATGCATGTTTTTGCGGAGGTGCTGCGGGGGATGCAGTTTCAGGACCCGCGGGTGTTAGAGGAGATCCAGTATGGCGGGGACGGAGGACACGGAGGGGTTGGGGGCAAAAGTACAACGAGAGCCGATACGGAGTCGCTTATTGGACCGTCGGATGAGGAAGGAGAGACGGATGCCTTGGAATTTTATAGTCAGTCTCATCATGAGGATAGCGGAGGACGCGAGCACTACTATGGGAGGGGGAGGAGTAATAGTCTGCGACCCGTGAATCAGGCGACTTGGGACTCGGAGGGAGCGAGGTGGCAGACACCACGGACGCCGTCAATGCGGTCGTTGAGACCTGTCGCGTCGAATGTCTCCCGGAGCTCTGGCGGGAGTGTGATTCGGTTGGCAAATGCTCGGGGGTCTGAACTACCATATGTTATTGATCATCGACCATCCAACCGCTGACACTGTACATAACTCTAATTCTATATATATATATATCATGCTCTCTCCTCTTCTCTCTGCACTCTTGTAATTGCCCCCGTCTGATGTGCTCGTCTATCACAATGACGACTAATAACGGAAGAATTACCTTAACTCGGAAAAGTTTCCGTCCTTGGCATTCTGATTGATAAGATCAGATTTCTTTCTTCTTCCCACAAGCTTCCCCGAGCTCATCTACTTCCCCCCCATACTTACCCCTCAATTGAACACCTACAAACGTTACCTCATACCTCACATATTAAAAGAGGAAAGGAAAGGAAAGAAAAGGAAAGACACAAAAAATGCAATCCCTCCTCCGCAGGGGCACCTCATTCTTCACCCCCTCCCCCTCACCATCCACCACATCCATCGCCCAACCTCAACCCCCCAAAACAAGCGACGACTTCCAAACCGCCTCCTCCGCCGAAACCCTCTTCCCACGAACCGAAGCAGCCACAGACGGCGAAGACTGTCTCCACGACTGCGCGACATGTTCGATCCGATACCCGGCCAAATTCGACGTCGATCAGGAGGATACCCTGTACGGGAATGTGAATGGGTGGGCGACGCATCTGCTCGTTGCGACGGGGAAGACGGACTGGGTGCGCGACGTAGCGGATGAGAAAGGGAGTGTGATGGAGGCTGTTGATAGGGGGGGAGTGGGGGCTTTGAATGGGGTGAGTTTTTTTTTTTTTTTTCAATCAGTCAGTCAATCACTCTCTTGGGTATGCTATGTTTGGGAAAAAGACAGACACACACACACACATATAGAGAGAGAGAGAGAGAGAGAGAGAGAGAGAGAGAGAGGGAAATAGACGGTGTGTGAGTATGGATGTGCTTGAGCTAATCGAGGATAACCGAACAGAAATTAAAACTTTCCGCATCGAACATCCCCGTCCCGGATGAATATCACTATCATACCGGGGACACAAACGATCGACCGACGAACGTCCTTCTCCTTCCTGCGTTTACGGTCATCGAGCATGTTACGCCGGCGCGGGTCCCCGAGTTAATACGCGGATTTATCGATCGGGGGCCGACGACTACGACGCCTCTGCTTTCTTCTTCCTCTCCTTCTCCTCCACCCCCGGCGTCTCCTAACGAGGAGGAAGGAAATGCGGAAGGGATAGACATCCCCGCTTCTCTTAAATCCCGGAACTGTCCTCATGCAGCGGTGATCCTGCTTTGCTCCCAGGCCACGCGCGACGCGCGATGCGGGCAGTCTGCCCCGCTTCTGCGACGGGAGTTTGAGAGACATCTGCGTCCGTTGGGGCTGCACCGGGATCTAGACGATGAGAGGCCTGGTGGGGTGGGGATCTATTTCATCAGTCATGTTGGGGGGCATAAGTATTCGGCGAATGTCATTGTTTATCGCAGGAGGGATTTTGAGTGGTATAAGAAGGGTCAGCGGAAGAGCGAGGATGATGATGATGATGATGATGAGAAGAAGGATGTCAAAGTGGAAGAGGGAGCGGCTCAGGGAATCTGGCTTGCGAGGGTGAGACCCGAGGACTGCGAAAATATCATTCGTTATACGGTTTTGCAGGGGAAGGTGGTGAAGCCTGGGCAACAGCTGCGAGGCGGGTTTGATCGTGAGAGGGGGATGATTAGTTGGTGATAATGTGTATAGATTATAAAGGGAAATTTGATAGAAACATTCAATATATGTTGATAGAAGAATACGTAGGCAGCTACAAGCGGATGTTGCTAGTCGACTTGATCGAGCAGGTTGGACACAAGACAGGAACCTTCTTCATCAGTAAGGTACCTAAGGTAGGCTTCTAGCTTTGGGGTATGGTTTTTCTCGTAATCCCACGCGACGAGTCATGTCCAGATCGTATGACTCTCTCTCTCTCTCTCTCTCTCTCTCTCTCATTGTTGATTTCTAATCATGCCAACCCCCAAATACCTTACCTTACCTTATACTAGTCCTCGCTTATCCCCGGAGAACGCTCGACTCGAATTGCACGTCTCCATTCGAACATAACAATCGCCCATTAATTAGCCGCATAAGGAAATTTCGTCGGGCACTCCTGGTGGCCAGCTTCTCTTTTCCGTTGCGACCAGGAAACCTACTCCGCAACTACCAAGTCCCTAGGTAGGTACCTATACCCCTTCATGTCTGCAGGACGCCAGTCATAAGCTTGTGAGAGAATCGAGATCAAACTCGGCACCTCGGGACAACGAAATACCCCGCCTTGTACTTCGTCGGAGTAACTATTCAATGTACGTCTCATATGATTGTGGCGAACTCGGGATCCGGCATCACGGCGTTAGGGGATCGGCGCATGGGAGTGCCCAAGTTGAAAGTGGCGCAGGATGGAGACGAAAGTATATTTCTGGGAAATGACCGGAATATCGATACTTGTATCGTCAGCTCATGCCATGCCATCACTAATAGGACAGGCCCAAATAAGCTCGGGATCTGAGATCATCTTCCTCAGCTTTCTCTTCGTGTCAAGAAGGGAAAGTGTATGACAAGAAGGGAGAGTGTAGAGTTAGTTAGTCGGGATTCAAGATGATAAATTGAGGTCTGAAAGTTTACAGCTGAAAGTAGTTTGACTCGGGGAGTAGTAGTCGCTGTAGCATGCTCCCCGAATCGACAGACTAGGTTGAAAGAAACAATAGTAGTAGCCCTGCCCTTGGTGCAATGTTTGAGTTGGAGTCTTCCATCCATTCCATACTCCATGTATAAACCCAGTGAAGGAGTTAATCCCGGAGAAATAGGAGATGCAAGATTGGGAATAAAGTTGAGACCAAAGAGAGGAGCAGTTGACGAATTTTTCGTCATCTGCAGAATCATCACTAGCCTGTTGATTTGCTACCCCATCCTCAGGTAACCTTTCGGGGTGTCTCTTCTTCTTCTTCTTCTTCTTCTTCTTCTTCTTCTTCTCCTCTCCACGCTTGTATGCACGGAATTTCTTCCCGGAGAAGTTGTGGCTGGGAAGGAAAAACGCAGGGAGACCTTGGTTCTGACAGGTTATAATTGAGCTTTAACCTAGTATAGTAATTTACTTTGCTGGTTTTGCACGATTATTAGATTTGTGTTGATTTGAGGAATGATTTTTGCCTGATATTGGGGATGTCCATACTGCAACTGCGTGATGTGACATTAGCCATTTTCTTTTATTTTTCAAATGACAGAGGCTAAAAGAACTTTTAGTAAGTGGTGGGTGGTGTATCCGAGATGCTCCGTGCAGGATACTAGCAGTACCTTGCTTTTGCCTCGACTCTATACTGCGGTATTCCCAATACTCGGTCTCTGAATTAAGAATAAATCATTGAATATCATTTCCGTGATCGCTGGGTCGCCTCCGGGAATTTTAAAATTAATAAATAAAGAATAAAAAGAAAAAGAAATAGTACGTCGAAGCCCGACGAGACGAGGCTACCACGCCGATACATAGTTGCGGAGTACATACTCTATCCAGATCGACACCAAGAAATCCTAGCAAGAAAAAAGATTAAAATGAGAGAATCCACGGCCCGAAATTGACTCACGGGGGAAATATTAAATTCAACCAAAAGTAAGTTGCCGTTGGGGACCCAGACTGGATCGCAGCTTGGTATGTGCGTAGGTTATTTACAATTTGCTGGGATAAGGTTGTTTCCCCCCCACGCTGACCCCCAAGAAATGCTCTTGAAGGGGAATTGGAGTGAAAAGGAAAAAAGAAGGCTAGCTCTGTCAATGTGGCTCCTTGGAATTTTCCGATTGTCGTACTTTATACTCTACTCTTTAAGCTACGCAGTACGGCTCGAATGCCCGAGGAAATCTATAGGCCGGGAAGTGTTTCCGCGATGCACAAAGTAGAGAGTCTACCTACTCGGTAAGGCTGGACTGCAGATATGCGACTTTCAACATCAATACATACGTCACGAATTATACTTTAAACCCATGTTTATACAGTATATTCAACTAGTATACACACGTTATCGAGGTGGCGCATTCTCCAAACAGACCGATAAGGCGAAACTACCGCAACCTTGGAAGGTGCATTTATCGATTATCCGGGTGAATCATCAATCAATAGCTGAATTGGAATGACTTACTTAGACAAGAAAAGGATTCCGTATTCCGGGGCACCTCCCCATATCATTTACCGTGCCACCACGGCTAGTCCCCGGTGAGGAGGGAAAAACCGAGATAGATAGCTTTCCGTCTCCTAATCATTTATCCCGCCGCAAGTGCTTTCCCCGCAAGAAATCTAGAACTGGCCCAACACGAAGATTTTCGCTTCTTAAATCCTAGTCTAGTATGGATAGCCCCTGGGTAGTTGGATTAGGGAGATAGGGGGGGCCCAGTCTAAGTGTCGTTCTAGATCCTGATGCTCCAGTTTCACCCTCTGAACCACGACGACGATACAAAGCTAGTCGCTCTGAGAAGGGAGCTAGAGGCGTAGTGGATGACGAGAGCTTCGTATCTCCTACCCACCTTTTAGTGGCAGTTTTTTAGTCAAGGAAAAAAAGAGGGGAAACCAGACAGTTAGGGATTTCATCATTTTGCAGCTCTCGTTCTCATTTAACTATCCACTAGGCCAAGTAACTTTGTTAGTGAATTTTGGTTCTTAGTGTTATTTCGATCATCCAGTATCCATCTCGGAATTCTTGAAAAAAAAAAAAACCATCAGCTCTTCCTCCACTAAGAACTACTATGTACTATTTGCTCCCACCTTCAACCAAGTACTACCTAGTAATAATGAGCACTCTCCTCCTGCTAGCCTCCAGGTATCAACCAAGTAATATAGATGACCAGCCCGGTAACCCAATCCTATCTGACGGGGATCAACCTGGGTTTCAACTTTCAACCGGCGAGGTTTTTCGCTGGTGACTTACTTAATTAGTTTGATTTTATTTAGATTAGTGACCCCACTCTCCTTGAGCCAAGTACTTTAGCCTCTGGTAGTTGTTGACTTTTGGGCTGGCATCTCCACCCACAACTCCACCTGCATCCAACTTCCGTCACCAATTAGTGGTGCTTAGTCATGTTGAACAACCACCCCCCCCGCCGGCCAAGTCTGCTCCTAGTTTCCTGGTTTTACCCCTGCCACACTGGACACTGTTTTTTGGGGTCCTTTTCTTTTTTGCTGAGGAAGGGGGGGGAATGAAAAGGATTCTTGTTTCGAGTTCGTTATCGGGGACGGGACGGGACGGGCGACTCCAGAGCCCTGGTACGTACTTTTCTACTAAGTACTGGTACTGGAGTACTTCCAAGGTTGGTAGCCGAGCTGAGAAGATACACAGTATTGTGTACACTCCCAAGGGAAGGGGGGGAAAAATAAAATAAAATAAACTAGTAGAAGTACGTACTAGCCATCTAAGCCAATCTGGGGGTCGTTTTCAGGGTCCGGATTCCTTATCCTGGGGTTTTTGATTGCTCGGGTCTTCCCTTTGGTCCCTGGTTGTACCTATAGTATCTAGGTAGGTACGATAGAGTACCTAGTAGTATTGAACAACATGTGAAGTGCCCCTCCGTCCTCCAGGCGCAAAAATTTCATTCCATATTCTCTTAGTATTTATTAAGATGTTATTATTATGATTATTCTCTTCCACGCATGTACGGTCGATCGCAAGCCACGGTCTGGACTGATTCGTGGTTTCAGAGAAAAACCCACCACACCCCCAACTTGCATGCCTTGAAACCCAGCGCTAGGGGAAAAAGTAAGGTAGTAATAATCTGGGTCTGTATACTCCTATCTACTGGACGGGATAGATAGCCCCGTCTGGAATCTAGTCAGGTGTTAGTAGTAGCCCGATTGCATCTAGATATGGAGTTAATCTTACTTGGAGAGAGAGCTGTGGAGGAGGAAGTATCTAATAGTAAGTAAGCAGAGAGCAAAAACGAGAGAGGGGCGGCGGTTTACTCCGTCGACTGGGTCAGTAGGTTTGCTTTGGACATCAAAAATATAGTTCCGATACTTGAAGCACTAACTCGGTTCTGAGTGACTGGGGCTGGCTGGCTGGCTGGCTCTGTCGAGGCGAAGCAATTATTAATCAATATGATGAAGTGCAGAGGTACATGTCGATCCTTGGCTGACGTTGGTGGATGCTGGTGAAAGCAAATAATAATAATGTATACAACGATGAATACTTGGTAGTAGTAACTCTGGCGGGCTCATTGGAGTAATATCTAACAGGAGCAGGTAGCGATATTCTCCATGAATTAAAATCCTCTCAAAATGACTGGAAGTCGAGTGAGGATATCACTTTTCTAATTTTCCGCCGTGGTATGTGGCGATCGGCATTCCTGTATACTTGTTGGGAGAAAGTCTTGTTTCCGTACAGCCACCACAAATCAACCCTCCATGACTGCATTCCATTATTAAAGTGTCTGAAAAACTGTCATTAAGTAAATAAATTCATTTCAACACACAGAATTCCCTATCTGTGGCGGTCCAGTCGGGTATTGCAGGGAAGAAAAAACGCGCACGCCACCCAGTATCGGCCTGGGCGGGTGTTGCGTCGACCATGCAGATAGCGGAGGAAGGGGGGGGAGGAGGGGAGAGGAAAGATGAAACAGGAATAAACACTCGTCACATCCATGAATTCGGGAAACATCATGTTAGGTATCAAACGGTAGTACGACAAAACGCCTCTCCACTGCCTTTTAAACGCGAATCCAAGGCCAGATACTCGTATATGAAGAACAAAAAAGCGAAGAGTAAGTAAGAAAGAAAAAGACAGAATAGACATAACCAGCGAAGGTGATATCAAGAAGCACAGTATAAAGTAACAGGAAAGGACAGGTATAGCGTCAAAATAGCATGCTGGTCTGGAGAGGAAAATCGAATGCCTAAGCTTCCCCGGCGCTCTCAAAGGACAGTCGTGATAGCATCAAATATACGTAGGGTATAAGGACTCAATTATTGCTGAATCGCTGCATCGGCCATGCCCTTGTTCAAGATCTCAACCGAAAATTTTTTTGCGGATCCCGCCTGCGACTCCGGGAAAATAACAGAGTCATAGGCACACCCACGCGGATGTGTCGAACACCGTTCCTTAGCCAACCCCAAGGAAGCGCCAATCAGTTCCATCGGGCTGATTCAAGATTCGAGTAGTCTGTTTAAATTCGAAGTTGTGGTTGGTGTTATATGGTATTATAAGTGAATGTGGGTGCGCGTCGCCCGTTGGAAGCCCTGGGTATGCTGGGTGGTACTCGGTGGGAAGATAACCGGTACGGCCTTGGTCATACCGTTGCTGCATTATTTGCAGATATTGCTGCTGTGGGTGCTGTACCTCTACTGGCGACGTAACGTGCACATTCTGGGTCACAATAGGCGGTTGCTGATCCTGGACGGCAACCGGAGTCATTGGAATGTTCTGGTGAGGATAGAATTCATGAGTTGGTGTCGAGGTATTCGGGTAATAGGCTTGTTGCGTGAGAAGAAATTGGTCATTCCCTACTGAAGCAGTGACCGGTGTTGGGTATGAATGTTCTGAGGGAGCATCTTCTGATGGTGTTCGAGCTACTGCTCCTGGTGGATGGGAGCGGTGCTGATGCTTGGTTAAAGTGGTCTTGCGACAAAAGCTACTTCGAGGTTAGCCGCCAAACATGGATGCCTCGACAAATGCCAGGTATTACCTCCGTTCGCATGCTGGTTCCTGGCAGATATAAGGTCGTTTTCCAGTATGGATTCTCCTGTGACGAGCTAGACTCGATGACTTTGGGGGTAATTAGAATCGCGATTGCTCAAGGAAATGGCTGGAGGTAAAGTTTAGTGGGGGTTTTGGAGCTCATACATCCGAAAACGCTTTGTGACATCCTTCATGGTCGCAAACATGAGGTTTCTCGCCTGTGTGTGTTCGTGAATGTACAGTCAACGCGCTCCGTTGAATGAAGCTTTTATTGCAGTCCTTGACAGTACAGTGATAAGGCCGCTCGTTGGTATGTATTCGGTAAT
Organism: Aspergillus conjunctus; assembly: GCA_027569095.1. Lineage (NCBI taxonomy): Eukaryota > Fungi > Ascomycota > Eurotiomycetes > Eurotiales > Aspergillaceae > Aspergillus > Aspergillus conjunctus. The sequence goes on along the minus strand of JAPDEL010000015.1, from coordinate 439,998 downwards.
GCCTGCAAAGATCTGACTTGCGATTGAAAGACTGTCCATCGTGTTAACGGGGAACGAGCGACAATAATTGAGGCGAATTTATTTTTCTTTCCATTTCAATTATCAAAATAAGAAGAGAACATACCTTTCCACAATGCTCCCAAGAGCAATTAAAATCGCGTCCACTTCCAGGCGCCATGATCACGGTGATCGGGGTCAGAGAGATGGGACGGGAGACGATGCCGGATAGCGGGGAAAGAGAGGTCGAATAGCACTGATAGAGATAGGACAGGGCGGCGTAAATAGAAGACACTCGGCGCTAGGCAGGGAGATAGGAACGCTCAAGAATAATCAGGTCGCCAAAAAAAAAAGTAGATGGTCAAATGCCGGGGGGGAATAAAATGTGAAAGGATATGGTGAGGTGAGGGCAGGGAATGGGTGAGCTAAGGAAACCGGATCAGGCGATTAAGAGGAGGAGGAACGGACCGAAGAGAGAGAAAAGAATGGGAGGGGGAAAGGTGCTAAGGAGGAGGATAGGAGAAAAGGAAGTGAAAAGTATGTCGACAGATGGAAAATGCAAAAATATCACAGGAAATTAAGTCCGACATGCAACGTTGGTGGTCTGGAGAGGGAGCTCGAGTGGCAGCCTGAGGAATGATGATTCGACTGGGGGAGAACAGCACTGGTTTTGCGGCTGGAACATAATAATATATGAACTTCGTTGGAACTAGGCGAGGAGCAGGTGATTATATCAACGAATCTTATGATAGTAATAATAGCGGCAATAACATAAGATAATATATATAGTAAGCTGTCAAGGGTTGCGATGCCGTGGTGGTGATACGGGCAGGTTGTTGCTCTTATGTTGTCTTCGCCAAGTATGGGGAGGAAGGAAATGAAAAGGGAAAAAACAAGGAAAGCCCAGAACACTGATCGGAGAGGTAAATCGGGGACTCGAATAGAAGAGGGGACAGGAAAAGAGGAGAGGAGAGAAGAGAAGAGCTAACAAAGCCAGCGAGAAAGCAAGCTCTCTTATTTTATTTTAATTTTGTTTTTTCTCTTCTCACAACTGACTTCTGACACCTTCAACGATGGTGAGCAACATGGCATATGCCGTGTATTTTAAAGGCTTGCATATCTCATAAAGTGAGAAGCAGTTTACCTACTCAATACAGTGGTTGAGATACCTCAAGCCAGTCACCAACAAGAGCTCGTCTCAACTTGACCCACCTCCTCTCTTTACCCCGGAAGGTTGGCCAGAGGGGGGAGAGAAGGAAAAAAGAAATAAAATATTAATATTATTAAAAATAATAATAATCATAATGCTAATAGAATTCGGGAAAAAAAGAAAAGAAAAGCAAAAGAGAAAAAAAAAAAAAAGCTCGAACTGAGGGAGGAGGAGGAGGGGAAAGCAATTCAACCAACTGTTTCAATCTATTATTTTCCCCCTGCCCTTACACGAATATTACCCTAATTTACAGACCAAGGAAGTCTGGCATCCTGCTGTACCTAAGTGCTAGGTGCATATTGTCCCATACTGGATCAGGGAGGTCTATTGTTAGGAGGTCGCGCTAAAACAGGACTATCTCCCAAAACTGACAGGCCAGCCCACTGGGTCAGGATGTGGATGCCTGGGGTAGAACGGAAGCCTAAGGGTGAGCCGAGTTGTGCCACAGAGTTTCCCAAGGTTTTCTCCCTATTGAACTAGGTACGGCCATCGGCCAGTCAGGGCGCCGATTATTATTGAGGGAGAGGGGAACACCATTCCCCACTCAAATTGCCTGTGCCTTCGGCTAGAGTATAGGCTCGACCAATCACTGCCAGCCACTGCCGAGCGGAACGAATTCTCTAATCCGGGGATAGTTTAGCCTCATGCACGGTGGGACACCACATTGTTGATTGGAAACTGCCAGGCAGCCTACCGTCTCCTTTGTGTGTGTCTAGGAGAGGAGTTTAGGTACGATGTATTGGACTGGTATGCCTTCAGTACAAGACCAATATAGTGTCAGTCAGGATGGATTACGCCACTGCCTGTCAACTTCACTCAGCTCCTCACCAAAGAATGCTTTGCTCGTTGTTTGTTCCCCTTCATAATTGGAAAATAAAATTAAAGAAACAGTTTTTTTTTTGGGAGGGAGGGGGGGGGACGAGATTTAAATTGAGCCTGTAGATTGATTCCAGTTATCGCAATTGGGTTGTCCAGAAACAAGAAATGTAATCCATTCATCCATAGCCAAGGGTTTCAGGTGTGTGAAGCTCCAGTTCCTGGATTCGGCCGGGAGTACTGTACGACTCCCGTAAGACTGATTGGGTTTCCCATCTGAAGTCCGTACGTACCTTAATATAGGAGCTCGAATTCATACACAGTAGCTAATAGCAAGGATAATAACCAACAATAAGCGCAATTATACAGATTCGAATATCAATGAAGCCAATGTCTTTGATTTCGAGCCCGTTAGCTTTATATTATGGTTTACCTAGCTAAAAATGGACGATTGTGACACTACGGGTTGATCGAGCGCTTCCATCTAGGTACAAAGTACGGACGGCGCTGAATAGTCAACCCAGCAGTCCGGATAATAGGAAGAAAGCGTGCCGAAGGAAAGCAAGACAAGACAGCCTCCAGAGTCGAAAGAAAGAAAAGGGAGACACAAGAAGCAAACAATAGGGCTAGGATTGTCAGCAAGGGACTTGAACCACCGATGCAAGTTCTCTCAGTTGTTGTTCTGGATTCTCGAATGACCACGAGAAACGCCGCGATCTCAATAATAATAACGATAATAATTGACATTCTGGACCAAGACATCAATGGCCGTTTCGCAGAAGGATCGTCAATTGCGCCCGGCTTGAGATGACTAGACTCTACTGCGTAGGGTTATTATTGCTAGTCGCTCGCTTCCAAGCTCCCATGCAATCCAATGTATAGTTGCGGTCCAGGTACCTGAGAGGTACGCTTCGAACCCTGGAGTTTCACTGAATCATCGCCAGTCTAGGACTATTTATTAGCCGCAAGTACTCTAGACTAAGTACCAGCAGATAGTACTTTGAGCAACCAAAATGCCTCAAATCGAGCTCTGAGGATTTGAGCCAGCCAGCCGAACTGCGACAAGGTGGTGCTTGGCGGAGTACCCGTAACTCCTAGTACGTACTCGTAACTCTACTTTGTATTATTTGTTTTAATACGTCTGATTTACAATTGATTTATTATATAATAAATGTTATTGTTATTATTTTTTAATGATTGTTATTGATTTTTCTTTTTTATTCAGACGTAATTCCTGGAAGGAGTGGCCCGCTGGGGTCGAAACTTAAAAACTGCGGCGCTTCCAAAATTCAAACCTCACGATAACAACGACAGGTTGAGAATCGAGATTCACGTTAGGTCTATTTTCCCACGTGGCCGCGTTTCAACTCGTCTGGCTCTGAGATGTTATCAATATCCAGTATCCACCCTTAGATGGCTGGAAGGATCTCCGATGGCAGCACCAGAAGTCTCATCTCCAACAGTTCCCTTTGTCGCCAATCAGCTGGTCTCGTCGTATTATTAAGGTCTTGATAATGCCCAAAATAAACTCTTGAAGATCAATTGCAACTTGGACCATGGGTCATCCGCTACCAGACGTTGCTCCTGAAGCTTCGAAGGGTCAGCTCGGGTCTCTGACTTCCTGGCCCTGGTGCCTATTCGTTCCCTTAAGGCGATCACCACCATATTTCGTAGACCGTATTTTGACTCGGAATCCCGATCAAGCGCATTCGGGCTCTTCTCCATTTTGCTGACTTTGCCGATCTCAATTAATTTTTGGTGGCGAACAAGGAGAAAGTCGACGCCATCGCCACACAATCACCGCTCCGCTGGAAATAATCCACGGTGCTGAAGATCTTATCAGCTTGGACGGCGTTTCCAGCCACTGTTTCGCAGTCTCCTGAGATAGAGGTAGCCCCGGCGTGGCAATCTAGGAAAAATTCCATTACTTGATAGATCAAAGCCCCCGAGACTGAAAGAGGTTATTCTGTTCTTGAATCAGGCAAATGATCATCATTGTAAAACCAAATATGAAGGGTGTTGTCTCCAGTTCATCTGATTTGCTATGCCCAGGGTCGGTGTCTGCAACCTCAGGGATTGAAGAGGCATATGATATTTTTCTTTGTTCGTGGTGGATAGCAATAATACGATTAATGATATACCCTACGGAGAAGAATTATTAATAATAAAGAAATTTCGAAGTTGAGGAATTAAAACATTAAAATTAAATAAATCGAAATTTAAAAGATAAAGAAAACTCTATCCTTCCTCATCCTCTACCAAGCTTTTCTTTCTCAGCGCGCAGTTCTCGTCGGAGCTCATCATATTCAGGACTAATTTGCTATTATCCTTTATCGGTCATGTTGAGTGATTTCCACCTGCTCACTTTCAGGACTAGGCATCGAATTCAAAGGTCGGGGGAAAATGAAGGTGGAAAGGGGAAAGGGGGAGAAAACAAAAAGAAGATGCCATATCTGAATTGTCGAATCCTCTGTACATCAACCCACTTTCAGCCCCAACGAGCACTTGTTTTATCTGCAGAATGAAGGTACGGAAGTTTCGTGCTGGGGCGCCTTGCCTCGAAGGAATCAGTCAATGATGCGAGCGCAGCCTTGCCAAAAAAAATAATAAATGAAAAATGAAAAAAGGGTGTGGCCTGTTCATCTCGTATTGCGGGATCGGAGCTTGTCATCTGCCATCTTTTACTCAGAATAATAATCAGGATAATCCTCACTTTCATCACCAGAGTTAATACCAGGCATTTGACTCATCTTCGTTTTCCTGATGGACCAATGGACATCTGAAGGCATATACTTCCATACTAGGTCGGTACTTACTTGCCAAAAATAATCCAGAAAAAAGGTAAAAGTTTATTAAGGATTGTTGTCATCATCTGCCCACCCATATCTCCTCATGTTCAAAGGGAAATCTCTATGGCACCTAGGCCGAATAACTCGTACAATAGAGTTATCTAGTGCTGGGCCACAGTACATCGCAAGCCCCAGGCTTCCCATCCTTTTGAAACTCTGGGATGCGATGCCGTCAAATGAAAGCTCAGCCTTACTGTTGGGTACTTCGCTAAGTATGCAGGAGAACGCCATCACTTGGAGATGGTCTGAGAGGCATTGGCGCTGATCTCGAACTCACAACGGGCGCAGCATTTGTGGTACTCCGTACATTTCGTCCATCTTCACCTTTGCTTGGTTGAGAGAGAGCGTCTCTGCATCTCCGTATTAAATGGAAGATGATGGAGGCAAGTTTGAGTCCATTACTCGTGCAACCGAAGAGAGCCCTACCAAACTCCTTTCTTGCAAGACTCCAGGATCGTGACAGAAACAACAGAAAGCAAAGTCGCTCCCGACGAGGTGGATGAAAAGGTCAGCTGAAATTTATTACTATTAATAATAATAATATTATTATTATTATTGATTAAGTTGAGACACCACCATGCCTGGCAACTCCAAACCCAAGAACCTGGTCGTTGGTTCTGTCGCTTCCAGCCCAGTGACTGGTGGGAGAAAATCATGTGTTCCCCAGCAGCCCAGCTTGCTCTCTGACTCGCTCCTCCTTCTCTCACTTGCTGATTTCTGCCGCCTGAAAATCCTGGGCATCGTCCTCTTGCCCTTGCCTTTGTTGCGGTGAGAAAAAGAGGACAAGAGCCTGATCAGCTCCTGCCCAGCAGAAATTCGTAATCCGCTAGTTGGATGAGGACAAGTCGAAATCGTGATGAGAAGCGCATGGTCCACCAGAGCTAGCCGAGATGGAGTACGATTAACGGTGGGATTCGATTCACTGAATAACAAGGCTACTCAGGAGCTAGACTGACCGCTCGCATCGTTGAACCCGCTAATCGTGGTTTGTCGATGATCAGTGACTGATCCCAGCCTTACCTCAGGAAGACTTGCGGAATCACTTGTTCGACCTCTATCTTGGTATCCTGTCCTGTCGGGGGTTGGCCGGGAACGAGGATGTTGGAGAGATATGGGGGGCATAATGCAACGTGACTTGACGTGCATTTGTCCTCCCTCGCCTCGCCTTTTTGGGGGGTTCGTCCTTATCAAGGCTCCAAGTCATTGGCTGAAACTCTGAACATCGGCTCCAAAGAAAACCCAATACCCCGCATTTCTGGGTTGTCTTGTCAGTTGTCACACGCGGGATGGACTCCCATAGTGCCCACAGACTGTGGATTGCCGCTGCAGACTAACGTTCTTCTCCTCTCGGCCCCAAGCAAAGGAAGTTAGATGCCCAGATGCCATGCATTTTACCCTTGATAGTCGCCCACTATTATGACCGCCCGGATGACTCGCAGCGCCTCTGGACGGTCCGTCTGGGCCCCTGGGGTGCTATTCTGGTTCGTTGGTCCTGGAGCCAAGAATGACCAATTTACGAACAATTACCTTAACGAAGTATTTCCTGCCCCCCTCTCTAAGTCTCCAACGTCGATTGTCGAATCTAACTGGAGATCGTTTGGCTTCTCCGCCAGGGACCTTTTGTAGTTGGCAAGCTTGAAACCGAGCCATTGAGTCATCGTACATGGGTGTAGGAAACTAAGCAACGGAAGTGCTTCTGGATGATGCTAAATATACCTGCATAATTCCCTGTGCACCGGAGACGTAGCCATCACACAGACAAAATCTCCGATTTGTGTGTCTCTGGGCGCCATCTCCATTCAACCAGTCCCATCTCTAAAGCGGCCCGGCTCGATGCTGGCCGTGGGAGTCAAGTGGAGGGAGCGGATGTAATTTCAACTACAACATAACTAGCGTGTACACCAAAATTCATGTCTGCCAAAAAACGAATGGAGTGAACCCAAGGAAGCCAAGGAAGCCGAGAGCCGATGACGGTCTAACAAGGGTGCTGTCTGGAAGGATGGCCAAAGGTGATCAAGTCCTTTTTTCATCAGGTCAGTTCATTCCCACAGCAGTCGCGGAAAGTAGCAAGCAGGAGATAGGAAGGATTGGAAAGCAGAATCCGAGAATCACCCAAGTGTCGGTGAGTGAGCTCGTTCTTCCTTCCAGTTAGCGTGGTCGAGGAGAGGAAATTGTTTTCTCTTCCAAGCATCCTTCTAAACGCCAAATAGCCGGTCTTTTGGCCCCTTCACAGGTGGATTCCACGCGCATTATCCAACTCAACAGGGTTATTGCTATTATTCTGGTGGGAACTGGGAGGTGTTGGGCTGAGGTTGGTTTAGTGGGACTTGGTCTTATTATTTTGATTCCGTATCTTTTATTCGGTCTCATTGTTTTGTTCCTCTCTTCTTTTTTACTGCTGTTACAAGAAGATGGAATCAATAATGTTCATTTGATCTTGTTTGTTTGATTTAACCCCATAACAAGCGCCTCGCCTTGGGACCCAAATTCAAGCAGACCAGGATGTCACTGTCAAAGGATCCTCACGGGGTGGCTGTGCTCCTTCCACCCAGACGGAGTGGTTCGGCTGCTAATTGAGATCCTAGTGGACTCCTGTCTCCAGACTCCAGGGTCTAGACAAATGGGCAACCGCTGATTACTACTTCTTGCGAATCCGGTTACGAGTGAAGATCCTCTCACAGGATTCCCAGTTTCTCTGGTTTCCCAACTGTCCCGCGATGCTTGTCCTTCGACTTTTGCAGAGTCGAGTCTGAAAGCTCGATTCCCCCGTCAGGATTTCGCTTATCCAGGTTATCTTCTCTGCAGCATGTGATTCGACGTGGGCGTTTTCCTGATCAGGGTTATCCCTTCGCCAATGCCCCCCTAGTGGAGATCCAAAAACAACCGAGTCAATACCAACTCTTGGCTGACAAGAAATGTCTTCCTTCTGCGTTGGATCCCTGCCTCAATTCTAGGTTGGTCCGGTAATCAATGGCACCAAGATTTGGGGTTCATTGTCACCACCTCGGCCCTCCAAGAGTAAGCCCAAAATTACAGATTGATTGAAGGCTGGGATTTCCAGTGGGGTAGAACGTAGACCGCCGCCCAGCCTTATGGCGTTTGCTGTTAATGGAGTGTCTAACGTCCATTATTATTGGCGAATCTCCTCCATCGGCTTCGGGGGAATTGCCCTGTCGAGCCGGACTTTTAATAAATTCTGCATCGTATATGGAGTACATCGTAGGAACAATCAAACTCAATCAGCATTCCTTCCGGCGACGTTCAGGTCAGACAAAATAATGCGGAGAAGCCAACCCTGCCCCAGTAGCGTCTTTCCTTCGATGCAGGGTCGTCGTCCATGGCCCTCCAGTGTCCAGGGAAGCCCCGTTTTCTCCGTGACACAGATCTATGTTTGGTTCTCTCCAGGCAGATTGAGCGTCTAGTGTAGCTAATTGAATCCTCCTCGGTACAACCACTCCCGGCGGTCAGCTTTGGGGGTGGCTTTTCAAAATCGTCCGGGGACAGCTTCTTAATCTCTAACCCCCAGGTTTATGATCTTTATTATCCCTCCTAAGACACAGATATTATCACTCCACAACCCCCTCTCGTGGCTGCCTTTCGCCCTTTGAGAAATCATGAATTATAATAGACGAGTTTGCTCCGCGGAACTAGTTTTGGGACCCCTGGTCGCTCTAGAGCCTTCGACAGCTTGAATACGAGGCAACTAGTGCGGGTCGGTGTCTCCTCATTATTGAATGTCAACTGTGGGCTTTTTTTCCTCCTCCCTGTTTTTCTTTTCTGGCGGAGTCCATTTCGAACGAAATAATAATCCCCCCCCCAGACAAGGTCCATTGTGGGGGATGATCGGCTGGTGCAAATCAAACTTAATCCTCGAGGCTTTGACATGAGAGGCAGCAAGAGAACGTGGGTATAATTGATGATTATTTGTTTGTTTGTTTGTCGGTCGATGACTCGTTAGCCCTCTTCCAAATCGACGAGTCCAGCCTCTCTACCTTTGACCAGTGGACGCCAAAATGAGGCGGGTTTGGGCTTTTGATCGACCAACGCACGTTCTAGTGCTTCTGGCCTCGGAAGACGGAAATTGAGGGAGGAAGAATCCTCTTGTCATGTGGAGACAGGGAGCTTGAAACCGTTACGTATGTTCATCGGGAGAAGGAAGTATGATCGTGGCTGTGGAGTTGATGTTGGATGTGTATTTTATGCTATGCCTATTCATTAATTGTCCAGGGGCATCCAATTATGGTGCCTGAGGCAGTAACACACCTCCCTCGTGATCCGCCAATAATAATCGGGCTCCAAGATTGCTGAACGCAGGAAGAATTTCCCTCAGTCAACGCAACACAACAATCATCTCCAATTGAGCCACCATGTCCAAAAGCGGGGTTCAAGCTGACCTCAGCGACCAAGTCTGCGTGCTTGTCACCGGAGCAAACAGGTATAGTCATTCTTTACCACTCCTCCCACTGGTTCCTCTCCCATGCGTTGGTTTTACAGTTCCCTGACAATTTCCCCCTGCGTCAATTGCAATTTTCTCTTTGCAGTGGACTCGGTTACTCCATATGTTGTCGACTGGTGGATGAATTCCTGACCTCTCGTCAGAACGACCATCGGTCCTTGACCGTCATCTTCACAACCAGAAGCACCAAGAAGGGCAATGACACGCTCCTTCGTCTCCAAGACCACCTCCGCACCTCCGCCGCAAACCGAGCCTCCGCCGACGCTCGAGTGACCTTCGTCCCGGAGAATGTCAATCTATCCAATCTCCTCTCCATCAGGGCTCTTTCCCGTCGACTGAACACCTCTCTCCCAAAGCTCGACGCTATCGTCCTCAATGCCGGGATCGGCGGCTGGACGGGCATCGACTGGCCCGAGGCCATCTGGGGTATCCTCACCGACCTCGTCCACCAAGTCTCCTGGCCCACATTCAAAATCGCCCCTGCCGGCGTCGTAACAGACACCCAAACCAACCTGGGTGACCAGGAACCCCGTCTCGGCTTAGTCTTCTGTTCCAATGTTTTCGGTCACTACATGCTCGCGCACAACGTGATGCCGCTCCTCCATAAATCCGGAACCCCACTAGGTCCCGGGCGTGTCATCTGGGTCTCCAGTCTCGAAGCCACCGTGAAACACTTCAACATCAACGACCTCCAGGGCCTCCGAACCCTCGCCCCTTACGAATCCTCCAAGGCCCTAACCGACATTCTCTCCCTCACCTCCAACCTCCCCAGCACTGCCCCCTGGGTCAAAAGCTTCTACTCCATCGACAACGACGACGACAACAACGAAACCAACCCCCCAAACATATACGTCTCCCACCCCGGAGTATGCGGTACAGCGATTCTCCCCTTGCCTTTACCCCTCTTCTACGCCATGTTTGCTGTTTTCTGGATCGCTCGGTTCCTCGGCTCCCCCTGGCACACTAGCTCCACCTACAGGGGTGCCTGCGCCCCCGTCTGGCTCTCTGTCTCCCCCCAATCCACCCTCGACGCCGCGGAGGCTCCCTACCTGCGCAACGGCGGCGGTGGTAGAGCGAAATGGGGGTCCTCATTTACTCGTGTGGGGCTGAACCTGACTGCCTCCACAGAGACCCCCGGCTGGGGATATGGCGGTGTCGTCGGGCCCGCGGTCACCGACGAGGATCGGTACCGGCGGCGGAAGAGGGGCGCGACGGATCTAACTGCTGAGGAGAAGGAGGAGTTTGAGGAGTTGGGCAGGAAGTGTTGGCAGCAGATGGAAGAGCTGAGGGTAAAGTGGGATAGATTGCTTGATCGGGAGGAGGGACTATAAAATTAATTCATCTAATGAATCTGAATGAATGGTCTAGTGGGAGAGGGAAAATTAGATAGGAGGTTTTTATTCGGGGCTTGTGTTTTTTTTTTTTCTATATCTTAGTTGAATTTTACTATCTAGCCTTATACTTAATAACATATGATACGGCATACTGTTCGTTTCATCCAATTCTATATTGTAGCCCGCAGAACCAGTAGATATTTAACGATCCACATGCTGAAATACTCTCTAAGTTGAAAAAGAAAGAAAGTTATTAGTATATATCATATTTCTATTAATCGGCGTAACCTAAGATACATATATAACCCCATCTAATAATTATAATAGAAGAAACATTTCATCTCCCCTACCAAGATGTTTCCGAAAAGAAAGCGGGTATCCCGACGAAACCCCCAAAACCGAAAGACGAAGAGAAGGGGAACAAAATCGCTAAATCGCAAGAACGAAAATAATCGTCATAAAATGGGTCGGGGCCATGAACTTCAGAGTTCCTTAACCTAGGTGGAAAGAGAAGAAGAGAAAAAAAAAAGGCCGGAAGGGGCCTACTCCTCCTCCTCCATCTCTTTAGTGTCTAACCAGCCTCGGGACATCTCAACGGCTTTGGACCATTGCTTGTACATCTTCGCGCTTTGGTCGGACGAGATGCGCGGCTCGAAGGAGGTTCGGTTGGCGCGGTTCATGTTTTTGAGTTCGCTGAACTCCTTCCAGATATCGATAGCGAATCCGGCGGCGATGGCAGCGCCGAGGGCGGTAGTTTCGTGCATTGCGGGACGTTCAACGGGGATTTGAATGATGTCTGCTTGTGTCTGGTGGTAAGGAGGGTTAGTTTTCTCGTGGGGTATTGGGTGTAGAGATGCAAGGGAGCTTTACCTGCATGCAGATGTCAGAGTTACTCATTCCACCGTCGACAGCAAGTTCGGACAATTTGTGTCCGCTGTCCATCTCCATCGCATCGAGGATAGCCTTGGTTTGAAAGCAGGCTGCTTCCATGGTTGCGCGCGCAATGTGACCTCGTTGCGTGTGCTGAGTGATGCCAACTATAGAATTGTGAGTTAGAGGTTTCCTACGCTGCAGAGCACAAATAAAGGATGGATAGGGCTTACAAATTGTTCCCTTCGCATCATCAATCCAGTATGGTGCGAACAGTCCACTAAAGGCAGTAACAAACACACACCCGCCATTGTCCGGTACTGTCGCTGCGACCTCGCTGACTTTACGCGAATCACGGAAGAAGCCCATGTTGTTCATGAGGAATGAGACGCCGCTACCAGCAACCGCTACACTTCCTTCCAGTGCATAAACTGGCTTCCGGTTTCTACCCAGCTGGAAGCCTACTGTCCCCAGCAGACCGTGTTTCGAGATGACCGGCTTCTCACCAACGTTATAGAGAAGGAAGCATCCTGTTCCGTATGTGTTCTTCGCGCTCCCTGGTGTGAACGCGCAGTGGCCTACTAATGCCGCGGACTGGTCTCCGAGACAGCTGGTGATGGGGACTCCTTCCAGCGGGCCGGACCTGATATATCCATAACCGTCGGGGTCAGACGACGGAATAATTTTTGGTAGTCGAATCTTGTTCCGGTCCAACCCAAAAAACTCCAACAGTCGGTCATCGTAATCGAGAGTTTCAAGGTTCATAAACATCGTTCGAGAAGCGTTAGTCACATCGGTTACTAAATGGCCACCTTCCGGTCCACCATTAAGATTATACAAAAGCCACGAGTCGACAGTCCCGAAGGCGAGTCGGCCCTCATCGTACGCTTGCTTTACTACTTCATTGTTGCGAAGCAGCCACACCAATGACACAGAAGACGGATATGTCGAAAGCGGCAAACCACAGATGTTCTTCAACTCATCAGCGCCCGGTTGGGCCTTGAGCTCTCGGACAAGCCTTTTAGTCCGAGTGTCGGGCCATGCGATTGCGTTGCACAGAGGCTCGCCGGTTTCCCAGTCCCAGCACAGCGTTGTCTCACGCTGACTCGTAATGCCAATAGCTTCGATATCTGACTTGGAGTGGCCGAGGGCAAGGAAAGTTTTCATCGCCTCTTCGATACACGTATAGGCCGAGTCCACCATTTCGAGAGGGTCCTGTTCGTGCCATCTAGACAAGAAAAACAAAAACCAGAATGAGCGGAGGAAAGAATGCGTAGTAAGGTTTTCTTGACAGTGAAAAACTTACCCTGAATGCTCGTGAATCTGACGGAATTCCGTCTGGTATTTTGCGATGGGATTTCCCGTACAGTCAAAAATAATGAATCGTGTACTGGTGGTTCCCTGATCAATGGCGCCGATAAACCGATCTTTTAGGTTGTCGTTGCGATGGTTTTCATCCTGGAGCAGCGAGCGATTGCCATCATGTGATTCATAAGCACGGATCTTGACATCGGGGTGTTGCATTTCTTCGTCGATCTGATCATCGAGCTCCGACATATTGAAGGGGTTTTTCATTATCATCGCGCCTTCGTTTATGTTTGATTTTCGGTCTCCGGGGGATGAGGAGAAATTTGATCGGGAGGGAGAGAGGGAGGAGGAGGGTCGGAGGTGTAGCGGTGAAGTTGGTGGAATTACGTCCGCAGGCGGGCACTTATGGGGGATATGATAGAGCACAGGGGCGCGGGTGTGGGTGAAATATAAAATGTGTCTACGAGAGAGGGCGGGGGAAACGTAACGAGAGGGCGTGGTGACGGTGTTCGGGGGGTGCAATTGGGGGACAGAAAAGGCCAAGAAGCTTGAAGTTTTGGTGCAGTGAATGGTGACGTACGGGGATGGAGATCGGGAGGAAAGTTGGAGAGGGGAGAGAAATGAGGAACACGACAGCAGTCCAGTTGGAAAAAGGGCGAGAGCAGAAGAGGTGAAGTGGATGTGATTTGCGCCGGTAAGCAGGAAGTCGCTATGAGGTCACACACCGCGCGCCGCAGTGGATGGAGTGGCGAGGGGCCGCACAAGGCAGTGGCAGCAAGACCAGAACAAGTATTCTGGATGAAGAGGGACGGTCCTCAATAATAATCGTAATAGCGAAATTTGCCCTGCAAGGGGATGAGGGGGGGTCTTTATCCCAAGAGAAGGTGGATCAGGACCGTTCTTTCGGCTCTGGCTGGAGTTTGTCCGCAACTATACTCGATCCACGCTATTGGAGGTGGGACAGATTATTATTGTTCGTGGTGGTACCTTGCCTTGCTTCGTCGTCTTTCGCGGGACGTGCCACCCTAGTCAGATGCTCATTCGGCGTTTCTTCTATTCGACCGACGCGCCTCAAGATTATTCTCCTTCGGTCTCGTTCCAAGTCCTGCCTTCTGGATACTTGGTCAATGGCGGAGAAGTGGGGGCGTGGGGGGGGGAAATTCTTCGCAATTCTTCTAGGCGTCCTTTTTTTTCTGATCAGACGACCATAGAAGCCGTCGCCAATGCTGATAACTGCCCCTCTTCTAACTATTGATACTGCTTGTTTGATTATTGAAGCTGTTTATTAGGTTTTATTTATCTGGACTCCGCGCAATTGACCATGCTTGTTTTTCAGCTTTGGAGGGGTCGCTCAAGAAGGAAGGTTATCCCTTCCGATTTCTTTTTTTATTTCTTGTCCTTCTCCGCCCACCCCCTCCCTGCATTTTATGTATCTACAGTTACGTTCAATTAAGACACAAATCCTCTTTTTAAGAATATCAATATCTTATTGGCAATTGATAAAAAAAGATATACAGTCACACTCTTCAATTGAACTGTTCCTCTGTCGTCTTTGTTCTCTGAGATTTTGATTGACCCTTGAATCCAGGCATCGGCAATGCTTCCTTGTCTGGCTGCTCCCAGGACCCTCGGAGCTGTGGGCCACCCACCTGACTTAATATTTTTGCTCTGCTTATAGTTCTTTCGTCGAAGGATTGTCATCAAGGGTCTGGATTTATCGATTTATCATGATCACGGCAGTCTTGACTAGTAGCACTACCATCATATTATTAAATACCAAAAGAGTGCGTTCGCTTCTCTCCACGAGCTGCCGTCAATGCTATGGTGCTGGAAAACTCGGATCTATATAGCAATTGAACCGAACAGAAACCATCGAATACAATGCTTCCAAGAACAAGAAAATTCAAAAGATAATATCAATTGAGTAAGAAAGTCAGGCAGAAGGAACCTTTCTCTCCAACTCCACTCTATCTTCCTACCACTACGGTTTCCAGCTCCATCGTCGATCGTGCACATGACAGTGTTATTTTTTCACCATCGAACCCACTATAGCTAATCTAGACCAGGGTCTTTTTAACCCCCTGGTTGGGGTGCTCTTCGAGATCTTTTCCTCCCTCCAGTCAATTATCGTTCAGGTTAAATTTCCTTGGATCCTCCGTAGCTCCGCTATCGCAATAATCCCCCCGAAGGAAGGTTGAGCTTTTTCGGCGCCCGTGATTCACGGAGAAATTTGTCTCCTTGGAGGCTCGGCTCGGCTGGGCTTAGTCTTTGCTCACGGAATCAATTGTCCCGGCCACTTACGCGGCCGGTATGCCCGGCTTTGTCGGAGGATCATTACATCCCCAAGTGCCATAACTTTGGAATATGGAAAATATTCCGGAGGGTTGAAAAATAAAAGGAGAAAGCAAGGCTCATATCTACCTCCGTTCTTCTAACTCTCTCAATCAAATATGATTGGCCTCAATTCATACAAAAAGAAATCGCATCGTCGGTGGTGGCCAACAAACCGGCGGGACACGGGTGGTGACGTCTTCAACCAAACATTGTCTTATTGACTCGAGGGACTCCCTATATTACTTGACATAGGCGGAGAGAAGCAGAGAGATCCCCACTCCTTCCAGCAGGAGCCTCGTAACCAGGAACCTCGCACTACTGGATAGCTCTCAAACACCTCATAGTTCAGTCATCAAGAAGTGGATGCCCCAGGTATCTATGACCTCAGCTGTTCCATTACCAGTATGATGCACGGACTACGGAGTAGCTCACAGCATATTCCTACCATAAAGAAAGCCGAATGAGGCCTGATTCGGCCCGTCTTCTATAATTTTCTCCTCCCCAAACCTGTTTCCAACTGGCTGGGGGGATCTACAAACCGAGGCCCGACAATGAGGGAACTCGAGGTGTCCAAGGTATGTACCTATGATATTACTATCAATTGATTTTTTGTAATTAATCATAATAATAATCATTGAATGACTACATAGTATTGACTAACTAAAATATCACATGGAACGTTTAACTTTGAGTTTTCCTCTTTGCTTGTTTCAGTTTAGCTACTCCCCCACGATCCGGGATTATATAGGGAGAAGTATATTTTTTCTCTTCGGATCATAGAATATTTTAAATGTCCACCCAACGCTGCTTGTACCCCGGTTTCATAACTTCCCACAATCGAGTTCTTTCTGCTTTATGGCAAACCGATCTCATAGTCTTGAAGGATCAGTGAATATATAGAATACGATTTCACTAACATGTACCCCGAATACAGAATCAACTATAGGTATAGATAGCATCTTCGAACACTTATACGTACTATGTATGGAAATGTATCTGAAGAAACTGTATGGTAAGTAAAGAATTCGAAAGCTGGCTTCATGGTATGCTACCTAGGTATTTTTAAGGTACCAGTCAGACTCTCCTATGCTGGTCGCCCCAGGACTATAGACCTGGTGGATAAGGTGCGATATGAGGTCAATCTAATTCCGTATTGCTGAAGGGTATATGTGGTTAGGTCCATAATTAACCCCAGTAGCTTTTTTGGATCAATTCGATACTCCACATATATAACTTAAGATGACGTAGAGGAGGTCAAATCCGTCTTTGGACTGCGCTTGTACCAAACTACCAGGGAATTGCTAGGTTGAACAAAATTCACAAACAAAGGAAAAAACCAGCGTCCACTGGATCATTGATTTCGCATGTAATCTACAATACCTCAACCACATAAACAAAAGATACAAGAATACCGACATCTTTTATATTGTCACACCTTGTTGCCCCAAAACCCCACCGCCATCTATTCCACACAATTTGTCCCGCGCATTAGATCAGTACATGATCATGCACGACGTTATTACAATCCACGCAAAAGAAGACATTTTCGGTCTGGCATTTACTCGGATTCCTCCTGCTCGGCCTTGAGGGCGGCAGCAGCCTCCTCCTTCTCCTTCTTCTGCAGGTAAAGCAGGGCACTGATCTTGTCGGCGAAGCTGTGGTCCTTGCCGATGATGCCGGAGATTTGCTCGCGACCGATCAGGGTGCCAACAATGCTGGCGCCGACAATGAAGGTCAGGACGAAGCGGTACATGCCGTACCAGTGGGGAGCACGGCCCTGCACGGCAGCACGGGCATCGTTGTAGTAGAGGAAGGTGAATGCGAGGAACTGGCTGATCAGGGCATACTCAACAGGGAGCAGCAAAGTGGGCCATGCAACAGCGGGAGCAATCACACCAGCGGCATAGCGCTTGTTGCCGAACTTGCCACCGTATCCGGCCCATTCAAGACCCCAGTGAACAGCTCCGAGGAAGGAGAGGATCTGAAATCGAGCTCTAATTAGCATATTCGGCTTTGCTATACCTCGGGTTCCGCCATACTCACCACGGCACCGTAGCCGACCTGGATAGGCTCAAGGATGTGAAGCAGCATCTCAGCGCTCTGGCCAGAGAAGATGAGACCGTCACCGGCAACATTGGCGCGGTTGATTTCGTAGGAAAGGTAGATAGTCTCCAGAGAAGTAGCAAGGTAGGGAATGACACCAGCCATGCCGAGGTAAAGGGCCTCCTTGGGGACATCGGCCAGGCTGAAAGTCTCCTTGATAACTTTCTGAGAAGACCCGAGGAACCATTGTTAGCATTCAAAATAGGTGAAAAAAGTAGAGTTCAGTGCATGCACAACGCCTAGATCTAGAGGCACACATGCAGCAAGGAAGTACATACCGCATCACCCTTGATACCGGCCATCACATCAATATCCTCATCATCCTGAGCAAAAAAACACAATCAGCGATTGATCGTACACCTCCAAGTTCCGAATTGTATCTCTCTCACCTTGGCGGTAGACGCATGGCGAACGAGAGCAGTGGTGACGGGCTTGCGGGCAGCCAGAGCCAAGCTGGGGGACAGAGTCGGGCGAGCGGCGGGAAAACGAGCGGAGGAGGTCAGGCGGGCCTTGAACACATTGTTGGTCAAGGAAGAGCGGGCCACAGAGGCATTGGAGCTTGATATAGCCCTGAGGACAGAGCGGGCAGCGGTGTGTCGGTACAACATTGTGGTCTGGGGCAGCTAATTTTTTCCCAAATACCTCAATTAGCAGTGGAGGTTGGGAAAGCTCGGCTTGACGGAGACCGGAGGATGGATAACCGGTCCAATTGAGCTGGCAAAGAGGGGCAATTTGCAGTACAAGCGAGGGAGTAAGTATGCTCACCTAGAAGCTGATGGGGGATGACTCGAGAGAGTGGAGATTTGTGACTGAGGAGGTATTCTATCCTAGAGACAACGAATGGGTGAGGTGATATTATGCTGAGGTGCGGTAATGCCCGGGTCGGGCAGGGCAGGGAAACCACTCCCGCAGATATCATTCCGAGCATTGATGCCCCAGGCATTACACGAAGAGCCTGATATCGGAGAAATCAGGCAGCTGGACGTGGAAGGCCCGGTCCACGAGGCTGAGTCAGCTCTGAGGGCAGTAGCCCTAGAATAGACTAGCCCGATTGGGCCGACTGACGCGGCAGCCTGAGGCCTGACAGCCAACAACAGAGCTGAAACATGGAGCAACAGCAAGGCAATGAAGCAGTGGCGACGTCACTCTGCCTCCAGACGTCTTACGCCCCCATTATTATTTACGCCCACCCCAACCAATTATACGCCCCCCTAACAACAGTGCCCCAGGAACACCTCAGTAACTTTTGAGGTAACGAACCCCATCGCCTTTTATTTCCAGACGCAGTTGGATAATAACTCGTCGACGGCCCTGAGTTGATACCCAACCTCATCTCTCATCTCCAGTTTTTTTCTAGCTGTTTGCATCTTATCCCCTTAATACTCTTAATCGTCTTTTTAATATCTACCCCAACCACTCAAGCTTCCAGTTTCCAATAGTTTATTTACGCCTTGGAGGAAGAACCTGTCCGGTATCGCGTGCGTGCTTATCCAAACCTCCTGGATGGCACTGGCTTCTGTCGTTTGCGAGTGCAATTAGAGCTCGCCCCATGCATAGCCAGGTAGAATACCTAGTTCCCTCTTTCATTTTTGTTGTTCCACGCTTCCCCTGTCTCCCCTCCTTCCGCAGCCCCCCATCCCTCCCCGTCTCCGAAGCGTCCACCTTCTAACTACCTACCTAAGGTATGAAACTAACCCGTGGATCCATCTATTAGGTCGGTGTTTCTGGTTAAAAGTACCATTTACTATCGAGTTTATCTCCCTGATTGGTCCGTTGAAGCATCGTTCCCAGGCCCGGGACACGGCCGCATCCCGCAACCATGTTGGAAGGCTTGGTCGCAAACTTGCTCAACCGTTTTCTGGGCATTTACGTCAAGAACTTTGATGCCACTCAGCTCAACATTGGTATTTGGTCGGGCGATGTAAAGCTTCGAAACCTGGAATTACGACGAGAGGCGCTCGATCAACTCCGCCTCCCTTTAAACGTTGTCGAGGGCCATGTTGGCGAGCTTACGTTGTCAATCCCTTGGTCAAACTTGAGGGGTAAGCCTGTCAAGGTTGATATCGAAGATGTATTCCTACTCGCCGCCCCGAAGGAAGATATGGATTACGACCCAGAAGAAGAGGAAAAGCGGGCGCATGCAATCAAGATGGAAAAGATCGAGAGTGCAGAAATCCTCAAGGCCCGCAACTCGGAGGGGATGAGCCAGGAAGAACAGCGCCGCAACCAGAGCTTCACCCAAAGTATGGTCACGGCCGTGGTCGACAACCTGCAAATATCCATCAAGAACGTACACTTCCGCTATGAAGACTCACTAGCATCCCCGGGACACCCCTTCGCCGTTGGCCTGACCTTGAAGGAACTAAGTGCTGTGAGCACTGATTCTGAGTGGAACCCTACCTTCATCCAGTCTACCTCAGGCACAACACACAAGCTAGCGATCTTGGGGGCGCTCTCCGTTTACTGGAACACTGATGCTGAACTCTTTGGTACAGGTCGGGGTTCCGATTTGGGCGCTGAGGCACAGGGCATCGAGCATGCAGAGTTGATGGAGAGACTCCGGTCTGGTATTGATAAAGAAGAGGGCAATCAATTCATGCTTCGCCCTGTCAGCGGACGTGCGGGCTTGGAGTTGGATAAATCTGGCAGTCACGAAAAACCGGCTATCAATGCACGGCTTTTATTTGACGAGATTGGATTCGTCCTAGATGACGAGCAGTACCGGGATGGATTGATGCTTGTTGATCTGTTCCATTTTTTCATCCGCCACCAAGAGTATAAGAAATTCCAGCCGAAAAGCCGACCAAAGGAAGATCCTCGAGCGTGGTTTAGGTACGCTGGAGAAGCTGTTCTTAGCAAAATCCAGGATCGGAATAGACGCTGGACCTGGGATTACATTAAGGAACGAAGAGATGACCGCGTTGCCTATATCGACCTTTTCAAAAAGAAGAAGCGCGAGGAGACATTATCAGGTCAGGATGCGGAGGAGTTTGACAGGTTAGAAAGAAAACTCAGCTATGAAGATATCCGGTTCTGGCGTTCGCTGGCAAGAAACCAGTTGCGTAAGGAAAACGTGGGGATCAAGAAACCTGTACGACAACAGACATGGTCCGAATGGATATGGGGCTCAAAGAAGGAGGAGCCCGGAGAAACCACGATGACTGAGGAGCAGCGTAAAGAGCTCTACAGCGCAATCGATTGGGATGAGAAGAAAGCGATCGCCGAAAGTGTTGATGTTCCAAGAGAGTGGGTCAAGCTCCAAGTTAACTCTGGCCTCAAGGCTGGCAGTTTTACACTGGTACGCAGCCCACATGGAGACGCGAATGAAGTCATGCGGCTGGTATTCGACAATTTCCGAGCCAAAGCACTGCAGCGCTCTGATTCCTTCTTCATCGATGTGGGTCTCGGAGGGCTAAGGGTTTACGATGGAACAACGGAAGGAAGTCTTTTCCCACAGATCGTCAAGGTCAAGGACTCTCTTCCAATTCCAAAAAATCGTCTGTCTCAAGTCTCTGGTGACGGTGAGCTGGAGTCCCAAGAGGATGATGACCTTGAGGATGAGGACAGCTTGTTCCACATGCAGCTCGAAAAGAACCCCCTTGAAAGCGATGCTGACTCGGTTGTCAAAGTCAAGCTTAAGAGTATCGAGGTCATCTACAATCCCAAGTTCATTGTGGAAATTGTAAGGTTTTTCAGACCTCCTCAGCGCCACATGGAGTCTATCGGTGCTCTCTTGGATACAGCAGGAGCAACTGTGGAGGGGATCCGGCAGCAAACCCGAGCAGGCTTGGAGTTTGCTTTACAGGAGCATAAGAAGGTTGATGCTCAATTTGATATCCACGCACCTCTCTTCATCGTTCCAGAAAGTATCACCCATGAAAGTACCCTTTGTCTAATTCTTGATGCCGGTCATATCAGCGTCAACAGTGAGCTCGTTGATCGGCAAACTATGAAAGATCTTCAAGCCAAGCAGAAGCGCCAGTATGAGACGGATGATTATAAGGAGCTCGAACATTTGCTCTATGATAGGTTTTTGCTCAAGTTGGATTCCACACAGGTCCTAATTGGCCCTGGAATTGAAACAACCATGGCGCAGCTAAGCTCCAAGGTCGAGTCAAAGAATCTGCATATCATCGATCGGATAAACGTGGATTTTGTTCTCGAGCTGTGCATTGTCCCAAAAGTCACGGAGCTTACTAGGACCCGGATATCTGGACATCTTCCGGAATTACATGCGTCCATGTCAGACACTAAGTATAAAGGACTTATGAAATTGATCGATATCGCTATTCCCCACTTTGACGAAGGCACTACCGAAACCAAACCCCACAAGGACAAGCCAGAGGAGGCGGTTGTTAGCACTAGGACCAGATCCTCGTCTTTCGTGCCCATAGGTCTCAGGGAGCTTCCGGCGGTTGACGAAGATTCCGACAACGAGGGCGACGACGGCGGTATCAAGAAAAGCATTGATAATTCACCCGACATCCACCGCCGTGATTTTGAGTTCAAATTCACCGTTGGCCGCCTCCGTGGATCTTTGTTTCGCTCTGACTCGGGTGACCCTCTACGTGACCATCTCTTGGTTGAGCTCGTTGCTGAGGGCTTTGTGCTTGACTTCTACATGCGACCTTACGATATGGTAGCCGAAGTCATATTGAAATCGTTGAGTGTGGACGATTACATTGAGGAAAATCCTGTCCCCGAGTTCAAGAGGATCATATCATCCAAAGGATTTGATGCAGAGGAGGACAAGGACCTTTTCCATCTAAAGATGGTTCGAGTGAAGCCCGAATCTCCTGAGTTGCACTCGACGTACGAGGGAGTGGCAATGAATCTTGATATATCGGTCTCAACTATCAACCTTGTCGTCACCAGGAAGACGCTTCTAACACTTTTGGATTTTATTCTTCTAACATTCACAAACCCTCAGCAGCCCAACGACCCAGATGCTCAGTCAGATACGACTATTCAAGACACCAACGGTGTTGATCAAAAGCCGCAGGCGGCTGGAAAACTTCGCATCAAAGCCGATCTGAAGAGTATTGCACTCATTCTCAACAATGATGGTGTCAGGCTTGCTACACTCAGTCTCAATACTGCCAATGTGGGAATTTTCCTCGTTGGACGCTCTATGGTGATTCAGTCCCGGATCGGAAGCCTGACCTTGATAGACGACGTCAATACAGGTGCGTCGGAAACCTCTGATCTCCGGAGGCTCTTGACAATCGAGGGCGAAAACTTTGCAGATTTCAAATACGAAACATTTGACCCTGAGGGGTCAGATTACCCTGGTTATGATTCCGAAGTTTTCCTAAGATCGGGCTCGATCAAGATCAATTTCTTAGAGGAACCGTATCGGAAAATTATCAATTTCTTGATCAAATTTGGCAAGATGCAGGCAATTTTCAATGCTGCTCGACAAGCTGCAGCAAATCAAGCCAACCAGCTCCAAGAAAATGCGTCGCGGATGCGATTCGACGTGGTCGTTATGACTCCTATCTTGGTGTTCCCCGGAATCATGAAAGAAGATCGTCCTCACGATACGGTGACCGCCCATCTTGGTGAGATCTATGCCAAAAATACATTTGTACCTCTTGACGATGCAAAGGATAGCCCTGCTGTTAATTTGATATCGTCCGGGATCCGCAATATTCGCCTTACATCGAAATTTCACTTTGAAGGAGGAGCTGTCGAGGAACTTGAAATGATCCAGAAGGTCAACCTTGATTTTAGTGTATGCTACCTTGAACACCAGCAGGACAATCCCCGTCCGGACATGGAAATTGAAGGAAACATGTCCCCAATAAACCTTCGGGTCTCACAGAAACAACTCAAGTTTTTGTTGGAGCTTTCTAAAACGGTTCCCGGTGCATTTGTTCCCGATTCAGAGCAACAGGAGCTTGAGGCCATTGAAGCCCTTCCACCTTCTGTTGTTGAGAGCGGAAAGGAGTCTGAATATAATGCAGCCCAGAGTACAAGCCCCGAAGGGGATTCGTCTACAGACGCAAAGGCTACTGACGAAACTTGGGTGCGACTTGATATGATATTCAAAGCAGATAGCGTCGGACTAGAGCTTGTTCTTGCACAAGATGACGCACCCGTCGGTAGTATTGAGGATTCCAGTTTGTCCAAGTTCTCACTCAATGACACCCGGGTTAAGCTGCGCATGCTCACCGATGGCTCCATGGAGTCGGAGCTTTTGATCCATTCACTTTCGATTCGCGATAGCCGGAAACAGGACACCAACAAGTTCAGAAAGATCATGTCACTGATCAATAATGACGTCAAACAGCAGTTTATGGCTAGCGTGTCTATCTCTCCAGGACCAGAGAAGCACCTCATCGCGATGTTGACCATCGATAGCCCTCGCATTATTCTGGCATTGGACTACCTATCCGCATTGCAATCCTTTGCCAACTCGGTATTCACAACGAAAGAGACAGTGGAAGAAGAGGAAGATGACGAATCTCCTGACGAGGATGAGCCTAGGTCAAGCACAGCAGAGAGCACCAGCACATCGCTTACAGTTTCTTCTCTGGGAGAGGCAACAGCTCCCGCTCCACCTCAACAGATGACGGTATCTTTCAGAGTAAGCCTGGTTGACGCTCAGATCATCACAATTGCCAACCCTGCCATCACTCATACTGAGGCAATTGTCCTCGGAACGAAAGAAGTCCTGTTCTCTCACCAGAACGTTTCAACCTTACATGTAAACAAAGTTGGCATGTTCCTGTGCCGGATGGACAAGTTCGAGACTAGCAGGCTTCGGATTCTAGATGATTTCACCCTTGAATTGTCAATGGATAGCCGCCCTCAAGAACGTGGCGCTCCACTCACTTCCATTAACGTCCATATCGAGCCACTTGTGCTACGACTTTCCCTTCGAGACATATTAATGGCAATCCAGATCGTGAACAAGGCCTCCGAAATGAGGGCCCAAAGATTCCCTCAGGTTGAGGGCGGCGAGGCAAGGGCAATATCAGACGGTAAAAGCACCGGTCCAAGGTCGCGAAGAAAGTCATCTATTGGACGGCCAGCCACCAGCGCAGCGGCTCCAAGATCTCACCGAAACTCCAGGGGTGCAGAGTCTCTACATCCCCAGTCCGCTCCTCATCGTTCGGTCATCTTGAAACGAGAAGAGTTGAAGGCTCAAATTGATGGCGTCCGAGTCATTCTTATCGGGGATTTACATGACCTTCCGCTGCTCGACTGGAGTGTCAAGAAATTCAATGTTGACGCGCGTGACTGGTCGTCGACACTGAACGCAGACACTAGTTTCGATACCTTCATCAACGTCTATAATTTCTCTAAATCAGCATGGGAACCGCTCATTGAGCCCTGGCAACTAGGATTCCACATGGCGAAAGAAGCCCACCCGGAGGTTCTCTCCGTCGACGTCTATTCTCATAAGACGATGGAGCTTACTGTCACATCAGCCACGATCGCATTGGCCTCCAAGTCCTTCCAGTTCCTTTCCACCGATGAGGATGTGCTCTCAAAACCAAGAGGTGCCGATGCGCCTTATCGGATTCGTAATCATTCTGGCTTCGACATTCATGTATGGGCTGATGTCGCTGAAGGAGAGAACGGGCCAGCTGCCAAGCTGAGCGACGGTGAGGAATACCCTTGGCGATTTGAGGACTCCACTTCCATGCGTGAAACACTTGCACCGGAGGGTCATGCCGGTCTTATTGGCGTGAAACTTGAAGGCAGTGGCTTCGAGAGCGTGACCCGTATTCCCGTTGCTCGAGAGGGTGAGACCTTGTATAGTCTAAAACCTAAGAAGAATGGTACTCTTCACCGACTTCTCGTCGAAGTCAAATTGGGCGCCGATAATGTGAAGTACATCACCCTCCGCTCTCCGCTCGTCGTGGAGAATAACACACAAATTCCCGTGGAGCTTGGTATTTTCAACCCAGATGACGGTCATCTTCTGAAAATTGAGAAGATTCTTCCCGGGGATACTCGACCCGCGCCTGTTGGAGCCGCATTTATGCATTCCCTTGTTATTCGTCCAGACCAGGGCTTTGGTTATGACTGGTCGAACGAGCAGCTGTATTGGAAGGACCTCATGCGCCGACCAACGCGGACCATCAAGTGCTTAAGTGAAGGTGGACAGAATGCACCTCCTTTCTATTTCCAGACCAATGCAACCTTCAATGCGCGCGACAATCTTACCAAGGCTTACCCATACATGCGGATCCGCATTTTCGCACCAGTTGAAATCCAGAATCTTCTTCCCTTTGACTTCAAATACCGCATATACGACAAGAACACAAAGAAGGACTGGACTAATTTCCTGCGAAAGGGTGGCGTGAGCCCTGTTCATGTTGTTGAACTCTCCCACCTACTGCTGCTCAGCATTGACCTCCAAGATTCTGTCTTTAAACAGAGTGACTTCTCCATCATCAATGGCAACGCGCAAGACTTTAGAAGAGAGCACACTCTGACGCTGAAGGACGAAAGGGGCCTGCAGTTGAAATTGAAACTTCATTATTTCAACGTGCCCGACAGCGGCGGCGCTTTCAAGGTGTCTGTGTACAGCCCTTACCTTGTCTTAAACAAGACAGGCCTCACAATGGAGATACAAAGCAAAGCCTTCCTGCAATCTGCTCGATCCGCAGCCGGACAGGGAATAAGGGCCGAATCTGACGCGAGCCAACGAGGACGCGCGCTCCCCTACATGTACTCCTACCCTGCGGATGACCAGAAGAATCGATCAATCCTGAGAATCGGTGGTTCAGCTTGGAGCAAGCCGCAAAGTTTTGAGGCGATCGGAAGTACGTTTGAAGTCATTCTTCCTGACAGAGAGGGAAGATCTGAGTTCCATTCGGGTGTGTCTGTCGCCGAGGGTGAAGGCAAATATAAGATGACCAAGGTCATTACCATCGCGCCTCGCTTCGTGCTAAAGAACAAAGTTAGCGAGGACATCTTGGTCCGGGAGCCCGGCTCATCAAACGTCATCAACATTAAGAGTGGTGATCTTGTGCCCCTGCACTTCCTGCGCCAGGTTGGAGAAAAGCAGCTATGCCTCTGCTTCCCAGGTGTTAACAACCAGTGGTCGTCTCCCTTTAACATTGCGGATCTAGGGACGGTCTATGTCAAACTTGCCAAGGAGAACCAACGACAGAAGCTCATTAAGGTTGACGTGATCTTGGAAGATGCGACTCTCTTCATCCATTTCAACCTTGAGCCCCGCCATTGGCCGTTTTCTATGCGAAATGAGAGCGATATGGACTTCATGTTTTATCAGGCTGTGAGTGCTCCGCTGCGTCGAATGGTTGTAATTGTACATGTCCCATGCTGACTAAATATGATAGAATCCAAACCTGGAAGAGGACGAGGAGGACAGACCAACCACCTGGCGACCAATCCGCTACCGCCTCCCTCCCCGAAGCATCATGCCTTATGCCTGGGATTATCCTGCGACCAAGAACAAGTCACTTGTTCTAACATGCAAAGGCAAGGAAAGACGTATAAAGCTTGCCGAAATCGGCAATCTTATACCCATGAGGATTCCTCCTGCGCAGTATGGCGAGCCTCAGAAGATCATCGACATCAATATCGTCGCGGACGGCCCAACCCAGACCCTTGTTCTATCAAATTTCAAGGCATCAAAGAGCATGTACCGACAGCAAAGGGGGCAACCCTCACAAACAAGTGTTAGCACTGGGTTTGAGGTTAAAAAATTGGACTCTGATGTCACCTTCAAAGCCCAACTCCACCTAGGAGGAATTGGTATCTCTCTAATCAACCAGAAGTTGAAAGAGTTACTCTATATGACATTCCGTGACATTGAAATCAAGTTCCGCGAGTCCAGAGTGTACCAAACTTTGAACACCACGATCAAATGGATTCAAATCGACAACCAGCTCTATGGAGGTATCTTCCCAATGCTGCTATACCCCAGTGTCGTTCCAAAGACTGGAAAGGAAATGGAAGCACACCCTATCTTCCAGACCATGATCACGCGTGTGAAAGATGATTCGTATGGTGTGCTATACATCAAGTATGCCACCTTACTTCTCCAGCAGATGACACTTGAACTTGACGAGGATTTCATCTTCGCAATGCTTGATTTCACCAAGGTATCTGGCGCCTCATTGTCCGAGGAGCAAGATGGCAAGCTTTGCGAGGAAGAAATCAACATTCCGGAGCCGCGTAGCGAGGGTACTGGCCAAGATGTGTATTTCGAACTCCTCCACTTGCAGCCCATGCAGCTTGACATCTCGTTGATGCGTACGGAGCGTGTGAACGTTGAGGATACGCTTCAGCCGTCCAACCCCCTGATGTTCATCGTCGATGTCATGACAATGTCAATTGGTAACGTCAATGATGCGCCTGTTCGACTGAACGCCCTTTTGATCGAGAACGCTCGGGTTTCCTTTGGATTACTTGTGAGTAACATTCAAAGGCACTATACTCAAGAGTTCCTCCGCCAAGTGCACGTTGTCCTTGGGTCCGCAGATTTCCTAGGCAATCCCGTTGGTCTCTTCAACAATCTCAGCTCGGGAGTGACCGATATCTTTTATGAGCCATACCAAGGGCTAGTCATGACCGATCGGCCTCAGGAACTGGGTTATGGTATCGCCAAAGGAGCAGGTAGCTTCTTGAAGAAATCCGTCTTCGGATTCTCGGATAGTATGGCGAAGCTTACGGGCAGCATGTCTAAAGGTCTTACCGCTGCTACTCTTGATAAGGAATTCCAGGACCAACGACGGATGTCCAAGTCCCGCAATAGACCAAAGCATGCGCTGTACGGTATCACTGCAGGTGGAAAAGCCTTTGGAACAAGCTTAGCCAGTGGCATTGGCGGTCTTGCTCGCCATCCACTGCAAGGAGCAGAAAAGGAAGGAATTCAGGGATTCTTCAAAGGAGTTGGAAAGGGTGTTCTGGGACTTGCCACGAAACCTGCCATTGGGGCATTTGATCTTGCCTCTAGTATGTTTCTCTACGATGTTTTTCTTTATTGTTCACTTGCTAACTGCCCGACTAGATCTTGCTGAAGGTGTCCGAAACACCACTACAGTATTTGATGCGGAAGGCCTCGACCGTGTCCGACTTACTCGCTTCATCGGTATGGACGGCATCGTCCGACCGTACTCGCAGCGGGAGGCTCTGGGTCAGTTCTGGCTCAAGACCGCCGACGACGGAAAGTACTTCAATGAAGATTATATTGCGCATCTGGAATTGCCTGGACGTGACATCTTAGTCATGTTGACGTACGACCGGATCATGCTCGTGCGCAGCAAGAAGCTCGAGACCGAGTGGGATATTCGACTGACAGATATTCAAACGATTTCAAAAGAGCGCACCGGTATGAGCATCATGCTGAAGGGAGGAGCCAATGGACCATTTATCCCAGTTCAAGACGAGAGTGCGAGGAACTGGCTGTATCGACAAATCGCAATTGGTAAGCTCCCCTCCCCTAATTCTCTAGTATTCTATGAAGTTATATCTAACTTCTCCCTAGCTGTCAATGCATTCAACGAGAAGTACAATAACAGGGGATAAATATACTATTTACTAATCATGACGTTATGCTTTGTTTGAAAATGAAATTTTTTTTAAAAAAAGAGGAGGAAAGAGGGGAAAATACAAGGGCAACAGGAAGAAAAGGATTTGGCTATGACGCAAAACGAACTCTACCAATCATTCAGGAACCATGATGTGATGAGCGAGGTTCTGTTTTTTTTCATCTTGATGACAAACAATTTCTGACAAGTACATAATTTTTCCCCCTTTTTTTCAAGCCTGTATGCTTTTCATGTCTTTGATGTATATAGATATAAAACTGCCCTACATATGGTAGTTCTAATTATTTGATATTTCCATTACTTTTGCTGTCTCTCTCATAAAACATATAAAGAGTCTTAACGGTTATTTGGGGTATCGTATCTATCATAGGCATACATATAGTTTTAATTCCAAAATCAACCAGGCACAGACAGGGCCAGTTGCTCATTTCCCCTCTGCTCGTTCCACCAGCCGCTCCTCAAGCCCCATGGGCTCCCAGATCTCCTTCGCCTTCCTATTCTGAACCCACACCACATCCCCCTGGACAAACGCCACCACACCACCCTTACCCGTCGCGCTGGCCGTGATCCGGAACAAGGGCTGGCCGTTTTGCGGATGCGCTTCTCGTAAGGGAAGCATAATGAGCCCTTCATCCGCACACCAGGATTCGAGGATATCCTTGAAGGCGACCTCTTCGACGGGCTTGGGTTTGCGTGGTGGTTCCGCGCTGGGGATGGGCTTGGTCGGTTCCTGTGGCTGGATTGGGCGTTGTGCTTTTGCGTTTGCGTGCTTGGGAGGTTTCGGTAGTTCGTCTGCCGCGCGATCGCCGAGTTGGACGGCGAGATCCATGGAGTGGAGGGCCTTGTTCCATTCCTCGTCGATGATGGTGAGGTTGTTGATGTCTTCTGGGAGTTGGGAGCGCCACCAGGAGAACCACTGCGCGACTTCCTCGTAGTTGGGGTCGTTGGTGAGCCAGATGTAGAGGATGTGGTGCCATTTGGGGAAGAATTCGGCGACGAGGAGGAGACCGATGACGTTTGGTTTGAACCAGTCTTTCCACTGGAGGATATTTTCAAATGCGGTAAGGTCCTGGTCTTGTGGGTTGACGTCGAAGTTATCGCGGAGGTGGCGGGCGAGACGGGGGAGGAGGTGGTTGCGGAGGCAGACGTCGAACTCGGAGCCGAGAGCGTCGCGCCAGAGGTCCAAGCCGCGGATGAGGCCGGCCTTGAGGTCCCAGGTGTCGAGGACGGCTCGAAATTTGCGTTTTGCATCAGAGAGGAGCCCCGTGGGTTGTTTGGGGTTGGTGTGGCGCTCGTCGAGGTACTGAAGCCAGGTAAAGAGCCACCAGGGGAATCGGGAGCTGTGCTGTGAGGATGAAGATGCTGCTGTGCGTTTACTGGAGGGTTTCCATGATTTGAGGCCGGTGGTGAGTTTGGGGACGACGAGTTGGTCGAGGACGTTGGCGTAGACGAAGGGTGGGAGAAGGTCCTTCCATGAGACGATGAGGGTTGTGGCGGGGGACGGGTCGAATACGTCCCAGTCGTTGAGAAGCGCGGATCGCACGCGGGGGAGCCAGAGGGTGTAGATCATAGTTTCGTAGGGAGAGGTGGATTGTCGCTGAGTGGGCTGGCCGATAGCACTTTTCTGGGAGAGAAGAGGCTGGAGGCGACGGAGATTGGAGACGAGGAAGGTTGGTGATTTGAGTGGCTCCCACTCCTCCATGGCCTCCCGGAAGAGAGGATGCAGAGCAGCAACTGCAGTCTCGGGGAGCCGATATTCGTCGATCTCAGCACGGTACTGGATCTCCAATGATTCGAGCTTGTCGGTTACGTGGTCGATCTTCGCTTGGGGACTGTCGTTGCTGTCCTCTGGTATCGAATCGAGAGATCCCATCGCCGCGACCAAATCTGTCAGCTGGTCGATCTGGCGCTGGTACGTGTCAAGCTGGTCCACGGTCTGGGCCTCCTCGCGCTCGATAAACTCCTTTCTCTCCATCAACCCCTTCCATTCATCTGCAAAGGCTTCCAAATCCTGACGGGCGCGGCGTGCAATCTTCTGGGCTTCGCTTTGACCGGAGTTGACGAATTCGAGCGGGGTCATCAGACCAGCGGTGGAGGTCAGTAGTTTCTGCTCCTTGCCTGTGGCGTCGATCAAGGATTTCAACACATTAGGGACCTCAAGACCAGCCATGTCCGCCTCCATTTCGCGGGCGGTCCGGAACTGAGGCTTCTTCTTCGCCACAGACCTCCCCTCTTGTTGTCCCCTCTCGCCATCCTTTCGATCATGCTTCTTTTTCTTCCTTTGGAATTCTTCGTCGGAGCTCTGTTCGACGGAGTCACCTCGCAGGGCGGCGGCACGTTTTTCTTCGGCGCGGGCTTGCTTGGTCTTCTCACGGACAGCTCCCAAACCTGCGCCCTGGGGTCGAGCCTGAGCTTCGATAGGATTGACGATACCCTGTCCACTCGTTCCCAGACCCTGACCCTGGACGTAGCCCATCTTGGCCATCATGCGGGCACCGAAGGAACTACCTCCAACGCCATTTGTCGTAGAAGACCCCGAAGATTTATTCGCATTATTATTCCAGGGACTGCGACCCTGTCCCTGGCCCATGCCCATGCCCATGCCCCGACCGCGACCCATCCCAAGTCCTAGACCGGTCGCTGGGGGCGATTCCGAGCGCGATGAGGCACGGTTAAATTGGCGGAAGGTAGCGCGGGGAGGAGAGTCGTCTTCATCGTC
Organism: Aspergillus conjunctus; assembly: GCA_027569095.1. Taxonomy (NCBI): domain Eukaryota; kingdom Fungi; phylum Ascomycota; class Eurotiomycetes; order Eurotiales; family Aspergillaceae; genus Aspergillus; species Aspergillus conjunctus. The sequence goes on along the minus strand of JAPDEL010000015.1, from coordinate 408,465 downwards.
GTCGGAGCTCATATCTGTGAATTTTCGTTTATGGCCGGAGTCCATGATGGGAAGGGCCTCTATCTGATTATCCAACAGGCAGATAGAGACAGAGAGACACGTGGGAAATGAACAGAAACGTTGGGAAACTGAGAGCTTCAAAACCCGCGCAAGGGAAAGCAAAGCAGCTTTTCGGGGACGGCGAAATGCAACTTCCGACGAACGGGGAATGACGGGACTAGAGAAAATGACGTTGTTTCGTCGTCGGCTTCGTCTTCCCTCCAACTTCTTCTTCTTCTTTCTCTCTTCTCTCCCCAATTTCTGCTGATTGATCTGTTTTCATCTCCCCTCTGTAATAATAATAATAACCTATTGCTTGTAAATTATGGCTGCCCTCATCCGCTCCTCGCTGCGCACCTCGCTGCGTGCCAGCTCCTCGGCCGCCGCTCCGTTGACCTTCACCCGCGGCAAAGCTACTCTGCCCGATCTGGCCTGTATGTCGTCCCAGATGCCGAATTGATGTCCCACTAGTGATCATGGAATGGAATTGACCGTGCCCTAGACGACTATGGTGCGCTGGAGCCCTCCATCTCCGGAAAGATCATGGAACTCCACCACAAGAACCACCACCAGACCTACGTCAACAGCTACAACACCGCCATCGAGCAGCTCCAGGAAGCTCAGGCCAGCAACAACATCGCCGCCCAGATCGCCCTCAAGCCTCTGATCAACTTCCACGGTGGTGGTCACCTCAACCACACCCTCTTCTGGGAGAACTTGGCCCCCAAGAGCGCTGGTGGTGGTGAGCCCCCCTCCGGCGCCCTGTCCAAGGCCATCAATGAGAGCTTCGGCAGCCTGGAGAACTTCCAGGGCCAGTTCAACACTGCTCTCGCTGGTATCCAGGGCAGCGGCTGGGCTTGGTTGGTGCAGGATAAGCAGACCGGCAGCATTGCCATCAAGACCTACGCTGTAAGTTTTGTTTTTTTCTTTCTTTTTCGCATGTGAGAGCTAACAAGGAGCGCCAAAATAGAACCAGGACCCCGTCGTGGGCCAGTTCAAGCCCCTGCTGGGCATCGATGCTTGGGAGCACGCTTACTAGTAAGTCCTTTCTCTAAATTGTCAATTTAAAAGAGACTATTTCTGACTCGGGAATTATAGCCTGCAATACCAGAACCGCAAGGCCGAGTACTTCAAGGCAATCTGGGACGTGATCAACTGGAAGACCGTGGAGAAGCGCTTCGCATAGATAAACAGTGTGTATATTGATTGCATTCCCAAGTCTACCTCAATGAATCCGAGATTCCAGTCTTCCACTCGCTTTGTAATTGTAGCCGAGTCTGGGTTGTTTATACTCTGTAGTCATGTGATTTAAAGCTAAACATTTCTCGAGAGCTGTTTCTGTGGGGAGCAGAGACATGCTGAGTTCTTAGTTGTACGTCTAGACGGACCTAGAGATGGTGGATTGGCCCATAAGGTCTTTATATAATTCTTTTGTAATGCTGGTCCCGGTGTGGCTCATCTCTGGTTGGGATGTCTTCGGAAGCCCGGAAAGCCAGTAAACGCCTCAACCCAGACTCAATCGCACAAAGACCTCAAGCTTCAATGGATGTTTTCTCCTCAGAAACCCATCCTAAGCTTCTACAGGGATCATCCTCTATACGCATCTTCATCGAAAAGGACTGGTGTCGAGGTTCTGAAGTATAGATGCGATCCACGTCAGCGTCCGTTTCGGCCTCACAATTACTCCCACTGTGAAATTCCCCCTTCCCTGTCTTCCCTTTCCTTGCTTCCTTGACTTTAATCTTTCCTTTTTATCGTGTTTTTCTCTACGATTCCGATCAAATCATGGCGGAAGAAAAACACGGATTCCGTGCCTTTCTCTCCCACGCTCTCCGTCCCAAGAAATCTCGCCAGGTGCTGCGCAAGAACTTTAGCGCCTCGTCAACAGACCTCTCCACCACCACCAAAGTCAGCCAAGATGCCGTCCCTCCGATGCCCTCACTGGCGCCCCTCGAGGCCCATCGCCTCAAATACCGCCATGTGCACGCCCAGCAGGACACCCAGCTAGGCGAGCTGCGCGACCACACGGCCATCCTCCACTCCATCGGCGCCCAGACCTTTGACACCGACAGCGACGCCGACAACCTATACAACGGCCGCCGCGACGACCGACCCCCCGGCGAACCCCTCATTGCCAGTCTCCCGGACCACCTGTGGGCGCTCATCGCCGACTTCCTGTCCGCCGGAGACGTCGCCAGTCTCGCCTTCGCCAGCAAGACCCTCTACGCCCGGCTCACCACCTCCTCGCACACCGACCCCTTCACGCGCCTCAACGACCCCGGGCTCGCCGACGACCGCGCCGATTTCCTCGTCACGCAGGACAGACACTACCCCCACCATCTCCTCTGCTTCCCCTGCGGCAGATTCCACCGTCGCACGCAGGAAGGCCACGAGAAGCTCCAGCCCACCACCGTGCTCAACCCGCTCTACGACTGCCCCAATGTCACCAACAACCTGCGCCCTCCCCCACGCCACCGCATCACCCACGGCCGCACCCTCCCCTTCACCTTCGTCCAGCTCGTCCTCCGCGCCCATCGCTACAGATCCCCCATCTACGGCCTCACCCCGGACACGCTCGCCCGCCACTGGCGCCGCGACGGCTGGACACACCAGTCCCGCTACATCGTCCACCAGAACCACCTTCTCATGCGCGTCGTCAGCTCCACCTACGCCGACCCGGGCCTCCCGGCCTCCTCGCAGCGTCTCCTCCTCTACTCCCGCGACGACTACTGGCCCTACTTCTCCGCCTGCGCCCACTGGCGCGACGGCGACCTCATGTCCGCCTGCAAATGCGCCCTCAACCACATCCCCGTCTCCCGCCCGACGGCGGGCCTCCAGGGCCTCGAGAACCGCGCCAAAGACGTCCTCCACCAGCGCATGCACAACCCCAACGCCCTCACTACCCTCTGCGGCCACTGTCGCCCCATGCGCCGCTGCCCGGATTGCCCCTCCGAGTACCTCATCGAGGTCAAACTCACCGAGGAGCGCGACCCGGGCGCCCCGCAGCGACGCATCCAGAACCGCCGCTTCCGGCACGCCATCGTCGTCACCCGCTGGTGTGATCTGGGGGATGGATCGTCGCCGCGTCGCTCGCGGGAGTGGGCGGCCGGTAACGGAGACAAGGAAGGGTATGATTCCTTTGCGGAATTGGGGAAGAGGGCTATCTCGGGGACGTTTGAGGCGGCGATTACGGATGATACGCTGCCTGGACAGAGGATCATTTCGATGAATCCGAAGGGGAAGAAATTAGGGGAGGAGGGGGATGACTGGTATTAATCTCTCTCTCTCTCTCTCTCTCATGCGTATACTGGGTTGTAGTTTATATGTTTACAAATTAGGGCTGGTTTTGTACTTTTATAGCCGGTGTTGGACACGGGTTGGGTTGGGCAAATTGCATATATACACATGGAGTTTGGACTACGGAAAAGCTATGTATTACTTATAGAATGGAATAAAAAAAAGCACAGCACTAGTTGAATTATCCATGATTCCCAACTAGCTCAAAATCAAATAGGATTGCATAAGATGCCTCGGTAGGATATGAAATTAATAATAACGAGAGTTTGCCAACTTTTTCACTCGTACGCAGTAGTAGCTAAGGTAGTAATTGGGTAATACAGACAAAGAGCTTTGTCAGAATCAATAATAAAGAAAACGTGGAGAGCCATATCACATCAGCATGAGCAGACATGTCAGAGGATCAAAAGGTAACTCGAGTCGTAGGGTATCGTGATACATGACATAAATGTCGAATAAAATCATTTCACATAGGAAACATAACGGTAGAGAAAGACGTGTAGTGACGGTATAATGGCAAAAAAGAAATGTCGAAAAAAAAGCAAAGGTATTAACCCCGACGGCGTCGCTCCATATATCGCGGACGTCGTCCCTGCTCATCGGCGGTATCAGCGGTCCGAGTCGGGTGTCGAGTCCGAGTCGCAAAATCATCGATTCCTGAATCAGATAATTTAGATGGCTCTGGAGTGAGGGTCACGTTCTCGTACGTCGCGAGACGGGACGAAGCCCGGCCGGTTGTGCTTTGTGATGCTGATGTCGAGGCGACGGGGGAGTAAGACTGGAAATAAGAGTCCCCTGCGGCGAGTTCGGGTTTCTTCAGGCTGGTGCCTTTCATCCAGCCGAAGATTCCGAGAGAGCCGCGACGTTTGTGTTGGTCCTTGCCGTTGGAGGTGGAGGGTCGGGCGAGTATATTGGCTTCGGTGAAAGAGCGCGACATGCGTTCTTCCCTGAGCCCGGTGTAACTCGGTCCGGAAGAGGAGAAATCGTTGGTTCCTGACAAGGGCCGCTGGGTCCGAGAGGATTGGTTCCTCGTCTTCCGGATCACAGGTGCCGGCGCTCCATCATCCATATCGACCGGATCGGACATGGGCGAAGGCTGCAGACGGCGTGTGGTGGAAGAGCGACTGAAGAACGTGGGTAACAGGCTGATCTTCCGTCGGGGCTCGGGGTCTGGCTGCTCCGCCGGTTCATCCGACTCCAGGTCACGTACGTTCAGGGTCTGAATGATTGGGAGGTCGGGCTCTCGCACGGCGGAGTCAATACTATGCCGACGGCTCAAGAACGATGACTGGCTTGGCGCTCGTGCACCGACAAGCCGAGAGTTGGCGGGAATTGGCCCTGCTCGAGAACGGGATCGGGTCCCGGATCGGGCCGCTTCGATCCAGTCTGCAGCTGTGAGGGATGGGGGCGAGGAACCGGGAGTGGATGCTTGCTCGCCACGGATGGTGTTTCTGGATGGCGAGTAGTATTCCCTTTCCATCTTCGAGAGGACCTTTTCGAAGCCGTCTGGATGGAACAGTCCATGGCCGCCACCGTAGCCATAGTGGATGGTATTCAAGGGGAAAATAGCAGGGCCTTCGTCTTGTTCATCTAGACTCGCTCGGGGAAGTGTCGTATCACTGAGATTCGCATCCATACTCTCCATTACCGCGCTAGCGACTGAATTCCGGCTCATGGTGAGCTCCTCGGCAGAACGAGCGCGGAAAAGGCCTCGTTTCAGCTCAATCTGGCTCTTGTCTGCGATGGTGCTGCCGGAAGAGCGATTCGCCCCTCCCACGTAAGCTGTACTCATCGTGTCAGGAGTCGGAGGAAGTCGAGCGCTGCCGAACAGACTGTCCAGCCTTGTTTTGTTGCTGGAGCTGTTAAATGATCCGCTCTCGAAGCTGGTCTTCTCGGTATCCTTGAAAACGTCTGAGAGTCGCCGATTCTTCTGTCGTGAAACATCCGCCTGCAATGTTTCATTCGATGGTGATGGAATCCAGCGGTCAATATGGACTAAATCCTGATCAGAGTCCTCTCGTATAGCTGGGGTACGGGCCTCTCGCTTTCGAATGGGAATTTCGATCTTGTCGAAGTCGTCATGGCTTATTGGGCTGTCGTAATAATTCAATTCACTGCATTCACTGAGAGCGCTGAGTCGCGGTGACCCCGGTTCGGGGGTTTCAGTCATGGAATTCATGCTCTCGGATTTTGTAATTGTGCTTGGGGCGGGGGGCGGTTGGTCATCGATAGAGACAAAGAGGCTTCGCAAGGCTGCGGTACTCTTGTTCTCGTCAAGCAGGAACGAAGGTGCTCGCTGAAGGTGGCGTGATCCAGAAGATACTCGCCGGCGCTCGGCCCGCGTTGTGCCACGTTTAGAAGAGGTTCTTTCTGGAATATCAAGGGTGGAAACATTTTTCGGCGTCGCCATACCCGAATCATCCGGAGGTAGAGCGCGAGCAGTCGAGGGCTGTGAAACATCTCCACCTACTTCTAATTCGTCCACTCGAGCCTCCAGCTGGCAAATCAGTTCTACTGCCTCAGTAACTGCCTGGTCCCGCTTATCTATCTCCTGTCGTAGTTGCTCGTTTGACTCTCGGAGTCTCTGATTGTCCTCTTCAGCTTCCCGAAGCTCTTGTACCTCCTCATCCAGCCCGCGCAGGCGCTGAAGTTCCTCTTCGAGTTCCTGCATCTTTTCAAGCTTCAGCTCCAACGCGGCCATCTGTTGTGTCCTGTGGTAAATCTCCAGCTTCAGGTCGAAATTTTGTTTATTGATTTTTGAAATGTACTATCCTTGATCAGCCGGGTGCAAGGGATTGAAAAGCCCCAAATCATCACTCACCTGGTCCATCTCCCTCACCCCCATCTCTCGCGGTTGTTTAAGGCCCGACGAGATCATTTTTCTTTGTTTGTCAGAGCCAGGTCCCTCCTGCGAGTGAGAATGCGACTGGGACTGGGACTGAGATTGACACCAGTCTGGCGTCCGAGGTGTGTTATCCTCTAGATCATCTGAACCAGCTGCCCGCGCTCCTCGAGTTGCTCGTTGCTCCTTCAACAAATCCTGTAGCAGTGCTGAGGATGGATTCACTAGGGATGTAGGGTTGGGTTCCGGAGTCTCTGTACCACAGAGTCACCATCAGCTTTGCCCCCTTCTCAAGTCATAGAATAGCTAGGTCTGGGAAGATTTCTTACGTGATCTAGATCGATGAGGTGTTCGCGGGGTTCTACCCATGGGAGACGCGTCATTCAGCCATGACAGCTCTAGAAAGCAGTCAGTACTGCATTGCATGCCGTAACCCAGATCTGTATGCACTCGTACCTGTGCCCTTTCGTGTTGGGGTCTCCATCGTGATTCTTCCCTTGACCCGTGTCAGTGCAGGAGGTCGAGGAGGGTCGGAGCTATCTGCAGAACGAAAAGCAGTCCGGTCAGCTTCAACAAGAAATTCCTTCCCTTTTTTTTTCTTTGACTCCGATCCCAGATTTTGAAGCGTAAAGATAAATTAGAGAGGAAGAACGCACTCTTCGATTTCGAGCTGTATCTCAGGGACTTGCTCCCGCTCTGGATCGTCGTCGCCGGCGAGGGATATAAACAATGTCGCAAGGAAGATGGGTTGGAAGATTGGCCCGAGACGGTGCCTCGTCGCTGTGGATTCCGCTCCATCCTGCCTGTGGAGCGATTGGAAAAAAATCAACTTGGCTAATGCGCATCACCAAGACGCACGACACCCAGCCAGAGTGCAGCAAGAATACAGGGTCGTCTCCACCTGCTGCAGGTATCTCTCATGAATCGGGAAAATAGGACAACCGATCGCGCAAGGGAAAAAGCAATGTCTCGTCTCGATAATGGGGAATCGATGAGGTGAGGAGTTCGCGAAAGCTAAAAAAGACCCCAAAGATAGGTTCGCCGCGTGTCTGACCTGCGTGCGAGAACGGCGGGGGTACGAACTGTGGGTGTGGCAGGGAGGGAAAAAAACTGAGGAAGGGAGGAAGGGGCAGGGATGGTGGTCTTGGATTAAGTTTAAGATAGAGGTCAAGCAGACGTGAGGGGAGAGGAGGAGAGGCTGTGACGAGCGATTGTGACGAGTCGATCGCTGAATCTTTGGTGGCTGGCCAAGAAGAAAAGGGAGTGACAGAAACTTGATCCCCACACTGCACGCTTTCACAATGGTATTCACTCGCTTTTTTTCCTCGTCAAAATAATCAGAATGCCAGAAGTGATGGTTGCCAGGACACTGGCCGTGTGGTAGAGAGGAGGAGAAGGAAAGGAGGTACAGTGCTTGCATTCCACACTCTCTGCTTCCCATTCACTCCAGACATTGAAGATGAGCATTCCCCATGCAGCGCCTGGGCCTCCGAAATACAGTGAATCCAGACCAAAATCCGAATGCTCGCATCATTCCAGGGGCTAGAGAGGGCCAAGTTATCTAGCACCAACAAGAGTTCACGCCGCTGGGCTAACAGCGAGCTAAAGTCAGGTACCTCCATTTAGATTTTAGTGCCATCCTTAGCCTGGGCCAAGAGAGGGGACTTTGACCAGCGAGTAGCCGTATTGGTCCCAGTCCTGCGCCCATCAGGAGCGAAGGGGTGATGTCGAAGGATTCAGAACGGGATTTTGGTCTGCACGCTCCATCTCATCGCCCAATCGGAACATAAGTTTATTGGAGGCGGTTTCATCCCTGACCAGAGAGCAATCACAGGGGCGGGAGAATACTATGTAATCCATCCAATCTTTTTTAGATAATCGTCCAATGACCACAATTCTCCTCATCTCCCAATATTCTTCATATTTAAATACTCCAAGTTATCTCCTTTTCATGATCAACCGGTTTTCTTTTTTTTTTTTTTTTTCAGAGCAACCCATGTGGGCGAGTGAGTCTAAAGTTTAGACTCTAAACTGAAATTCTCTTATACTAATCCGGAGTTGAGACTCAAGACTGGTCCCCTCAAGAGACAAGTCCAACCCTCCCTTGGCGAGCTGATGTCATTTTAATTAAATTAATCAATCCCATCACAAACAGCAAAATAAATCTATTCCAGGTCACCTCAATAATCCCCTCCATCATAATCAATCATTCAAAATGGAGGAATTCGGCACATTCAAAATGTAAATCTGATTCATCAGCTCTCATTTTTTAAACCTCCCTGCCCCACCCCTCCCAGCGGGCCTATCCGGCCCATCATCCATGGTTACGCACAGTTGGGCATTTATGGATCTCCCACAAAATAAGTTCACACTGTCCAACGATGATGAAGTCTCGGGTATTTGCTTCAGCCAAACAAGGATAATTACTCCATCGTGCTTCTTCGGAACCCCGAAAACGTGGACATGAGGTGGATTCCAGTTCTTGATTATCTGCCCCTCTTCTACTCCGGAACTCTCGCTTGGGTGCATCCACCGTGAAGAGACATTGAACTGAAAGGATGACATAGATTTAGGGATTGTCCAGTATTTTAATTCGGTTTCGATGACCCCGGGTTAGCTTTGGATCTAGTTGGATCGTTTCTGCTTGCCGTCTATTCCCAATGATTATGAATTTGCGGCTTGGATGGTTCCTAAGCAGCGCGATCCAAAAAATGAGTTTAACCCATTACTGAGGCGCTACTGCGTACCATATACTGGATCAAAGTATCTATGCTCGAGACTATCCTGGATTCAGATCTCTAGAAATGGGGCTTCTCTCTATTGAACCTTGAAGGTGGGCCACTACAGAGCACAGGAGTGAAGGGCCATTAATGGGAAATCGAATATTAAGTCTTCACAAATGATCGATATAACTCCTCATAGCTAGTAGCCGAGCCAAGACAAAATCAGGCTTTATGTGTATGTTCAATCCATTAACTGCGCCGGATGTCCTGTATCATTTTCCCGTGGCTTTTATAGTTCATCGCCTTCATAACCAAACGAGCTCAGCTCGCTCAGATCATCTCTTCTTTGCCTCCCCGGCCCAGATCCGCGTCTGTTTGGCACTATCATGGGCAACTCGAAACACTACATTTAACGTCAGACGCCAATCACGAAGCAACAACAAAAAACGCAAGGGGAGAAAGTAGTCGTGGTCAACATACACTGTCTTTCGGTTTCGTCCAAACCTTGCAGGAACTCCACGCCATCGCCGAGGACACCCTTCGGGTTGTGTGCGTGGTCAGCGATCTCAGCTGCCCGCTTTTTGAATGTCTAATTGGTTGATATTAGCAGCAGCTCACTACTGTAAGGAACCTCTGTTTAGCAGAGAAGGAGGGGTGAAAGACAGGCGTACGTTACTCAGGATATCAACCATTTCCTCCTCTTCAAAGAGTTCCAGCACCCGCTCGCTCAGGCTGTAGAAGTTTGGCGCCAGTGCTCGCAGGTCAACGGTTCGAGGGTCTGCTTTTAATGCATTCATGACTCGCTCTGATAATGCAGAGGGGACGTCAAGTGTGACGAGTCGGGAGGTTCCCAGTCGAGCGCTTCAGTTGGGTTAGATGGGTTTTCTTCCCTCTCCCATTCTTCCCCTCCTTCCTCTCCTCTAGGTAGGTCGTTGGGAAAAACTCACCCGATAGAGAGCATTTCACCCAGCCATAGTGGGAGATCGATCCGTGTTCCGGCTTTGATCTAGTCAATGTCAGTATGCCTTTAGACTTTTTACCGTCTCCACGTCCGCAATAGACGCAATAGAATCAATCAGATCAACTCACATTGTCACCCGGATTCCCTTCTAAGATTCCAAGGCCCGGAACTTCGAGTTCAAACGTGCAAGGCAATTTCTAGACATTTTGTGTTCTATCAGAACGCGAACCACAAAAGCGGGGCAAAGTCAGGCAAAAGCAGAGTCACACCTGGGCATCAGTTAAGATTGAATCGATGTCATAGTAGGACATGTCTACTCAGGTTCCATCAGAATCACCAATTTCCCCAATATTTATTTCATGGGGTTCAAAAGGTCAAACTCCGTAAACCACATGCTTGATAGCAATCTTTCTTTCACGCTGCCAGCCGCGTCCCGCAGAGCGCGGTATCACGTGTTATGACGGCTTTGTTTTTAGGTGGGCCAATCAAAACATAGCTATTTCCAGACTGTATTCTCCGCTTTTTATTTTACACTTTTGGCAGCATTTAACAATGAATGTTTTGGTCAGGGTCATGGAACTTTAGTGGATAGTTTTTTTCTTTTTATTCTTTAATGAGGTTGTTGCTTCAGCGGTGTCTTCCCAACAAAGAAAACGGGCACTTGTATGTTTGTTGAGCCGGTCTGGAGTAAAATACAACTCAGAATGCAATATCAATCACCCCTAACTTAAGAACTCAAGTCACCAATACATGTTGTAGTATAAGCTTTTCTTTTGCATTGCATACCATTTCAAGTTCTCTCTTCAAGGTAAGCCACGTCAATGGCCGTCAAAAGGGTCAATCAACGGATGTCGGTGACCAAGCCTTTAGTTAAAACTCTCATTCGCAAATGAGCATTTAGATTAAAAGTCCAAGATTGTAATAATTTAGGTTATCGACTTGAAACCTTAGCAAGACAAATCACGGGTGCTGCAAGGTATTAGGTTGTGTGCGCACTGCGAACAGTGAAATATATACTTCGGTACGTATAGCCAGACTTTACTCTACATATGCAAGCGAGGTAGTTTGTACGACAGCGGGACACCACACCAGTATCAGGGAGGGCGAGGGCTTCTCGGTAGGATGACCCCTCGCAGAATAGCTAACACTATTACTCGTTGTTGTTGTTGCTATTTGTCATAATCAGTTGAGAGATTGCTGCAGGAGAAACCGCAGGCCCAGTCATTGACTAACACCACGCAGATCACCAGGGCCAGACTCTTTACCGGGGGGTGCAGTTCAGTAATTAGGCCAAGCCAAAACAGAGCACCGTTACAGACGTTGATATCTAGAAGAATACAGATTATTGATAATGTCAAAGTTTTATTTTTTAGTAGGAGTCAAGCCAAGCATTTACTGTTGTTTCTGTACCTTGGTGCAGAGTGAAGACCATGAAGGGAAACGAGGCACGAGGCTGCCAGAGGGCGCAGCAGATTTCCGTGTCTTGCTGTTTGAGAGAGACTTTGGGTTGGTTTGCATGGATTGGAACTCTTCTTATTCGCGGACAGCCTGAGGAGCTCCACCGAAAATCCAGAAAGACGTTAGAAGGTCTAGGCGAAACTCGAATCGAGATAGAGAACTTGGTTGATGAACGTAGGTTACCCCGGCGTCTTTGCAGGTTATTAACTCGGTAATTCGGAATGGGACCAGTATATGTAAGTAGGTACTACGTAGTAGCTCTCTGGATGTAATATTAGACCCCATCGTTCTCGTCATCGGTACGTCTCGTGGAGGATGGTTCTGCTGTTTGGCACTAGAACTGTGGATTTCTGGATAGAACTCCGTGTAAATCAAGGAACTTAGCTTTGAGTATCCAACTCCTGAGCCACTACTTTGCAGCCTTGGTGCACTCGAATCGTCTTCACAGATCCAGATTTGGTCTCTTGGCCCCGCTTCTTAATGGTTGCCATCGATCGGACATGGTGACCTCACCCGCCTATCAGGGAAGAATTCTCCATCTGAACGACGTAATGGGCGTTTTGGGTGTGTGGGAGAGAGCACATGTGGGTTTGGTTTTTTCTTGTGTTTCCATCAACGGTTAATATGTACACAGTACTGCGTGTCTGTTGAAAAAAAGGTTGAGATGTGTTGACAGTCAAAATGATAATCCAAATGGCACTGGAATTCTAGACCCCTGACGAGAATGGAACGGATTGGCGGGTTCCCCCAAGTGATTTCCATTATTTGACTCAAATTCTTTGGTTTCTCGCCTCCCCCCTCAATCCAAAATTAGCATCCCTGTTCCAGAACTTGAAAACACAAGAGGAGAAAAAAAAAAAAAAAAAAAAAAAAAAAAAACAAGAGGCAGCACCAGCAACAGTTTACATACACACATGAAAGCCAGCATTTACTCCTGGTTTACGGGGTCTGTACCGAATTTAATTAAGTAATTATTGGTTTGGCCAACAGGAACAGCGAGGGTTTAATATAGAAATGCTATCGGACCCTTGACATTACAATTAATATACCCCGTTATTGACTGTTATCTGCTCTTCTGGCTTGTGAGCACTCCTTTTGGGAGTGTTTCAAACTTCTTCTTCCAACGGCCTTCGTTATCCTGAACTTGGAGCCTCCCCACATTTTCCTCATCCTCAGCTCTCTTTCGATAACATTGTTCACTCTATTCCTTGTTTTCTCGATCGGATCGACGGTTGGGCTTGAACATCTTAGCCAGAAGCCTACTCAGATCAGCGGTTGTCGATTGCCTCGTTTTCTCCCCCCCGTTTCCTTCGGTCACACGATTAAAAAAATCCCTTTTAATGGCCTTGGGTGGTATCTCTGTGCCCACGACATTTCTAGAAAATGGAGTACAACGCCGTCTCCCAGGCCGACCACGAGCTAGCCTCCAATGCGACCGATTCTGATGACTCCCGCGCTCCTTCGCCGCACCCACAGCATCCCGGTTCCTTCGAGCAGCTCCCTTTGGACACCGATCATATTGGGGCAGGACGATACATGCAGCCTGCTAGGACTGAGGAGGACACTGGTCTTGGACGTCTAGGCTCGGTGATTCGTTCGATGACAACTGCTAGCTACGATGTAGTGGAGGAGGACGACTACGAGGTTGCTGATCCGTCAGCAGCACAGAAGCCCAATAGTGCCAATACTAGTCCGCATCGCCCTCCTCCACTCGCTGATAACTACCACGCGGACCCCCGAACGCCAGCCTCTGACCACTCTGTTCCTCTCAGTCACCCGACCCCCGGTCTTCAGTCGCTGCAAGGAGCGTACTTGAATAATGTGGAAAGGCTGGAGAAATCTGCTGAACGCTTGAGTTTGAGTTCGGCGGACATTGGGAGTGAGATTCGCAAGATGGATCTCGAGCAGAAAAGGCGCTCCAGCGGCTCTGTCTCCAACTCTGTACCTGCGAGCAACCATGATCCCAACGTGCCCGGCTCGCGTCAAGGGTCGATCCAATCGGTAGCCCGCTTGGCTCAGGTTTCAGAGCAGACGCTCGAGGAATTGCACGAAGAACAGACGAATCGAGCTCCCATGGAGCCTTACCTTCCTCCACCCCCTGAGCCGGTCTCTCACTCCGAGCTCGACGCACATGCGCACAACGAATACCATGGACCAATGGATGCCGAGATGTACCGCCCGTCTACGGCTGCTTCGAACGATACATACCAACAGGCCAGATCCTTGTTTACGGACTTTGATGGTGTCCACTTTGTTCCCTCTGAGCTTGGACGGCGGGTTTCCTTGACGCGGCCACCTCTGGCAAGCCGCCCCGAGCCGTACAAACAACCACGGGCCGGCGAGAACATGGTGTACTATCCCGCTCCGGTGCCGATGATGCTCAATCTACCTCCGCGGCTCTCCCAGCGGCCCCAGAATTCTGAACGAGAGAAACGTCGTACGCAGCTTCTGGGAGCAGTTGTTCCTCCGGAGAATAGAAAATCGGCCCCGTGGCTGTCTGAGCAGGATCTGGCTGGTAGCGGTGGTGCCGTTGGTGGTGGAGATCGCAGACGTACCAAGCAAATGTCCGACTTACCCCCCCAGCTTCGCGCCAGTGTCTTTTTCGAACCGCCCACGGCGTCGCTTGAGATAGATCCTGCCCAGACGTCGGCTGTTGCGACGCTCGATAGCATTCTTGATGCCTCGGCCACAGCTCCTGTTACTGCCTTCACGGATCACCCATTTGCGGGCCCTGTCGGTCCTGAGGTATATGGGAGCTCGAAACCAAAGAAGAAAAACAGGCCCAAGAGTTCCTTTGGCCTTAACCATCAACCCTCGAACCCCGATATCAGAGCGAGCTCAGTGATGAGGCATCCGCCCTACCACAAAACTGAAGCTGAAGCTGCGGATGCACATGAGTCTACCTCGCTACGTGAGAATGCCAGGAGCTCCAGTTCCGGTTCTTCCTCCACTGGCGAGTCTGATGAAGATTCGGAGAGTAGCGAATCAGAATATCAATTTACAGGTCCCCCTGCCACCCTCCTTGCTGAGCTGGAAAAAAGAAAGCACGATCTTAAGCTGAGGCGGCGAACCGCCGCTAATGCGGGAGGGCTACAATCGACGCTGCTCCAGCTTGAGGCCGTTGCGCAGAAACAAAGCGAACACAGGCGGCAGAAGCCAGTTGCCCTGGCGTGGGAAACCCCGGACGGCCATAATAACGATGAGGACGAAGACGAAGACGTACCCCTCGGTATGCTCTTTCCAGAAAAGGCTAACGTCCCTGATGAGGCTCGGCCACTTGGCCTCATGGAGAGGAGGGAAATGGAGGAGAGTGAGCCCCTGAGCAGGCGTCGTGCGAGACTGCGGGGTGAGTTACCGCGCACTCCCGATAAGCGCCCCATGACCATGTATTCTCAGGTAGTTCAAGAGCCGGTCCAGGAAGACAGTGGTAGTGGTGATGAGGGCGAGACGTTAGCTCAACGCTTAAAGAGGTTGAGGGGTCAAGAGGCGCAAGACCGCCCTGTCTCAAAAGCCGATACGGATTTTACGACCGAGATTCTAGCAGAGTTGAGTAACCTGAATGCGGATGACAAAAAGGACGGTCAAGATGATGCTGCTGCTGTTGCCCCAGAGGATGAAACCCTTGCTCAAAGACGAGCCCGACTGAAAAATGAAGCGGATTCCCAAAAGAACAGCACCCCGAAAGCTCCCCGGTATCGAAGGAGCATGGCAGATGTTCTTCACGTACGACGCCCAACCACTGGCGGACACCAGTCTGTTCAGGAAGTCCCTACCCAAAATGGGCTTGCCAGCCAATATTCCCTGGGCCATCGAATGTCGATGCAGCAGCTCCCCGTTAACCCTGGGCAATATGGTCCCCCGAAGACCGCCGGAGGGTACATGCACTACCAAGCACCCAGCATGGGCAACTACGGCTACGGGATGGGTCACCCCAACACGTTCTACAGTGATGCTATATTGGGGATGGGCCACATGAGTTACGCGATGCCCCCGAATACCATGCGACCAGAGGCGGATCCCGCACAACGGGAACTTATTGATCGCTGGAGACAGAGCATCGTCTAAACATCGCTTTTCTTTCTTTTCATTTTTCATGCCCGGACTCTTCTGTCTTTGTGTGTATAGGGTTCGTCATCGTTTCTTTAGCGCATTTTGTTATGGGATGGGAGCATCAAATCATTCTATTTACCAGGCGGTAATTTTCTTGTAGATTAGCGATTGCTCTTGTCCTGTATGGTATACCCCCGGTATAATTCTGACGACTCTCTCAGCCAAGTTGTCTATCCTTAGTTTGACACTTTGACAGAGCACGTAGGTTTCGACGTGAGTGAAAGACGTACTGAGTAGAAACCAATCCATCCTCGGCTCCGGCGCGACTCTTTATTCTCTGACTGGACACAGCTTGAATTGCCTGATAATAAATAATTATAGAACCGAATTATTATCTTCAATATTTCGGTCATTCCCTGAGTGATCTTCATGCCAGTTCTTACGCGTTGTCCGTTTTCGGAATCCCTTTTGGGTAGCTCTCCCCAAAGCCTTCACGCTCTCTTTTTCCCCCTGAACTTTACCAACAGAGAGACCGAAAATCTCCTGAGCTTAAACTTACTTTCTCCTCGTTTCGCCCTATTCTTCTTATTATTATCCGTCAAGAGCTTTCATATTATTCTTTCTCTTCTTATTGTCATGATTATATAGGGATATTTTTAGAACGAACCCTGGTGTTGTCTTGGCCCAGCTTTAATCCTTGCCCCACGCCTCGTTTTCTGATCGTTTTTCTCCGCAGGGCTACCAACAGTTTGCGAAGCACCATGGCCCATTTCTGTGCTCCTTGATCGGAAATACTACTCCGACCATACGGAGCCAACAGCAGGTGTTTTGAGCACAGAAAAATCAAAAACGATTCGCCATGCCTCCGTCTACTGTGTTCTCGTACTGGCGCCGGGAGCATCGCCGGTCGAGTGCGTCCCCTGTCTCTCCGGCTGCGCAGCCCACCTCCAAAGCATCTCCTCTGTCCAGTAGTGTCCCTCCCCAGCTGCCTGTGATATCCGACTCCACGATACTGGGAACCTCCTTTGATGAGTCTTTCACGGCCGGAGACGGGCCAGCCACTCATACCCCGACCGACTACTTCTCCACTTTCGACGGAGGTAAGGCAACAGTCGCCGTATCGACAATCAATGCGTCGTCACCCTCCACCACGACGCTGACGGTGCCACTGCCATCGTCCTCGGAAAGCTACGTGCGGCCTCGATCTAGCCCCGAAGAGCGCGAGCGAGCGTCCAGTCTCACCTCGCAGTCAAATTTCTCCCAACCGTCCTTGTCACCTTTGCTGTCCCCCGATCAGGCCAACGGAGACTCGTCGTCCAAGCCCACTTCGCCGTTCCGGCGATCCTTCGGGAAGGGTCTGTTGGTCCCCCAACCTGCAGATACTCAATCAAAACGTCTATCTGCCCCCGGAATGGCGCCATCTAGCAACCTCCGCTTCCGAGCCTCCCCCGAACAGTCGCCCGCCGATAGAAACCCCGCACTTCAAAAGGAATACAGATATGATGGCTTCAGTAACCGTCGGCAAGGGGATCGCGATGCAACGGTGGAGCATGTCCCCCATAAATCGGGAAAGACGATGCTACATCTGTTGAATCCCATGTCGCTCTTGGCCAGGAGGCGCTCCTCCCAGATAGCTGGTTTGCGAGCGGAGGACATGAATATTGGCGCTCGTAACCTAATTCCTGCGATCCCAGACGACTACGATCCTCGCATTCGGGGGAGTATCGTTCATGACTTCTCTGCCCCGCGTCCTCGTCGACATCTGTCCGTTGCACCTGTCTTGCAGCATGATTCACATTACCCACAGAATTCAATCGATGCCTCTCAGAATGCCTATATTGGAAGTGACGCGCGGGGAAATGATCCCTGGAGCCAGATGATCCAAGTCCCCGAGCAAAGGAGAAAGCAAAATGAATACTCTCCGGCGTTCAAGGAGCATTTCGAAGACGACGAGAGAGCACTGCAGGTTGAGAACAAGGCCTATTTGCAATCTTCTTTATTGACTGATCCGGCTCACCGGGACAGTAACCCGCATTCTCTTCCTGTGTTTGCTAGGAAATTACCGTCGACTATATCTAGCCAACAACAGCCACCCGACGGAGGAGTTGCCGAAAAGGACCCCCAGCCAGATCCAGCGGGTGATGGTACACCTCAAGAACCCCAAGATCCAGACACCATTGAGACTGTGCCTCACCAGCCGTCCGGTCTGCCAAGACACTTCAAGAGCAATGCGTCGCGGTTCAGCTTTGACATGAACGGTGTTGAATCCTCTACACAGGAGAAGCTCCTGGAAGAGAAGCATAAGGAAAAAGAAGCCGCACGCCGGGCTCAAGCACGGCTGGAAGGCGCGGAATTCAGCGATGCTGAGGATGATTTCGATAACGATCTTCTAGACGATATGGATAACTTTGAGGAGAAGATTCCTGGAGTTAACGTTGATGCCGACGAGGAGGATGAGTTTAGTGGCTTTTCTGGCCCTGGAAACATATTGAATAAATCCTGGCTTACCCCTGACCTCTCTCCGGTCATTGCTAGTCCCATGAATCCCGAGAGACCAGGTCTACAGAGTGCTCAAATCCCTTCTTCTGGGGTTGGGTTAGACCATTCTGCATCTGACCCAGTACATGACGCGCCCGTGCCAGACGATACCATGGCGCTTTCACAGAATCAGGCCCAGGCCTCACATTCTGGTTTGTCACAACTCATCGAGGAAGAGGACGAGGATGACCTATACTTTGATGATGGCGAGTTCGGTGAGCTGGACACTGAAGATGGAGGCGATAAATTCGACGAGTCTATTTTTGATGACGAAACAAGCCACCTTTACGATCGAAAACGGGTTACGGTAGCCGACGCACCTACCCAACTAGAGGAAGTGGAGGGTGTGACATCTTTTAGAGACAGTATTTCTGACTACGAGGAAATCGGCGCGGGGTCCGGTCCCAGTGGTCTCAAGCATGTTCCTAGCATGGCTAGTGACTACCGGGAAGTAAACCTCAAAAGGTATGGGAGCACTGTTGAGGGCATGCCTCATTCTGCGTCGACAAAGACCCTTGGCGGGGTCCTGTCGGAGCACAATCTGGAGGCTCTCCACAATGCTCTCGCGAATGCTGCCAACCAAGCAGCCAGCAAGGGCCGGCTTGGACATGCCACAAGCGTCAGTGAACGCTCCCTTACACAAGAAAGCACATCGCAGACAGTGGACTCCCATCCAGGGCTTGTCTCCGACGATAGTCACCTCAGCCAAGGTATAGATATCGTCTCTTTCGACGAAGTGTTTGAGGATTTCAATTACGATGACAATGACGACTCCCTCTATGACGATCCAATCATTGCGGCCGCCAACGCGGAGGCTTTGGAGAACGATGACGAAGGGTTTTACGGACAAGAGTTTGGATTTTATGCCCACGCATCCGGAAATGGCTCGGAGCTCACCAATGGGGGTTACTTTGGCCCGCGGGGCGTCGAGGGAGTCTCCCGCACCCACAGTGGCCGGGGCAAATTTCGAGAACCGAGTCTGACTCCTATCACGGAGCGGAGTGAATGGAGTACTCGCAACTCGATTATATCGGTCACCGCGCACGGGACCGCGCATTCCAATCAGTCAGTGGCGAGCCCAGGCTTGGCCCAACTGGTTGACATGGGAAACATTGATGATGAGATGACGCTGGGAGCACTCATGAAGCTCCGACGCGGTGCCTGGGGTGGCAGCAACGGAAGTCTCCGCAGCAGTAGCGGAAGCCCACCTCCCCACCCACACTCTACCTCGAATCGCGGTAGCTTCACTTTCTCCGATGTGAGCCCAACTGTACACACCGTTCCTCCTGATTTCCTAGGGGGAACCGGCGCGATCGATTCTCCGATTCGCGAAACCGAGAAAGGTGGTGTCTGGTCTTCTTATCTTTCCCAACCGCGCACCGAATGAGAAATGGGTTGAATATCCAGCTCCAACTATCCCAAGATTGACCGACTTTACCGTTCGAATCTATCCAAGGATCTCATACCCCGGATGGATCTATATCTGGCCATTTGCATCTATGAATTGAGATACACCTTATTTTGCTTGAGCGTTCAGGATGACTACGATAATGATGAATTTGCGGTTGGAAGGGGAGTCCGTTGGCGATCTGGCTTTCTGTACACATAATTGCACATGACTAGGATAATCATAATGAATCTGCCTCTGCCTCTGCTTCTGCTTCTTCAGTGATATCGACGTCTTTGTATGTATATCCGCTCCTCCGCAAAAACCCGGAGTGGGAAATGGTCATATCCGGCAGTGGCGGTGCTGCCCCGTGCTCGGGACTCTCGGCCCGCCCACCGCGCGGCTTGAGTCCTCGAGTCGGGCTGAGTCAGCTGTGGCGGGGCCTGCTTCCTGTGCAGTTATCCTGCATGAGCGGTCCTCTGTTGTCGGCCCGGCCATTCATAAGGGCTTGTTACGTAAGAAATTCCCCTGTGCAGCTCAGCCACAGCTGGCCGTCCGTCATAGCCGTAGATCTCGGCAAACCTCAGCAAAACCAATAACGCGAGCCTCGCTGGCCGCCCCATTTCTTATTATTCTGCTCTCTCTGCCCAACCCTGTCCGTTCCGTTTCCTATCGTCGTCTGACTTGATTTGGATCTTCTCCTCTTTTCTTTTTGCTTTTGGCTTTCACCAATTCTCCCCTCATTTCGAACTGTTGTTGGAGAGTTGTTGCTCTCTCTCTAATGAGTTTTGTTTCTACTCAGGTGCTGCGGCAATTTTAGTCGACACCTGTTTTTACTGGTACGTCGTCCGTCCAACACCCCCGTTCCCGGACCTTGCGCTTTTTTCCTTTCATCCGTTGCGAATTTACTTCATACAAACTTGCCTGTCTGCTGACCTGCAACTTCCCAATGACTCTTTAGAACATCAATTTTTAATTCTCCCTTTTGTTTTCCTCTTGTCTTTCTCCCCTCATCGTCGTCTCTCCGACGCTTCCGCGAAAAAAAAAAAATAGAGATTCCCTCCCTTTCCGCGTTTGCCTTCTCTGACCCGGAAAAATCTCCGTGATGCTTCGTTCTACCGCCGTAAAGGCCAGCAGCAGTGGTATGCTGCGCGGCCCTGCCTGCTCTGCTTGTAGGCGATCGATGTCCCTTGCCTCGACTATCAGACGTGCTACTTCTGGCTCGAGCTCAAAATTCAGCCTCGCCGCCCGTCGACCTCTCGCCGTCGTGCCCAGCGCCACGAGGCACTACGCGACCTCTGCACAAGATGCTGGTGTGGTGAGTGAAGAACCGGAATTATCCCTTGAACAATTTATTCAAGATTTGTCGATCACTGACGTATGAAACTTGCTTTGCCCCAGGACGCCAGCGACTCCTTCCTCCAGGGTAACACCGCCAACTATGTCGACGAGATGTACCTTGCCTGGAAGAAAGATCCTTCCAGCGTCCATATCTCCTGGCAAGCCTACTTCAGGAATATGGAAGATGGCAAGATGCCCATCTCCCAGGCCTTCCAGGCCCCTCCGACCCTCGTCCCCACTCCTACTGGCGGTGTTCCCCAAGATATGCCCGGTCTTGGCTTGGGTCTTTCTGCCGGCACTGATGTCACAAAACACTTGAAGGTCCAGCTGCTCGTCCGCGCCTACCAGGCCCGTGGCCACCACAAGGCCAAGATTGACCCTCTCGGTATCCGTGGCGAGGCTGAAGCCTTTGGCTATAACAAGCCCAAGGAGCTCGAGCTGGATCACTACGGCTTCACCGAGCGGGATCTGGATGAGGAATTCGATCTCGGTCCCGGTATTCTACCCCGTTTCGCCACTGAGGAACGCAAGAAGATGACCCTGCGCGAAATTATCGGCGCCTGCGAGAAGATCTACTGCGGTTCATACGGTGTGGAATACATTCACATCCCCGACCGCAAGCCTTGCGACTGGATCCGTGACCGCTTCGAGGTCCCCGAGCCTTACAAGTACGCCGTGGATGACAAGCGCCGTATCCTCGACCGTCTCATTTGGAGTCACAGCTTCGAGTCCTTCCTTTCCACCAAGTTCCCCAACGATAAGCGTTTCGGTCTGGAGGGTTGCGAGTCCCTTGTGCCCGGTATGAAGGCTTTGATTGATCGCAGCGTCGACTATGGCGTCAAGGATATTGTGATTGGCATGCCCCATCGTGGTCGTCTGAACGTGCTCTCCAACGTCGTTCGTAAGCCCAACGAGTCCATCTTCAGTGAATTCGCTGGTTCCGCTGAGCCCTCCGATGAGGGTTCCGGTGACGTGAAGTACCACTTGGGTATGAACTTCGAGCGCCCGACCCCCTCCGGCAAGCGCGTTCAGCTCTCCCTGGTCGCCAACCCGTCCCATCTTGAAGCTGAGGATCCCGTCGTGCTCGGAAAGACCCGCGCTATCCAGCACTACAACGCCGACGAGAAGAACTTTGACTCTGCTATGGGTGTTCTGCTCCACGGTGATGCCGCCTTCTCTGCCCAGGGTGTTGTCTACGAGACCATGGGCTTCCACTCTCTGCCCGCTTACTCCACCGGTGGTACCATCCACATCGTTGTGAACAACCAGATTGGTTTCACCACCGACCCTCGCTTTGCCCGTTCCACCCCCTACTGCTCGGACATTGCCAAGTCGATCGACGCTCCCGTGTTCCACGTGAATGGTGATGATGTTGAGGCCGTCAACTATGTTTGCCAGGTTGCCGCTGACTGGCGTGCTGAGTTCAAGCGTGATGTGGTCATTGACATTGTTTGCTACCGTAAGCAGGGTCACAACGAGACCGATCAGCCTTCGTTCACTCAGCCTTTGATGTACAAGCGCATTGCTGCCCAGAAGAACCAGCTCGACAAGTACGTCGAGAAGCTGATTACCGAGGGTACCTTTACCAAGGAGGACATCGACGAGCACAAGAAGTGGGTCTGGGGCATGCTCAATGACAGCTTCGATCGTAGCAAGGACTACCAGCCTACCGGCAAGGAATGGCTGACCTCCGCCTGGAACGGCTTTAAGACCCCCAAGGAGCTGGCCACCGAGGTTCTGCCTCATCTTCCCACTGCTGTGGATGTGCCTCTGCTCCAGCATGTCGCTGACAAGATTAGCGGTGCTCCCGATGGGTTCACCATGCACCGCAACCTCAAGCGTATCCTTGCTAACCGCAAGAAGACCGTTGAGGAGGGCCAGAACATCGACTGGGCCACCGCTGAGGCTCTTGCCTTTGGTTCACTCGTTGCCGAGGGCTACCACGTCCGTGTCTCCGGACAAGATGTCGAGCGTGGTACCTTCTCTCAACGCCACGCCGTTCTGCACGACCAGGAGAACGAGGCGACCTACACCCCTCTGCAGCACATTACTGAGGAGCAGGGTAGCTTTGTTATTTCCAACTCGTCTCTCAGTGAATTCGGAGCGTAAGTTTTTGCCTCTTTCGCGGTTTTTTTTTTAAGATGATAGACATTAACCTGTTTTACAGTCTTGGATTCGAATACGGATACTCCCTCACCTCTCCCAACGCCCTCGTGATGTGGGAGGCCCAGTTCGGTGACTTCGCCAACAACGCTCAGTGTATCATTGATCAGTTCATTGCCTCTGGAGAGTCCAAGTGGCTGCAGCGATCTGGTCTTATCCTGTCTCTTCCCCACGGTTACGATGGCCAGGGCCCTGAGCACTCTTCGGGCCGTATGGAGCGTTACCTCCAGCTTTGCAACGAGGAGCCTCGTGTGTTCCCCTCTCAGGACAAGCTTGACCGCCAGCACCAGGACTGCAACATGCAGATTGCCTACATGACTAGCCCCTCCAACCTCTTCCATCTCTTGCGTCGCCAGATCCACCGTCAATTCCGTAAACGTACGTGATTCCCTTCATTCTTTAATGGTTTGTTATAAGCTCCGATGCTAATTTACCGGATTCTAGCCCTCGTGATCTTCTTCTCCAAGTCCCTCCTGCGTCATCCCATTGCCCGTTCCTCCCTGGAGGAGTTTACCGACGAATCCCACTTCCAATGGATCATCCCCGATGATGCTCACGGCAAGACTATTGACGAGCCTGAGAAGATTGAGCGTGTTGTTTTGTGTACCGGTCAGGTGTATGCCGCCCTCGTGAAGCACCGCGAGACCAACAACATCCGCAACACTGCCATTACCCGTGTTGAGCAGCTGCATCCCTTCCCTTGGGCCCAGCTCAAGGAGAACCTAGACAGCTACCCCAACGCCCGCAACATCGTGTGGGCCCAGGAGGAGCCTCTGAACGCCGGTTCGTGGAGCTACGTTCAGCCTCGTATTGAGACCCTCCTGAACGAGACTGAGCACCACAACCGCCGTCACGTCCTGTACGCCGGTCGCGCCCCCAGCGCCTCCGTGGCTACTGGTACGAAGTCCGTTCACCTAAAGGAGGAGCAGGAGCTCCTTGTGGAAGCTTTCTCCGTCCACCAGGACCGCCTTAAGGGCGAGTAGATTGATTAACCTCTTCAGAACGAACGGTGTTTCCTCATGTCCTTTTGTTTCTTTTCTACAGGTGCTTTGTTTCAGATGGGAGCTGGCTTAGCGTCTAAATTGTTTTTGGTCTCAACTGTATGATTTTGTGGTATTTTTTTTAACTCCTATTTCCTTTGTTGTCTGCATGGGTCCTGGTTGCACCGGGCAGTCGTATATTTCGGGTTAACTGGCCTGTTTATACCTAGAAAGTGTTTTTTTCATACATGTAAATTAAGAACATTGATATAATATTGAACGTTTTCACTACTATTTTCCTACAATTTTCCTCATAGACTTAGCTCGGACCTCGAGAATGTGATAAATGACGTCATATGGTAAAGGCGAGTCAGCAATGCTTTCTGCCTCAAATCGCAGGCATAAATCACCTGATGCGGCCTGGAAGGGGAAAATAGTGGGTGCCTCAGTCCCCCATCAGGCCTTCTTCTCCGCACCTGATCGTTCGCTTCTGCTGCTTTTCCTCTCCGCGACTTGCTTTTCCATCGGAGTCACTCTCTGCGTTTTCATCTGTTGTCGATGTGTCTGCGGCAGAGGCGCCGACTAGCCGTTCTATGTGACAGCTTCTTCTCACCGGATTGAAATTCGGATTGTTTTTTGTTTTTCTCTCTTTTTACTTCCTTCGACTCTTTACACCATGTCCTCCACCGTCGTCTCTTCGTCGGCTGTAAACGCTCAGGGTCCCAACGCCCGTCAGTCAGCCCGCCAGACACGCACAAACCCTTCACGGACGTCTAAAACCCTTGGGCGCTCTTCCTTTGCCTATGGCCACCCTTCAATGGGGGATGCGCCCTCAACGCCCCCGGTGCCTCACGGGTTCTATCCTGCCCTCACCCACTTCACTGACGCCATCACCGCTCTCCCACGCGAGTTTCGCCGGCACAATTCGCTGCTGAAGGAGGTCGATGCGAAGGCCTGGGCTCTGGAGGATAATTTATTGCAGCTGCTGAAAGCCTCTTCAGAGTCTCAGCCTATTCCTTATCCTACGAATCCGGCGCCGGTTATCAATGGCGCTGTGAGGGAGGATCTCTTCTTGCCTGCGGTGGGTTTGCTTTATCTACTTAAGAAATTTTTTTCTTATCTTTGAAATTATATATATATATATATTCTAAAAAAAAGAGAAGGAGGCGTATACTGATGAAGAATTGCTTATCGTTTAGGATCTCGCACAAGTACCCGAATTCCAGGAGAGCAGAAATCGTCGTGTTCTCTTCGATCGTGTCCGACGTACCCTCTCCGATCTCATGATGACTGCAGACGAGAAAAATCATGTAATTTCTAACGCCAACGACGAGCTGGATCGCCAGCTGGTTCGTCTGGATACTGTGTTCCCGTTCATTGCGGGTGAGATTAGCGACGAGGCCCGCCTGGGTAGCCTGAGCCACTGGGCGTACTCAAATCGAAATGCTCCGAAGCCCGCCCCCAACGAGCGACCTCGTCGTGAGGCTGCCTCCAACAAGGACCTCGTGCACGCTCTGCAGGAAGCCGAAGCTGTCTCCCGCAGTGAGGCGAGACGGGAAGCGGTGATGGCTCGCCGGCAGCGCCGAGCACATGTCGATTCAGACCTGGAAGAAACGCGCGCTGCCGGCGCCCGGAAAGGACACAGTAATAAGGTACGCGGGGGCGGAGCCGGTGCGACTGCGAGCGACCAATCTTCGCTGGGCCCTGCTCAGGGACCCACGACCACAGCCTCTTCGGGCCAGACAAAGCGCCGCAAGGTCGAGCGACCGCCCCCAGTGGAATCGGGCGCGCCTATGGAACGGTCTGCGAGTGGTGCTGGTAACTCTTCCGCCCGTGCGGGGTCGAAGGATGCCGCTGATGCGATCAAGAAACGATCGCGAGCGCCAAATGCAACCACTGCCGCTGCTCGTAAAAGGTAGGCTACCTGTTCATGCTTGGTTTGAGGAATCCGATTAAGCTAACGCATATATACAGGAACAACACTGGAGCCTCAACAGTCGAGTCACCTATCCTCGCACCATCTCCTCTTGTTGGCGCTGCTACCGCTGCTACGATTCCGCAAAGTGCGGCCAGCCCTGGCCCTGGAGCAGCAGCTCGACCACAATCCTCTCGTGCCCAGCAGACCTCTGCACAGAATGGCCGTCAGAGACCGTCGTCGTCGGCATCCAATCGTGTGCCTAGCTCCAGTAAGTAACCGAACAGGAATTTTGTGAAGGCTGTCTCTAATATGGATTTTTTGCGCCAGGCAAAATCACAGAACCGAAGGTTTCCGCAAAGGAAACACCTAAACTGGAGGCCGCCTCCCTTAACCCAGTTTCCCAACGAGAGGCGGAAACTGAAATTATAGATAACTCGAAAGCCTCGGTGCCAACGAACGCTCCCCGTGAAGACCCAGACGGAAAGCCCGCCGAGTCGATCGAACCCAGCGAGCCACTGGTGCCGCTGGCCTCAAATCCTGCGCCCAAAAGTAGGTCGTCGAAGAACTCGACCCCCGTACTGGCCACGATGGAGCCCGCGCAGCAACGTGTGCGGCCAACGCGGAGTACGGACACAGCACCGAAGCGTTCGCAGAAGAAGAACGGCAACGTGCCTGCTGTGCAACAGAGGGCCGCATCGGAGGGCGAGGAGTCCCTCCATGAAGGTGACGATGAGGACGAGGAGGGTGAGCCGCGGTACTGCTACTGCAACGAGATCAGCTTTGGCGAGATGGTAGCGTGTGACAATGACGCATGTCCCCGCGAGTGGTTCCACCTGTCGTGTGTGGGTTTGACGAGGCCTCCTGGGCGGAATGGTACGTTTTCTCTCTCTCTCTCTCTCTCTCTCTCTTTTATATCCGTGTACAGGGTCCTCCCGCTAACCCATCTTTAGTCAAATGGTATTGCAACGAATGCAAGGAAAGTATGCGCCGAAGCCGAAGCGGACGCTAATCGAATACACCTCGGGGTATTTTCTTTTCTTCTCTTTATTATTTTGGCGCTGGTTTGGTTGGTTTAGTTTGGAGTAGTCAAATAGAACTTCCATTATTCTACACCACACACATTTACACTTATACCCTTTTATCTCCTTTCTTCTCCTGCTCATGGTTTCAATAACAATAAGAAAGGCATCCCGACTATCTACTATCTACCCCCGTACGGCCCTCTGCCTCCCACTCCCAGACGCACCACCAGCAGCACCAGAACCCGCACTCCCACTCGCCGCCGCCGCAGCCTCACTCTCCAACCTCCTCCTCATATCCTCAAACCGCCCCCCCCCGCTCCCACTTTCCCCAGCACCGGCACCACCACCCCACGCTCGTCTCCCCTCTCCTTCCTTCTCCCCAACCACCCAGCCCGGAACCCTCCACACGCCTCCCAACCCAGGCAGCATCTCCGCCCTCCACGCCAACCCGACCATCCACCCCACCACAGCCGGAAGCACCATAGCCGGGAACTGCGAGAGGGCGAGCTGCGCCGCGACGAGATACGTCGTTGATTTATCAGACAACGACAGCGTGAGTGGGGTTTTCCTGTTGCCGGGGTCCTGTTGTATTGTGCTTTCTGTTGCCGCTGCTGCTGCTCCAGTCGGAGTAGATGGAGATTGGGGGGTAGTGGTGGTGGTAGATGGGGTAGAGGAAGAAGAAGAAGAAGAGGAGGTCGAAACGCAATACCGAAACGTCGACGGAATCGAAGCATAATACTGCGCGAGCAAGGCGAAGAGTGTAGCCGTTGGGCCGGATGGGAGGTAATTCAGTTTCGTCAACGAGAGGGGTCTCAGGATGATTGTGAGGAGGATCGGCGGGAGGAGGGTTGTATATGGGAGTGTGGAGAGGAGGAATGTCTAATAACAACAACAACGATAATCGTTAGCTTCTTTTCTCTCTTCTCTCTTCTCTCTCTCATTATATATCATTTGTATTTTATGGATATTTTATATATGGGGTAGGCAGGTACGGAGGAGGTAAGAGGGGGGGGAAACAAACGTACCGCAATCTTCCGCTTCCCCCACGCGCGCTCAACAACCCGTAAATGATAAGCCAGCATCGCGGCGAACAGGGCCTCTGTGGAATTGGTGAAGCCTGCGATCTGCCAGATCAGGATGCGCCAGTATTGGCCGTAGGGGAAGAGGTGCGGGGAGACGTGGATGCCGGGGACATGTTTGAGGTCGAAGATGGAGAGGGCGATGGAGGAGGCGATGGTGTAGATTAGGAGGAGTTTGGAGATGGGGGCGTTTGTTAGGCCGGAGGTTTGCATTCTTTTCTTCTTTTTTTCTTTCGCTTTTCTTTTCTCTCGCCCTGCTGTAAGTCTGGTCTGGGTTGGATTGACGTGGGTAGTGAGGAGTGCTGGGTGGTTGGAGTGAGGGACACGTTGCAGCGGGCCGAGGTGCTTTACTGGCGAAGGTGAATTGTCGGTGACGGTTGTTGTTTTACATAGATCGGCATGCCGAACCGCACATTTTTAGATACAAAAAAAAAAAAAAAAAAAAGAGAAAAGAAATTAGAAGGATTAATTGGATTAAGAATCTATCATATTCTTGGTTTCCTCGGCTAATGCTTCCTGATATCGCGCCAATGCCGTCTCCAACGCTCGGATCGTCGGTCCCAGCAATCGCCTCACGGCCTGCTCACCACCAGGTATACTCTCTAGATTCAGTCGAATCTTCTTCCCTGTGGCCTGGAGCATCTCGCGAGCATGGCGCTTCACTTTGTCCACTTCTATCTGTCGCTCGGCTTCTGCGTCCTGCGCCACCGCGTTGATCCGCTCCATCGCCCGGTTCAGCGACTCCACCAACGATGCGACTTCGCCCGCGCGGTCGGGGTTGCCGGAGAGAAACGCCTGCCAAAACTGATGCAGGAACTCGGTGGTGGTCGCGTGCGTTAGCGTGAGCCGGTCGTATAGCGTTGATGTTAGTCCGTACGTGTCGGACGTGGACGACATCTGTGTCTGGGCGCGACGGTCCCGGATCACGTCGAAGATCTGTTTGGATGCTTGATGTCGATGTGCGCGAGTCCCGGCGACACCTGAATTCTTTGTTACATCCTCATCGTCGCTATCCTCGTCTGGGTCGACGAGTTTGCCGAGCGGCGCCGACCCGTCATTGCGAAGCTTCTGGTCAAGGTCGCTGCGTAGACTCTGCAGGATTATCTCCGGATCTTGCTGTTTCAGCAGCCTGGTCTGCTCAGCTTCGGAAGATTTTGTCTGTGCGGAGAAGAACCGGCTTTGGTCTCGGATATTCAGCAAAATGCGGTTCTGTTCTTCGTCCCCGCGCAGATCGCGCAGCTGCAGCTCATCGTACGTCCCGTCATCCACACTGCCCACAGGCGCCGACGGGTCGCGGTCCGCAGGAGCGACATTCGCCATGATCTTCTCGCTTAGGCTGTTCAGGGTGCGAATGATCGGCACCTTCTCCACAGACGACGGTCTCATATCTATGTCCGGCCGGTTTCCCTGGCGCTGGCTATTGTTCCCTTCATTTCCTTCTAGATCCAGGAAATTCGGTACATTTGCATCCCGCTGCAAGAGCGTGTATTCATCAGCCTTGAGGTATTTATCCAAGACAGCGTCCGTGGCGTCCGTCTCCGAGATACGTTCTCCTCTCAACTTCTTAAACAGTCGACTCTGGAAAAACCGCGACCAGAACTGCTGCTCGCTGAGCTTGGGTACATTCTCATCATAGACTCGCTTTACGAGCGGATGCTGGTTGAAGATCAACTGGATCTGCTCCTTGCTAATATTCAATTTCGTCACATTGTCCTCCACCCGGGGTTTCAACGACGACAGTACATTGTACGAGCCCCGCGTCTGCGACCGCTCGATAGCGTGGGCCCGCAGGAGATGCAGCCGCGTAGACCAGAACTGCGACATGAACTGGCTGGCCGTCAGTGTATCCGGCTTTGTGTGTAACGACTCCATGAACATCTTTTGTAGATTCGGATCCGCCTTCAGGAGCGATTGCTGCAGCTCCACATCCGACTTCAGTCGCTTGTCATCATCCCACAGGCTCTTTCCCGATCCCATCGACGACACCGCACTCGCCATCGCCATCGCCGCCGACATACCCTCCCCGGGGCCTGGAGTTCCAGCAGCGGGTGTGCCAACCGTAGCAGTAGGGGTAGAAGCGGCTTGCGTAGTTTTTGTCGCTTGAAGTACCGCACTGAGGGCATCTTTGATGGCATCGGCTTCTGCCCGCGCGTTCGTGCCGGCCGTAAAAACAAATATGTACTGCTCGGGAGGGGTAGAGGACGAGGGGTTTGGGGGGGTCGCGAAGATCTTCAGCATGACTTTGGCACTAGTCGCGGGTGTCTGTTGTAAATCTACACCGGAGATATTAGTCCCAAAGCACCTTCCATAGACCAGACTTGAAGCTCCCCAAAACTTGTTAACATAGGCACTTACTGGTAATCTGAGAGACGGGGAGCGTGATCGTCCCCGACGCACCACCGGCCGCAGGAATCCAGGAGATCGACTGCTGATCCTGCGACATGATCAAGGTGCCATCTTTCTTCTTGTACGCCGCCGACCCGCTCGGAGGTGCCATCGTTGTCGAACTCGACAGCGTCCACTATCCTGAGCGGCGCAGAGAGATCCACCCATCGGGAGGGAAGAAACCCCAGCAGACAATCCGGTAGGATAGTCGGAAGGTCGAACACCTTCAAGACAGAGGGAAAGGGAGTTCTTTTCGTGGGAAGCAAAAAAGGACGAGAGCTGGGGAAAGTCCAAAGCTTGGGAAATCTTTGGAGATTCTTCTAGATTAAGAGATTGACACGTGACGAGGCCAGGCTTTTCTTATCGCCAGGCAAACTCACACCGCCGTCTTTATCGATATCAACAAGCTCTCACGAAGCTACAGCAGCCGCATTTTCTGGATTATAACGCAAATTGAACCTTGATTACATTCACTAAACTACCTCACGACGCCTTCACAACTTTTCGTCACTTCCCTCTCAATACCTTGGCTAAGAGACCAAAAGAGAAAAAAATTAATAGAGAACAAAAGATGCGACCGAGTTAAGAGCTAATCAAAAATAGGTATCAACATCATAATCGTTAGCGGAACTCAAGACTGGCTGCCAAATATCAATTCCGAACGCTGAAAGACATCTCGCTCCTGCTATGCAGACAAACCAAAGCCCCATGCTTGATCATGACATGATAGATGAAACGGGAAAATTCACTCTCACTTTTTGTCGCTGCGCTTCTTGATGAATGCTGAATTGGAGAATTTGGAAGACAGAACCCGCCCAGAACCCAGACGCAGAAATGCAAGAATGAACGCAAAACATGACATGAACAAGAAAGAAAAGAGAGGGGGAAAAAAAAGTAAAAAAGAGCAAGGGTATAAGTACTAATTCAGTCCAGAATCGAAAAACGGAAATCAAACATCAGTGGAGAGTTTCACTTCTTAAACATGTAGTGTCCGTAGATACCACCCACATCGCCAACGGCGACAGGGATCTTTCTCATTCCCCACCAGCGAGCGCCCATCTTCCAGGAGCGGGCACCATCGTCAGGAATTGCGTCTGGCATAGACGCGGGGTCACGAACATACCATCCACGGCGTCCGAGTTCACGCACGGTCCAGCCGGGTGAGACCCTCGCGTTTTTGGTCTTCTCGCGCAGGGGAATAATTAGCTTGTCACTGAATTCAACGACCTGCAGGGGATAGCTCTGCTTCGAGAGCAGCAGGGAAGTATTGTTGAAGATTGAGCCAATGGTCATCCGGGGAGCCTTGTTAAGATCAAGGTAGCAAAGTGTAGGTGGCACCCAAAGTGCTACCTCAGGGGTCGACTCGCCATCGACAGGCGGTTGAGGAGGAGCAAAGAAGATGTTGAGGTCCTGGCTGGACAAGTCCGCCGAACTCAAACCCAGCTCTTCCAGATGCTTGGTCAACGGGATCAAACCCTGGATATGGGCCGAGGTAACTTTGGCGCCTCCAAGGTTGAGCGAACGAAGCGAGGATGGGAGCTGGGGAAGAAGCTGGTGGACGTCCTCTTCCTCGAGAAGGCGGTAGCGCGCCGCATCAGTCATCAGATTCAAAAACACCAGCGAGTCGTGCACAGCAGGATGAGTGGCCAGGAACTCTACCACCTTTGGTCCACGGAGACGAATGCACCGGGATAAGCTCAGGTGGGTAATTCTGGCAGTTTCGGGGATCGAGAAGAGCGCTTCCTCCGTGATCTGAGTGTGGGTGACATCGAGGTGAGTCAAGTTGATCAGTCGAGGAAGAAGGATCTCAAAAGCAGATGCAGGGATGCTACTACACTCATGGAGCGAGACACGCTTCAAGTTCGGCAGCGTCATGGGGAGACCAGGACCCGATGTCAAGGCTTGTTCGAAAAAGGCGGAGAAGGACAGAGTAGAACAGCCGCAGAAGTCGATAGCATGCAGATTGGGGAGACCGGTAAACAGCTTCTGAATCACTTCCACGCTAAGGTCACCTTCGAGGTGCTCCTGGAGCAAGCATTCCTTTAGATTGGGTAACAGATCCAAACACTGCAGAAGTGTCCTGGAAGTAAGGTTCTGGATTTCCGAGTTCATCTGCTTGGTACGCCCAAGACCAACCGAGCTGAAGTGGGAGAAGTCGAGGCGACGAACCAGCGTGCCCAATGCAGGATACTGCGAGATATGGTTAAGAGCCTTGGAGAAGATGACAGAGTGCGGGAAGGTCATGTTTCTATACAGCACACTAAGAGTTGCCGCGTGCAGAGTCTTAGATGCGAGAAGACAAGCAACCAAGTCTACATTTCGCGGTGTGTATCCGTTTGGTGGAACATCTATTGCCAGGTGTGAAATAATTTGATCTATAGTTCATTAGCCTACTGACTTCTAGTCCAAAGGAGGCGAAGGGGATATTCCATACCGAGAATCTCTGGGGGAAGCTTTTCCAGGCGGGAGGAACCAGGGTCGGGTCGGCATTCTTTCACTTGCACGGTCTTGCGGGCAGGAGGGCTCGTTTCCCAAGCCCAGCCGCGGGAGCTCATATTGCCCAGTGTCCGGAGATCGCCATAGCTCCTGCTCAGGCTCTTGCCGCTTAGACGAATTTGCTTCCAGCCGAGAAACCCTCCACAGGGGCAGCAGAAGTCGGGCCCCTGGTGCATCTCGATGGGGTCTGGTTTGCTGTGCTCTTGTTGAGGTCGATCTAAGTGTGTATCCACGAACGATTGTGCAATACCTATAAGAAGTGAGATGATTGGCCTACCACGAGAAAGAAGTCCGTGCGTGACAGTAATGTTGAGCTGCATAGCAAAGACCAGAGATAGAGATACGTACCATCAATATCCTCCTTGATTGAACCGAACGAGGGACGGCGACTACTAGGTCCCGAATGGTCAGGGGAGGAGCAAGATGGTGAGTGGGGCGATGAGCTGCGAGAATTGGCCACTGGAGAGACGTTCCTCGAAGCTGTAGTCGAAATGTGAGAGAAAGGCGTCTTGTTGATGGGGATGGCAGATGGGGTCGTGACAGCAGACATGATGGGCGATAGTTGGCGTGCGAACCCTCTCTATAAGTATACAGCCGCTTGGGGGATAGGGTCGATAGAAAAGGAGGAAAGCGAGTGGAAGGACCGGGAATGCGCAGTGTAGGGTACAGAACACGCAACCCAAAAGAAAGTCCGGAAGGAGGTAGAGAAGAAAAGTGAAAAAAAAAAAGAAAAGAAAAAAGCTTTTCCTTCCCCAGATTCCAGAGAACCCTTTTAGTGCAGGCTTTGACTAGCGAGACACACCAGGGAGGGGTGGCGGAGACACCAAGGCCAGCAAGGTGAGGAGATGGGCAAGCTGTTAGTCACAGAATGCAGCGGATGGACCAGCGCCGCGCCCCGAGTGGGCGCACTATCGAGAAAAAGGGATCCGACCAGGAGATGGGCAAATGCAGGTCAATTATTCGCTACGACTAGAAACTGACGAGGACAGAGGCCGTGTGATGTGATTTCGAGGACCGGGGAGCAGAGAGACGGATGATGGATGCGAGGAGGAGTTTGGCGAATTGGAGCAGTAGTGAAGCGTAACAGAGGAGAAGAGGCTGCAGGAGGGCCAGGCAAGTTGAGTTTCTATGAAGTAAGTGATTTGCTTTGAGAGGAGGTGACAATCCGGTAATCGTAGTACCTCACAGTGGGCTGGACTATTCAGGTTATTATTTCATAATAATGGCGAGGAGAGGAGAGAAAGTTCGTCGAAAAAGTGTCATGCGAAAGTAATTTAATAATAATCCTCCTACCACATGGGGCGAATATTAAAGAAAGAGATTATTATTAAGAATCGGAGAGGGGAAGAAACTCTGAATTTTTTTTTCCTCTCTTCCAGTTTCTGGTTGGAGGCGAAAGGGGAAAATTAAAAATACCAAAATGATGAATGCGGCGAAAACAAAGTAAAAATTTTTTTTATTCCCAATCGGTGGCACTGTTTACATAGTACTCTGACTCAAAGAACCTCTGGAGAACAAGAAACGGCCCAGCCCCAGTCAAGTGAGCTGTATTCCTTCTCCGGACCACCCAGCCGGAGACTCGACGGGAATCATAGGATGATATGATTGTCCTCCTGCATATCCCAAGCATCTCGACTCGGCGATATCCTTTGATTTGATCGTCGGCAAGGCGATTTTTTGCTTTTTTCGGCATGGCTCTAAATTTAATGTTTATCAATCAACCGGCCGGATCCTCCGCATCCTCAACTCGACAGATAGTACAGAATCTAGTTTTCGAGCTTTTCTTCCTCAATTGTTCTGAAATTATTTGCTTGATAATTCAACGAGTCAGATGATGTCCACTGGGCTTCGAAGGTGCCATTCCCGCAGGTTTGTCGCACTGATGACTGAGGATTTTGCGATCGCCCGCCCGCATTCTATGACATAATGGAAAACCGCCATCTGCAGCCCCGTGACTGGGAAGCTGTCAGAACAGATCTCTTGGCGGTACGGCGCCGTATCGAACCTTTCAGCCTGCCCATCAAGTCCTTGTGCAACTTCACTCCAAATACTTGGAATTGCAGCCAGGGGCAGAATCGCTACAGGGATACGATATCGCTCAGCCGTGGCCCTCGTCGATGAACCGCACCGTGTCTTCCACTGTGGGCCCTCTATTCCGACCTCATTACAGGGCCCCGATGTAACGGCGTACCGACAATACCGAGAGGCAAATTCCTTACCTAACAGTTACTACTTGCTGGTCCGCCATTTGCTCTCCGCTGGGGTCCCGTGATCGTGCG
The DNA here is from genome assembly GCA_027569095.1 of Aspergillus conjunctus. NCBI lineage: Eukaryota > Fungi > Ascomycota > Eurotiomycetes > Eurotiales > Aspergillaceae > Aspergillus > Aspergillus conjunctus. The sequence goes on along the minus strand of JAPDEL010000015.1, from coordinate 373,507 downwards.
GGGGAAATGACTGGCTCACTCCTTCGTCATCGCCGCCAGCCCACAGTGGAAAAGCCTGTGTCCACTTCACGCCTCGCCCATGAATCATCGCCGCCTGTTCCCTGGGGTGCATGATCACCGTCCGCTGGGCTTTACCTTCCTGTTCCAGCGCACATGGGGACAAGATCCAAGCTGAGCGGCCCAGAACCACTCACCTGATGCTTCCCCTATTTCCCCAAGCATCCGAACTAGCCCAACCTCCGAGAGCTGGAGGAGTCAAGGATCAAAACCCGTGAGGCTTGGATGCAACTAGTACCTACCTCCGCACACACACGACCTGGGTCCTGCTTCTGCTGTAGTTGCTTGTTCGCTGGCAATTCACTTAGAGCTGTCATTATTCGTTAGCTTTCTGCCTCATCCCGCAATCCTTTGAACACGTCACAGGGGTGAAAGGTTTCTTTCAACTTTCATCTGCTCATCTTCTATTCGGGCAATAAATGGCAACAGAGAGGCGGTAAGTCCAATTGATGTGCCAAGAGGAAGTCTCTTCCCTCCCCACAATCTATTGGGCCGGCCGTCAGATATTAGACCCAAATGTGTCCGTCCCATCCCTTGATTCTTACATTGTGAAATTCCTCCTTCCCTAGTTGCTAAACTATTGATAATGCCAATTCCGGCTACGATGTCGACTCCCCATTCCTTCCATTCATGGCCTAGAACTTGGTTGCCCTTGCTCAAGTTTTCCCTTGGAATTCCTTATTGACACCTACCTAACCCGTATTGGCGCTGATTCTGTTGAATCATCCCAGCTTGGCGCAATTTCTGGACGAAGTGGCCCAATCTGATCACACAATACCAACTTTTATGGTACAAGCAGTTTGTTGCGAAGCTTGGTCGATGACGAGATAAACTCAGCTTCTCAGACTTCCAGTTGTTTTGAGTATTCAGCGAATAGATGAGATGCTCTACCAGAAGCATGAGCCTTATATGCTTGCTGACATCTCTTTATGCCGTTCTATTTGATCGCGTGTCGCAACCGTCCGCGTTCTCCACATCGGCATTATTGTGTTAGCTTTTTCCTCAACCATAAATTGGCTAAACTTTTGCAGCTAATACCGTGGTTCAAAAAACCCAATAGCCCCTCCTTATCTTCATAGATGCATCAGTGAAGTAATTGCACCCATTATTGGATAAGGCGATGCACTGGTAATACTTCCATCATCAGTGCCAATATTCGACCTTCTTGGCATGAACTATAGCAGTCACCTGATCTTATACTCCCTGGACTCCTTGCGTACTCCGGTCTCACGAAAATAGGCACGTCTGCAAGAAAACAAGGAATTTAACATACCTCTGTGACGTATATATAGTGCAATCAAGCATATGCCTTGGATGCATCACTCTCGACCGAGCACAGAGACTCATCGTGAATCAAAGAGACTTGATCAGCATCCAGAAATTCTATCCGACCTACTCAAATACTCCCATCACAAACAAACACCAGACCCCAACTATAATGCAAGATTCTCGAGAACAATTTTAGAATTCTCAGGTTGCGCAAACCTTGATAACAAAATGGTAGATAGAGCAAATTCGGCCACTACAACCACTCCATAACCCCTCCCACCTCATAGATACCCTTCAGACAAACCCCCGAATCTACTTACTTGTCCTCCTCCCCCAACAGCCCATGCGCCTCATAAACCCTCTTCAAAATATCCCGAATCACCCACTCCTTCCGATCATTATACTGATTCGTCGTCTCCCCATTCCGACTACTCTCCTCCGCCGCACCCCTCTTCACAGCCACATAGCGCTCCCTATCCTCCTCATGCTCCCTCAACCAATCGCGAAACAGCCGATGGCGCACCAACTCCGGACAATCGGGCCCAAAGACATGGATATTCGCATAGTACGGCTTCACGAGCCCAAATAACCGATGCTCGTGCCACCCCGGTTCGCGTAATAGGAACTGGAACCCGGCCTTCTCGAGCGCGGGCACGTACAGTTCCTCCCGCGTGGGATCGGCCACAGTGACGTCCACGTCGATTACGTCTTTAGCTGGGAGGCCGGGGACGCTGGTGGAGCCGACGTGGGAGATGCGCAGGGCGACGGGGCCGATGGCGGTTTGGATGAGTTGGTGGATGGTTTGGAAGTGGGAGGGCCAGGAGGGGTTGGCGGGGACGATCTCAAGGGGTTTTTGGGGGCGGGTGGAGATGGTTTCGACTTTGAGGGGGTCGTATTTTTGGTGGATGGTTATGGGGTTGGGAGGCATTTTTTTTTTGGATTTCTTTTTTTTCTTTCTATATTTAAAGAGGAGTTTGGTTTTTAGAGGGGTGGTGTTCTACAGAGGGTTGAATAGATATGATTTGGTCTGCTGAAGGAGAATGGGTTGGGTGGGTTTTTGTATGTGTGTGAGAGGATGAATTTGAGTCATCTCGAACTTTTCTGTTGCAACCTTCTGGTCTTTCTTTTCCTTTTCCGTTTTAGTGCTTAGCACTGGATACGAGGGACATTCAGGGAGGAAGGATGTATGGCCAATCAGTTAGATCTATCGGATCAAACTTCGTACTTAGTGAGGAACATTTGAGAGTTATAAAAAGAGAGTATGTCCAATAAGAAGTTCAATATAGGATCTTAGTGCCAACAAAATACTGGAACTAGAAAGGGCTGGAACTCAAATTGCCAGGAGATGAGCTTATCTTTTCGAACACCGAATACCGAGTAGGGATGTTAAAGAAAGAGATATACTCTCCAACTTTGTGACCACTTTTGGCATACCTAAACATCCTTAGAAGTCAAAGGTTTCCAGTAATGGTTTCAAACGCTCTCTCGCCAGTATGAAAATACACTGTCAGCCAGGAGCAATAAAATCCAGAGACTTCTGATGTCATGGCTTGTTTCACCAGATAAACAAGTAGTAAATACGCTAACTTAATTATCTATTTCATGTCGGAGATCGAGTTCTCTCAGAACTCCTTCATAAACCTTGCAACGCAAGAGCACTGGATCAAACGCTTCATACCCCGAACTCATAAAATTTAGTAATGTATCACTCGGGAAAACTTCCATTTTTATAGACCACAAATTTCGCACTAGCTGTTGTAAAGTTGTTTTAGAGATCATTTCATATTGCGGCTTCTTTACACCATTTACTAATAAACGAGAACCACTTGCAAAAGACAGCAGCTCAAGTGGAAACTGAGATGCCGCAATGCTTCTTCCAAGATGCTGTGGAAATGGAGTGGACTATAAGAGACACAAATTCAATCATTCCTCCTACTAACATTACTACTACTAGTAGTACTACGAGTAGTAGTAGGGAGGTACCTACTTTACCTTTACCACTGTCGTTGTGCTTGACCAGTTTGAAATACCATTTTCGGAAGGAGCTGTGGGTCCAATCTTATCAGATAAGATCTTGCAACCCCTCCTTCAGTCATGTGGGCGGAATAGTTATTTTCGCCAATAATGGCTTAGTGCACCGGCAGAATAAGTTACTCATTTTTTTTCTTGCCTTATCAGTCATAACTCTTGGACTTTGGTCCCACGGGGAAAAGGTTTCTCTTCTATTGTTCAGAGCCCAATTTCTCTCAGTCTCATATCCTTAATACCTGTCCCGATTCTGGTCATTAAACCAGACCAGTGATCACCATTCCCTGAGAGAGACCTCAAGTCAAGCACCCAACCCCACCATGGCTACTGAGGCAATCCCCCACAACTCGTTCGACACGATCCTCGTGTTGGACTTCGGTTCGCAATAGTACGTCGCTCTCAGTCATTAATGAGAAAAGTTTTGGTGGTTGTTGGCGACTAACAAACCGTGTGTTAGCACCCACCTTATCACCCGACGTCTACGTGAGATCAATGTCTACTCCGAGATGCTCCCGTGCACCCAGAAGCTCGCCGATCTAGGATGGAAGCCTAAGGGTATCATCCTTTCCGGTGGCCCTTACTCCGTCTACGAGAAGGACGCTCCCCACGCTGACCCTGCCTTCTTTGATCTTGGCGTCCCAATCCTGGGTATCTGTTACGGTCTCCAGGAGCTCGCCCACCGTCTGCATGCCGACAATGTCGTTGCTGGCGTTTCTCGAGAATACGGCCACGCTGACCTGAAGGCCACCCGATTTGGAGGCCACGTAGACAAGCTCTTCGAGGGTCTAGAGGATGATATGACTGTTTGGATGTCCCACGGTGACAAGCTCCGTAACCTCCCCGACGGTTTCCACACCATTGGCACAACCCGGAACTCCGAATATGCTGCTATTGCCCACAAGTCTGATCCCATCTACGGAATTCAGTTCCACCCCGAAGTGACCCGTGAGTGCGCCCTATCGATGTCCTCCGAATGAAGCCGGAGGGAACTATGTATACTAACTCGTGCCTTTTTCTCTTTCAGACACTCCCCAGGGTGGCCGGCTCCTGCAGAACTTCGCCGTTGGTATTTGCGGTGCCAGCCAGAAGTGGACCATGGCCGAGTTTATCGGTCAGGAAATTACAAGAATCCGCTCCCTCGTCGGCCCTGACGGTCAGGTGCTCGGTGCCGTCAGCGGTGGTGTTGATTCCACTGTGGCCGCCAAGCTGATGAAGGAAGCCATTGGCGATCGATTCCACGCCGTCCTCGTTGATAATGGCTGCATGCGACTGAATGAGTGCGCTAAGGTCCAGGAGGTCCTCCAGGAACAGCTGGGTATCAACCTGACTGTTGTTGATGCTGGTGATGAATTCCTGGCTGGTCTTTCGGGCGTGCACGATCCCGAGCAGAAGCGGAAGTTCATTGGAGGAAAGTTCATCGACGTCTTCGAGGAGGAAGCCAAGAAGATCGAGGCCCAGAATTCTGGAAAGGTCGAATGGTTCCTTCAGGGTACTCTCTACCCGGATGTCATCGAGAGTATCTCCTTCAAGGGACCTTCTCAGACTATCAAGACTCACCACAATGTCGGAGGTATCGCTGAGCGTCTGATGCGCGGACACGGCCTGAAGCTCATCGAGCCTCTCCGCGAACTGTTCAAGGATGAAGTCCGCGAGCTCGGACGCCAGCTCGGTATCTCCCCCGAACTGGTCGGCCGCCACCCCTTCCCTGGTAAGCTCCCCCCGAACGCCAGACCCCTCCATATTTTATTCTTTGCTAACCCTCTAAAAGGCCCCGGTATCGCCATCCGTGTCCTCGGCGAAGTAACAAAGGAAAAGGTCGAAGCGGCCCGCCATGCAGACCACATCTTCATCTCCATGATCCGAGAAGCCGGTCTCTACGATGAAATCGGCCAGGCGTACGCTGCCCTCGACCCCTCCCGCGCCGTTGGGGTGATGGGTGACAAGCGTGTATACGCAAATATTATCCTCCTCCGCGCCATTTCCACCAAGGACTTCATGACTGCCACTCCTTATCCGTTCTCCTACGAATTCTTGTCCAAGGTGTCGACCCGCATCGTCAACGAGGTTTCTGGCGTTTGCCGTGTTGCTTATGACTACACGAGCAAGCCCCCTGGTACTATTGAAATGGAGTAGATCCGATAGAAGACGTGATTGGGTGGTATAGAGAAAACTTAAATTATTTATACATTTGGTAACGAGGGATTCGAATCTTTGCGTTTATGAGTTATGCACATTTCAAACAAACAAAATTTGGAATTCTATTTTTGATTAGTGATTAGTAGAGAAATTAATTCCACCTAAGGCTAGACGGCCCGATCCATATTCACCATCTCAAATGTGCATGTATCCAAATTCTCGTACCCACCGTGCGTCCGTCCCTCGTGCCTGTGAAGATATGCCCGGCACTTAGATATCCAACAAACACCCCCAACTGATGTCAAAATGATGGTTCTTTGTGAAGCATTTCGTTGTTGCATTCCTAAGATAAGAGGTTCTATCTTCGAAGAAGGCAACCGTAAGGCGGTCTAGTTCTGTAGGCAGTAACAAAGGTAAGCGATTTAAAAAAAAAAAAAAAAAAAGAAAAGAAAAGAAAAGACAAAAATATATCCTCCCCGACAGGGAGTCGAACCCTGGTCTCCCGCGCTCGTTTTCTATTGAAATGACAAGCGGAAATCATGACCGTTAGACCATCGAGGATAATACATGAGGTTACAGGGGCGCATATTAGCGTTATATAAGCCTGGGAGGCTAGGCGAAAGCCGAAACACAACGCACAAACCACCTCACACTTGAAGGAGAAATATCACTTTCAACTTATAAGTTAATCGACAAGGTAGGTTACTTCATAGCTCGTAGTCAAAAATGCTTCATAGTGTGGATATGGAGGTGACTTTTGCTGTTGGAGGGTGTTGGGGGGTGTTGGGTACGGAGAGCATTGCCGTTCGTTGCCTATCAGACACGGTCACGTCTTGCCCCCCTCAACCTTTACATCTATCTAGGTACCTAGGTAGTCAACTTCAAGATATGAAGCAAAAAAGGGGAGATATAAAAGTTATCAAAAAAATCTCCCCGACAGGGAGTCGAACCCTGGTCTCCCGCGCTCGTTTCCTGTTTAAGGAATGACAAGCGGAAATCATGACCGTTAGACCATCGAGGATGGAAGATGTCTGAATGGGTCTTATTTGGCTATACAAGGTAGGCTAGGACACAGCCGTATTTGTCGTGCCCTAAGTACTAAAGGAGAGTATCGAACAATGAATATAATAGCTACAGTATGGTCTCTGTATCGGCGTTGATGATTATTGCTACGTATAATATTCCCTCTACTGATTTGGCTAACTGCTGAAGAGATCTTTCTGTCCTTTGTTTAGTTGTGTCGACCTAGTTATTCTCTACAAACACCGCGCCCTCCTGTCAAAACATGCAACATGGCCGGTCAGTAAAATCAGGGCTTTACTATTCAACAAAAAGGGCGTGGGTTTAGTGAAAGGCCTATGGCTGGCCCATCAGTGTTTGCAAATGAGGCTAGGCCAAGTTACCAATGGGCTTACTAGAACCTAGAAGAGCCCTTTGTCTCACGTATTTCTTTTTCAGGAGGGTTGAATTAGATGGCCTTTATTTCCTACATAAGCCAGTTTGGCCTATTGTTTTGCCCTGGTATACCACAAGTACCAGAGGCTATGGGCAGTTCATGTTAATGAGAGTGACATCAAACACCTACGATTCTCGTAAGTAAGCGGTTTGTAAAAGAGAGAGAGAGAGAGAGAGAGAGAAAGTAGGTTGCCGCTACAAACAGGACTACCAGAACACAGAAGAACCTTCTGTTTCTTAGATATTTTACGTATTTTATGTATTTAAGGGGCGTTGGTTCCCCGGCTAGATCTCGTTTGCTATAAACCCAATTTGATCTCTATCGCTTTCCTTATACCCTTCTACGAGTGACACCCCTCTGGTGGAAAAGGGATATATAGGATTACAATCCAGATTCGGTAAAGAAACTCATGCTCTTCCCCCCATCGACTATCATTGTCATGTGTCGTGCCGATCAAGTCAATCCTTCTAGGCATTCTCTATTGCTTCGCCGAGTTCAGGTAAATTCTTTCCCTAATTCACTACTCTCTCCCTGGATCACCCATTCAACAATACTTTTAGGTGAATTAACTCAGTCATTCACTAGACTATTATCTACTTAATCTGTATATAAAGAGGTCCCATTCTTATGGGAATCTACTCTTCCTCCTAATTCCTTCTACCATCAGGCAGCACTTCCCCGTCGGTACTCATGGCTAACAAAGTACTGGATATCAGACTAAGTTCTCTTATACATTAATTATCCCACCACAAATACTCGAAATGAACGAAACCAACACCTTCTGGGGAGAAACAGGAACCAGCCATCCAAGATTCCTTATTAAGACATTCACCAAATTGGTACACTTTCCTTTCTGAGTAGAATCACGCTCAACCTAGCTTACCAACTGCATACATACGACTAATAAAGCTTGGTTTGGATATGGCTACGACACCAGCACCGTGGACGTTCAAATTCTCTAAATGCCAAACGTCTAAAGTACACCGGTTCACCAGGCCGCTACTCGGGAGATTCTGACGGGCTTGTTCTAGGCGCTTCCATGTCTCGCAGAACTGCGATCAACCAGTATAAGGTCAGATAAAAAAGTCAGACGTACCTTTACGTCGTCTTAACAGGCATTGCAGATAGATTGTTCATGTAGATGATCAGATACCGTCGGGGGATCTTCGGTGCTCCTCACAACCTACTCCAAATATTTACAACCTTTACGTCGTCGAGCACTTTGAAATGAAACAGCTTAACGATCAAGTATCCATGCTCACAAGTTGCGGTAGAAATTATCGACCTGCAATTCGGGCAACCGTCACGACCACACTCTCACTTTAACGTTCCCATATTTCCACTATGGAGAGAGGTCGGACACACTTGAGGATCCTAGTTGCACCACCTTAACCCGTGTAGCATTTCAAAATCGGTTTTCATCGAGTCGGCAGCAGCGATAATGCAAGAAAAGCCTGATTAGAAATAAGTTCGAGAAGCCGGAAGCAACCTACGGCAACATTGAGAAAGATTTTGTTTTAATATTCCGGTGGATTAATACGATCAGTGTGGGCTTTCCCAGATAGCACTCTGAGAAAACAGGCTACAGGCGCTCTGCCGAAGAAGCTGTTCACGTGTGCCTCTGAGGCTTCTCGGAAGCAATATTTCATGCTCCGATCGTACTCATCCTCAATCGAAATACCTTGGGTACTATCTTCTACACAGGAAAGCCACGATTTGGATTCGATAGAAGCTCGAGTGATGCCAACCGAGGTTCATGGCGACCCCAGACGTGGGATAGAAGCTTCTTGTCTCGGAATGAATGCGACGATTCTGACGGCTATACAGGAACAAGTAGTACTGGTATAAGCAGCGGTCCGATGACCTCAGGGTAGGGCGGCAATAACAGGGAGGATAAAACTAAATGCTCCAGAATACAACATCGAAGGGCCTTCGGAAGCCCACGGTCAGGCAAGGAAATCTGTCGACCCGAGTCCATAAAAGACTACCTAGGTAGGTAGTAAGTTGAGATTGCAGAGAACATGTCCAGACTCCGTACCAATGATATGCAGTGTGAAAATCTTTATTGAACTTGTCACCTCGGCTCAGGATTGAGGACTCGATTGACACCTTGCTGTTAGTGGATTTGGAATCAGCCGGCCGGGATGAGGAAAGGGTTACGAAAAGACGGCAGCCGATGCGTGGACTCAGCCACGATGAGTGGAGGGGACGGAATTTCAGTGATAAGCTCCTCTATCCAGTCTGCGTTACGGGATGCAGCGGCATGGTATGTCCGGGGACTACCGGCAAAGGAGCCTGGACCATGAGGACTGGACAACGCTTCGGGACCGATTAATCGCTAAATTTGGGTTCAGGGGGGACGAATACCGGGAGATAGCTATGATGCAGGGGTTCATCAGTCTGAACCAAGGAACGCAAACCCTGGAGCGTTCCCGTTATCCGCCATTTATCTCGTGAACCCAGCGATTTCCAACCACGATCGCATCATTTTGTGGACCCTGTTTCAGGCCCAGACTTTCGATTGCTTCATCGAAGCCAATGACACGATTGAGGCGCTACCGAACGCCGCGGTCTAGTTTCCCGGAAGACGGGAAGCCTAAAGAGCGAGATCCAACACGCCACCACCTGATATATATCTTTCTTCCCGAAATTTTACTTAGACATCATAACTACACATACCAATTAAGACTCGTTTTATCCCATCAAACCTGCCTGACGGGTCACCGAAACCCCCAAAATATATAGACGTAATAACAATAAGAGGGATTGTGCCGGTTCCCCCACAAAAAAGCCATCGTCCTTGAGAGTTAGGGCTAGGTTTCCAATAAATTTTTCTCTTAGACATAATGTCAAATATATGATATGCTGATATCTTCCATCCTCGATGGTCTAACGGTCATGATTTCCGCTTGTCATGCCTAACAGGTAACGAGCGCGGGAGACCAGGGTTCGACTCCCTGTCGGGGAGAATTTTTTTTCCACTTTAGATTTCCATTACCTAGAATCAAAACTTCATTTTCCCTGATTCTAGTTCTTTGTTTTTGTCTATGAAAATGACTTGACATTCTATTTGAAGACAACAGGTAGTTATGGCCATGCAAATGCTGTAAAGAGGCTGGTACTCTAACGTGCGGACCTACACACTCAACCATCCATTCTATCGCCGATGGGGGCCTCTCAAACAGCGTCTGATCCAATGTGGATAGCTATGGCAGATCATCACGCCCGCCATTTCGATAGTCCTGAGTATGAACAAAAGCTCCCCCCTTTCGAGAAACCTTCGGCTGTACAGAGTATCTCGGACCGGAGTACAAACCCCTGACGTCACGGATCTCCAACAAGACATGTATCGACCACGAGCTCAGAGAATTGAAAATTTCCAAACAAGAGATAGACCAGTGATTTCTGTCCAAATAAACGTGGAATTATTCCACGTCCTACAGCTGATGTCAACAACGCCGTAAACCTATAGAAAGGGCCGGTGGTGGACGCTGACTTCCACTCTGTAAACTCCGCTATTTCCGCTCCCCCACTCTGGGGATCTTCAAGAGACAATCAAAAGGCAGAGCTCCTTCCCTTCTCTTTTCAAAGTATCAGCGACTATCGAATATTCATATCGCAAAAATGTCTGTAGTCTTTCAAGCTCAAAAAACTGCCCTGATCACCGGCGCAGCATCGGGGGTTGGATATGCAGTCGCCAGGCTCTGTCGCAGCCGGGGTATGCACCTGGCTCTCCTCGACATTGACGCAGTGAATCTGCCGAAAGCCAAGGAGGCGTTGGCAGCCACGGATGCGTCCTTGAAGACGGAAGCTTATATTATTGATGTCGGAGACAAGACACAGTGGGACAGCGTCGTGACGCAGCTTCAATCGACGTTCTCCACGCTGGACTTTGTGCTTCTCAACGCGGCGAGAGGGAATAGGCCTCGGGATTCGAGCCCTTGGGTCGACAACGTCGAATACTGGAAGCAGGTCAGATAAAACTCCTTTTTTTTTTTTTTTTTTTTTGCAATGGAAAAGAAACTGACCTCTGCTGGAAATGGAGGATAGATCTTCGATACAAACCTTTTCGGACCCGTCAACGGCATCAGCGCGATCCTGCCCCTCTTGAAAAAAGAATCTACCCCGAAATCAATTGTCATCACAGGGTCGAAACAAGGAATCACCAACCCCCCTACCGGGGGCCCTGCCTACAACGCATCCAAGGCTGCCGTCAAGAATCTGACAGAGGGCCTGGCCCACAGCCTACGGTCTGATCCTGCAACGGCGCATATCTCGGCTCATCTCCTCGTGCCGGGATGGACCTGGACAGGGTTGATGGGTAACGTTGGGCCCACAGCCGAGAGCGAAGTAAATAAGATGAAGGGATCGTGGTTTCCGAGTCAGGTCGCAGAGGAGTTGGAGCGGGCGCTGCAAAAGGGGTCATTCTACATTATCTGCCCGGATGATGAAACCGATGCGGCCCTCGACGCCGCCCGAATGCAGTGGGGGGCTGATGATGTGATCCACGACCGACCTGCATTATCTCGGTGGGAGAAGGATTGGAAGGATAAGGCGGCGCAAGCTATCCAGGAAGATGCTGCCAAGCGGAGGAGTGCTGCATGAAGATGAATGAGTAGTAGTGGTGGTGTGGGAACCCACCGGCAGCGTAGTCTGTCTTCCAGGCTTTGAGCCAATTTCTTTCATAAACCAACAATTGAGCTGCTTTTTCTTCTTTGGGCCTATGGCAACTTACCATGGCTGTTTCTGGATGATAGGGTATAAACCGTAAACTCTGTCGTAAGTGCGAGGAAAGACAATATCCAATAGGTATACAACCCGGCTAGGTTCGGATGCGGTTGCAGGGAAGAGCATTAGCCATGGAAGGGTTGAGTTCCTTCTAGGGTAGCATTCGCTCAGGTACTGAGTTTAGATTGCGCTTATTCTCTTGCAGCGCCAAGCCACAGAATTGCGCCTTTTCACAATAGGCCCACGAGTTATCCATGGTTTGGGTGACCTATTTCCTTGTGCAGAGGGCATGGGCGGCTTCATCTTTCCCCCGCAGGGGCGCCAGGCCTAGAGACAAAAACATGCTATGTGTCTGAAATAACCTTGCTTAGCAATATTTCCTTTATCGTTGCTCGGTTCCAAATTTCTTCGTTGCTTCGGCAGTGGTGGAATATCTACAATATTTATCTCGGACCATCGGGATGCAAATCAGCCTGGGAAAGTATGCGGGTCGAGGGCAGCGATTCGGGAGGGCTTACTGGGGTCGTACTCGTAGTAGGGACTCGGTGGCTTTAATCTCTGATGGTGGCGATTTCATTGGATCTGCCCAAGATTATCTGGCGTCAATCGTCGAGACCAATACCACCACCAAGTGGGGGGGGATCTGCAGCCAAAAGAGAGGCGCTCTCTTTCTTCCTTCTTCCGTTTTGTCTTCGCACTCCGAGCCAGTCTAGTCAAACTAACCCCTCCTTTGAAGCCCACTTTTACTTTACTTCACCATCATCAATGTATTAACCCTGTGCATTGCAGCATCTTTTTCCCGATGCTGATCGTCCGAGGGCCGATTACCACTGCTTGATGCTATTTTTGGAGCTTTATCTCCCCCATGTTTACTTTATCTGCCTGTCAATACCGCCTATCCTATATCATCTGCTCTTATTATCACTCTTCCCATGCCCATGGCGACATTCTTGTTTGATGCCAAGAGCCCAAGCCTTGTCGGACTTCCCCGCGGTGGATACAAGGTTGCAGTCTCAAGAGTCGATTATCTCTGAGACACATGCGCCCCCCTTTCCATCCTCAGCTGCTGGTCAGAACCAACCGCTGAACCGCTTGACTATTGGCCCATCTATCTTCCCTGCCGAATTTCGCTATCTCTTAGGGGATCTTGGGTGATGCGGAGGCGAGCAGCCACTGGTGTCTTCAGCACCTTGGCTATCTTGGCCACCCGACCATTCTTCCTGCACCTGTACGTCCACCAGCAAATAATAATAAAATCAAATAATAACAAACAAAGACTTTGATAGCAATTCAGGTGGCAGGGAAAGGACAGTGACCCACGGGAAAAGAAGGTTGGTTTGTGCGGTCTGGCGGGTGGTATCAGAAGACCCTTTTCGAGGCACATGCAAATCTGCTGTTGTGCCACGTCTTTGATCCTCTCAGGGCACGGGGGAGAGAGAGACACCCGGAAATGCTTATCACAAGCATACCATCCGCTCCCTGTAGATTCCCGCATTCATCGGCATAAAGTGGCCTGGGATGTGTCAGCTTCGCTAAAACGTCTTGTTTCTAGAGTCATTGATGAAGGGATCTACACATCCTTGGGGATTGCAACCCTGCATACGAGCAAGGCTCCACTCGCACCGGGCTCTGTTCTAGAATGGTCCTGGCATCACGCTGTCGCCTCATGTCCAATCATTCCGACGCTATAATCACGACAGATCATAAAGTACTGCCAACAACACATGTCGCGTGAAAGTGCCAAGCATCGAGAAGCGGTCACACTGATTCTCCCAATGACGAATCGTGAGGGACTCGCGCCTCTTCAAGGCTGGTCCGCACGACGTTAGTATCGACTGGAAAGATCGGGAGTGTACTACCTTCCCGATGAGGATGTAGGGCAGACAGGGGTGGAGGCGTGCTCGTGTGGATCGCTAGGAGCGCATAGGAAGAAAAGCGGTCGTCCATGTTGGCACCTTGAGCCAAGAGTACCTACCTGGTATGTCTGTCATTTCTTGATAGCAAACGATTGGTTTGCTGTTGCCCGATGACCCATCCCAGCTCTCATCGCGCTCTGGGAGAAGGTTGGATATTGCGACGATCATCACAATGATTTCGCACCTCCTCTCATCAGAACCCTCCCCGCTGATAGTATTTGTCCGATGGAGTACAATGGGAGTCGTCTGAAGATGCAATGTCACCCTGTGAGTTTCAACTACGCCCAAATCCTGGTCGCTCTGGGATGAAGGAAATTGCATGACGACAGAAGGGAGATAGGATGGCGTCTCCAAAGGATATAAAATAGACACTGTGCCCGTTGCTCTTTCCTGTTCAACATTGGATAAAAACCAACACTCCTCTATTCTCCTTCCGAATTCCTCCCTCCAAACCTGACTCGTTCCCAAGGGTCGTTCTAGACAACTTCACCATGCATTCGATCAAGCGCAACCTGATGCTCCTCGCAGCTATGCTACCCGCTGTCTTTGGAGCTCCTGTCGAACCTCGCCGTACTACCGAAACCATCCCTGGAAAGTATATTATTACTTTCAAACCCGGCCTTGACGGTGCACAGATCGACGCGCACACTTCGTGGGCCTCTGCCATCCACAAGCGCAACCTAGAGCGCCGTGGTCTTGCCGAGGTTGACTACGCTGGCATCGAGAAGAACTTCCAGATCAGCAGGTTTGCTGCCTACTCCGGCTCCTTTGATGATGCCACCATTGAGGAAATTCGCAACAGCGAAGATGTCCGTACTACCCAGATTTTGGATGCCCAACAACGAGGAGAAAAACCACTGACTTGTGGATACAGGTCGCTTATGTTGAAGAGGATCAAGTCTGGTATATTGATTCCTTGACCACCCAGAGCGGGGCTCCTTGGGGCCTTGGTGCTATCTCTCACGAGGGCCAGTCGAGCACCGACTACATCTATGACACTAGCGCTGGGTCTGGTACCTATGCGTATGTTGTGGACACTGGGATCAATGTCCAGCACCAGGAATTCGAAGGTCGTGCTTCCGCCGTATATAACGCTGCCGGCGGGCAGAATGTCGATAGTGTGGGACACGGAACTCACGTTGCTGGGACTATTGGTGGTAAGACCTATGGCGTCTCCAAAAAAGCCAGTCTTCTGGCCGTGAAGGTGTTCCAGGGTGAATCTAGCAGCACTTCCATCATTCTCGATGGCTTCAACTGGGCTGCCAACGATATCGTTAGCAAGAACCGCACTGCCAAGGCTGCGATCAATATGAGCTTGGGTGGGTATCGACTTCTTTTGTACCATGGAAATAGATTACTGAATAGTGTGCATAGGTGGTGGGTATTCCCGAGCTTTCAACAGTGCCGTTGAGAATGCTTTTGACGAGGGTGTCCTCTCCGTTGTTGCTGCTGGTAACGAGAACGTAAGTTTCAGTTTTCACTCTATCGGAAAAGAAACAAATGGCTGACGAAATTCTACTTGCAGACTGATGCGTCTAGCACCAGCCCTGCTTCCGCACCCAACGCTATCACTGTCGCTGCTAGCAACAAGAACAACGCTCGCGCATCGTTCTCGAACTATGGCTCCGTCGTTGATATCTTTGCCCCCGGCGAGTCCATCCTCTCCGCCTGGATTGGATCCGCCTCTGCGACCAACACTATCTCGGGTACCTCCATGGCCACTCCCCACATTGTCGGTCTCTCGCTCTACCTGCTGGCGCTTGAGGGGCTCTCCGGCCCTGCTGAAGTGACTGCCCGCATCAAGGAGCTGGCCACGACGGGCGTTCTGACGGGCGTCCAGGGCAGCCCCAACTCGCTTGCATACAACGGCAATGCTTAATCTGAAGATATGGCACTAACCGTGGCTTGCATAGTCGAGAGACTAATTGCGGAGAGTACGCACTGCTGGGGAGGGGAGGGCAGGGGGAGAAAGTCGGACACATGAAAGGGGGGGTAATACTAGTTAAGTTGCTCTGTTACAAATGCACATATTTTCGCTTCGATTCTATATATAGACCTCGATCCGTAGATAAGTGCAAAGTCCCCAATTGGGTCGAGCTCTCCAATAAGTCCTAGGTATCACCCGGACATTTAAGCATTCTGGAAGGCACGGACCTGGGTGAGGAGGAGCTCTTGACTCTTGATGAGCCCGTATAGGAAGCTCTCTGGGGATCCTCTCTGGACGAGCAATGCAAGAGAAGCTGACGTAGGGTCTCATGCACTTGATGTTGACGAGGAATGGAGTGGCTGGCGCAAATGGGAATCGTTTCCCTGGAGAACCACTCAACAAGCACGCTCTACATTTCTCAAACCATCCCTGGATCCACGGTCAAAAGTCAGTTCTGTGTTTTTTTTTTTTTTTTTTTTTACCCCGGGGAATAAAATCGCCGATCCTGCAGATGATGCAGATCCCGTTTCTTTTCTGCTTCACCATGTTTGTTCTTGAGAGGATGAAACGAAACCCGGAACCCATGAATTCCCCCGACTACTACCTTACAACTGCTGGGTAGCAAATGACACACACCCCCGTACTTTGTTTACTTTCTCTTTCTCCTTCTCAACCCCATCCTCAACCTCTGATCCTAGCACTCGTCATCTTGTCCCCCCGTCCTGCAAATACCCCGGTGGATGTCATCGACTGGAATGCAGGAACCCAAAGAATCGATCCAGAATGCCCCTAACTCTGAGGGGATTATTGCCATTGATGGACCGAGTGGATTTTACACCAAGGCTTCGGGTGCTACAGTCAGTAAGTGCTTCGCACCACAATCACGCCCCTTGCTTGTATTCATTTTCATTTTCATTCGATTCGTTCCATTTTTTTTTAATTTTCTTTCGTTTCTCTAGCTCCCCCCCTTGTCCTGCAGATACATACTAAATTTTATTCTCTTTTAAAAAGGGGGTTTTTATAGGACTATCAAGGGACCCTAAAATGAGGTGGAAGTCCTCGTTCGAGAATCCCCTTCTCTCTTTTCGTTAATTCAGATTGTTGACACTAATACAGAGCGAGGCAATATTCCTCACGGCCCCCATAAGACCTTGAACCGAAAAGAGATTTACGTGAGATGTCTCGGCTTGACTCCGAGAAGGATATTCTCCAGCCGTATCTGGATCAATATGGCCTCAGACTGGCCTCGGATGGGTTCCATATCCAATGGGCAGTGGGAAATCAGAGACATCCTCGCAACTGGCGCATTTCTCGGAAAGTCTACAATGTTTCACTCTTAATCTTTCTGGAGTTTTTCACGTATGTTGCGTCTTCATTTTGCTTCTTGGTTTGATATGGTGACATGAGTTAACGGTTCCTGCATGATGGCCCGCATAGAACTGCAGTCAGCACCGGCGGCGTACGTCCAAATCTCTCCCCTTGCGTCTCCCACCGCGCATTAGTTCACCTCTGATATTGTTCGCAGTCCACTGCAGCTAACGCCGCTGCCGATGAGTTCGGCATGTCGAATGAATTCTCCATATTTGTCTTTGTGTCACTGTTCGTTCTCCTGTCGCAAGCTGTTTTTATTGTTGTCATCGTTTAGATGAGAAGGAGAAAGGGGAAAATGATAGCATAAATTCTGACCATCTGATATTTTGTATAGGTATCTGTTAGGCCAGGCTGTCGGGGGTATCATCCTTCCTCCATACTCCGAGGCCTTTGGGCGTAAGAAGCTCTACGTCATCAGCACAGCCATGTACAGTGTATCTTGCGTCCTTGTGGCTGCGGTCCCGTCCTTGGTCGGTATCATTATCGGGCGACTCGTCAGTGGTTTTCTCTCCGCCATCCCAAGCACGATCGTCGTGGGCAGCATCGAAGACATGTTCAACTCTCGAGATCGGGTCTGGATGATCTGGTTCTGGGCCCTGGTGGCTAATCTAGGTCTGGTCGTCGGACCTATCATGGGTACTTTTACCACGGCAGATCTCAACTGGTACGCTGGGGACAGGCAGAATTGAAAGAATTGCCCACTCTCTTTGTTCACTCCTGGAAATCCGTATCGCATGACTAATACTTGAGGCTTCCAGGAGATGGCTCTTCTATATTGCAGCCATCGTGACCGCAGTCTTGACGTTTCTTTTGCTGGGAATCAGCGAATCCCGTCCCGCTCTCTTGCTAGAAAGAGAGGTAGTCAAGCTTCGAAAGGTAACTGGGATTGAAACACTGGAAAGCTTGAACCCGGACAGCGCACCGGACTTCCGCACATTCATACGCGTCGCCTTGGGCCGTCCGATCCGCCTCTTCTTCACTGAACTCATCGTCTTCACCGTCTCCGTAATGAGTGCCGTGGCAACGGCCCTAGTATACCTCTTCACCCAAGCCCTACCGCCAATATATGAGAGCTTCGGGTTTACCATCAAACAAGCCTGTTTGCCGTTCATCGCGATCGGAGTCGGGTTGAGTCTAGGCTTGTTAACACGGTATCTGGATATTCATATGATCGAGCGACGCCGCCAGTGCGGTCGCACCCTCCAACCGGAACACAAGTTAACCGGCTTCTGGATCGGGTCTGGAGTCCTCGCCAGCGCGCTTTGGGTATTTGCCTGGACTATTCCCCCGGATGTCAAGGACCTTCACTGGATGGTGTCTGTATTGGCGTTGGTACTGATCGGATACGCGCTTAATGAGGTCGACTATGTGCTGAGTGGGTATCTGGCTGACAGCTACTTAAGCTATGCCGCCAGTGGCCTTGCGGCCCTCAGTCTTGTCCGGGCACTCTTGTCCGGTATCCTGCCCCTGGTTTCGGGCCCCATGTTCACGCGTCTTGGGGCTAACATCGCTGTCTCTGTGTTGGCATCCACAGCCACGCTCTTCTGTTTTGTCCCGCCGTTATTCTCACGATTTGGTGAAACTATCCGCGCCCGGAGCGAATTCGCTAAGTATAGCCTGAACATGTACCATGAGCTTAGTGTGGATGAGGACGGATATTAGTTTATCTCTTAGGGTTTGTTTTGTATGGAGCACTGATTGGTAGACCTGTCGAGGTCAAGCTCCCAAGGGGCCCTCCTGAATACCTAGGTAGGTAGTGCCTGAAACTCTGCACATTCACCTTCTGTGTCACAGAGTTTACAGGTGACTCGTCAACGTTTGCTTTTTTTACTTGGCAGCCCTTGCTGCCTCCTTCTTTTCTCAAGTTGTACTCCATCTGAATAGACAAGCGGTAGTAAGCAGTCATCACTCGCTGCTCTATCATTCAAAATATCATCTATATTTGTATTTAATTATCGAGACTCCAGAAATGATCATTCATGCCTCGTTGGACTGAGGCGTACCCAGCTTAATAAGCCACGCCGCTTCAACCCCCGCCTTTTCGCATCCCTTGGTTAAAAGCAGCGTCCAGATCCCTTTCTTCACCATCTACTACTCAAACGAACTACTCGCTCCGATCCACTATGGACGATGTGGCCCTCCGTCCCTTACAGCCATTGCTTTCCTCCGTCGCTGAAAGCGCGTCGAGTCTAGACGCGGTGCAGAAGCACGAGCACGACACCCACCAACAACCTCCTCATCTTGCCCACCACCATCATAATCACCATCAACAACAGCACTCGGAGGTTGACCATGACGCTCAATCCTTACAACCCTTACAATCTGCCGTGGAGGCATTTGATCAATACGCACTCCAGCAACATCAACATGGAGTGCGACCGCTTCGACAGGAGGATCCGTACAGCTCCTTGATGGTATGAGTTCTATCCTGGCCAGTCGTTGCTTACCATGGGTTTATTCTTTCTACAATTGGAGAATCCTATAGCTAAAACTGGCGAAACTAATATGCGCTATTCCCCAGCCCCATGACCAACCTTCCTCATTGCCCGCGCACCCGCAGACCCAATCGTATAACCCAACCGAGTCCATCTTCTCCTCCAAAGAGGATGGCTACCTCCGTGACATCATGTCAATCTTGGACCCACCAGACCTAGACGCCTGGAGGGAACGTCTATTCCATGTAGACGACATGATCGTGTTAAGTGAAGAACAGTTCAGTGCTCCCCTTACTTGATCCGTCCTTTATAATTGAGGTTGACACCCCGAAACCCACCCTCCTAGATTGCGAACCTACTTCCCCCACGTCGATAACGTCTACTCCCACCGATCAACACAACACTACAAGCGCAAGCCCCTCGTCTCGCATTACTGGGACTGTCGTCTCAAGGGCCGCCCCCCGGGGACCCCGAAATCCGACGACCCCAACAAAAAGAAGCGCAAACGAACTGCCCGCCAACGAGACCTGTGCGACGTCAAGATCAAAATCACAGAGTACTTTCCGGGCTACGCAGGGAGTGTTGGTGTTGAGCCGTCGGATCAGATCTCTATTCCTATGTCGCCTGGCCTCAGTGGAGCAGGAGGCGGAGCTGATACGCCTCTTTCGTCGGATTCGTTACCAGGTGTGAGTGTACTGCTTCAGTGTCCTGTTGCGGCTGCTCCGGGGACTCTTATCCCGAGAGAGAACCAGCCATTTGGCGTGTTGACGCCGAATCCACCGCTGCCGGAGGGCCATCCCGGAGCGGATGGGCAGCGGTATTTTACCATCCAGCGTGTCAATGGGAACGGGGCCAATGGGAAGAATGATGGGGTGAGTGGGGGACATCGACATACTCTAGAGGAGAGCGATCGTGTCAAGAAGAATAGTGTGCAGCGGTATCTGCTGAAGGAGGCGAGGGAGAAGAAGAAATCGGTATCTGTAAGTCAAGCTTTTTTTTCCTTTTTGCGTCTCTACTTCTTATCCTTAGGTCTTTTATTAAGTGAAAGCTTGTTGTTACGTCACGTTATGATCACGCACTTGGCAATGCCAAATCACCACTGGCAACTTGGGGGCCCTTTTCCTTCCCCGCTTCTTCTCCTCTTTTCCCCTCTCTTGCACAACCCAGTCACAACTTCTTGAAATATTGGGGGGAAAATTCTGTCCATGTGTTGTTCTCTGATTCTAATTAAGCCATATAAAAGTCTAGGATAATGTCAGACCAAAACCCACCAGTTCCAAAAACATACCATACGAAACCGACTGGTTTGGCTGCCGTGACTGCACTTAACCACTCCAAGGAGTCTGATTTGAAGCTATATGGTAGTTGCTTTTGGTGTGTTCCCACAGCCGGGTTTCTCTCACTGTTGTCCACTGACCTGCCACTAGCCCATTCGTGCAGCGTGTCTGGATAGCCTTGGAGCTCAAGGGAATTCCATACCAATATATTGAAGTAGATCCGTATCAGAAACCCCAATCGCTGCTTGAGGTGAACCCCAGAGGACTTGTCCCAGCTCTGCGGCACGGTGACTGGGGTTCGTATGAAAGTTCCGTCTTGCTTGAATATGTAACGATACCATTTACTTCCCGCTTGCAGTGCGATAAGTGTATCGATGTATCTGACCGAGATTTTTTTTGCAGCTTGAGGATTTGAACACCAATCCTCCTTTACTTCCACAGGGAGACCCGAAGTTACGCGCCCATTGTCGGCTGTGGACGGACTATGTGAGCGACCCTGATCGCCCTACTACTCCCTCCTTATCGTGGTTGATTGGAAAAATCCCCCCCCCCCCCACTAACGAGAGTAGATCAATCGGAATATTGTGCCGAGCTTTTACCGCGTCCTCCAGGAACAAAACCAGCAAAAGCAAATCGCGAACGCTCAAGAGCTTCGCGATGCATTTAATACGCTTGTCGCGGCTGCGGACCCCCAGGGACCATTCTTCCTGGGACCTAATATCTCGTTTGTGGATATACAGGTGGCTCCTTGGATAGTTCGCTTGAGTGTGGTCTTGAAGCCGTATCGTGGCTGGCCGGACCCGGAGCCAGGAAGTCGATGGGGCGCGTGGGTGGACGCAATTGAGAACAATGGGCAGGTCAAGGCGACGACCAGCACAGATGACCTCTATCTTGATAGTTATGAAAGATATGCCCGTAAGTCATTGTTCCTAGGTTGTCGTCGTCATTAAAACTCATTGGCTGCCACCAGAGAATCGCCCTCATACATCACAGCTCGCAAACGCAATAAACTCGGGGAGGGGTCTCCCCTGAGATTAGGTCTTGGGTTTGGACCTCGTTGAGGCTTTTGCATCTTGACAAGATTGGCGACATAGGTCAAGCTTGCATGCAATGCCACCGAATGCCCGGAATATCTGAGTTTTTGAGAAAAACAAGATTTTTGCGAGAGGACGTGACAAAATTAATTGAAATGCTTTTTTTGCGTGTAGTCTAGCCTGCTCTCGCGCCTCTATAGCCCGCTCTGAAGCCACCCCGTCCACTACTGTCGGGACCCCGGGGACTGCGGATCGGTTGTCGTGGTGACTGCGACTGTTCGCTCTGGCTCCGATCGCCGCTCTGTGTTCGGTCTCTCCTCTGCATATAAGGCGGGGTTTGCCGGGCGGGGGATCCTGGGTCGTAGAGCTGTCTCGACTTCCCCGACGCGGCAGATGATTCGCGCTTGTCTCTGTTACTGTCGCGTCCATTTCCCCGGCCTCTCCCCTTTCCCCGCCCCTCGTGCGGTTTCGGGGGGGTAGCGCTGCGCGGCGACGATGCGCCGGATGTGGTGGCCGAGGGACTTCCAAACAGTCTTTCGCGTGCTTCCTCGTACTTGCGTTGCTTCTCCTCTCGGTTTCTTAGGGCGATAGCCTGGCGTTCCTCGGGTGTGGGCTCTGCCCGTTTATCGTCGTCCGAGTCGTCCTCATCATTGGCGTTTAGATCGAGCCGGGCGAGACCCGTGGCAGCGGCGGCGGCGGACGAGGATGATGATTGCCTGGTGGCTATTTGCGGATTGCGACTCAGGACGGTCACGGTGGGTTTGAAGTCTTGCTTGAGGGGGACATCGGAATGCGTTTCGAGGAAGTGAAATGTCTGCGGGGCTTCTCTGCACATAGGATCGAATATTAGAAAGATTGAATCAACCAATTTATATCTATTTCATTAGAGTCGCATACGCTTCGGCCCATAATTGGCGATTGAACTCGGCCTGCTGGGCTCTGCGTTGGGCTTTTGTAACCTTGGAGGATACTTTTTTCTCCTGCGGAGGCGGGGTGGGTTCAGCGGTTAGATTCTGCCAGAAACAAAAGCGTCGGTTAGAATTATTTAGATCGAATGGGCTCTTCCCCTTGGGATAATTCAAGATAGGACTAAGAAGTGAAGAAAGGAAGATATACATCAGCTTGAGTTTCCCAGTCATCCTCCCAGGCTGCATCCGGACCCGTTGTCGGCTTCGTGCTCATCGCGGAGTTTTTTTTCTCCCTAGAAGGTGTTGAAAAAAGAGCGGGAAAAAAGAGACGGGAGAATATATAAAAGAGTGGAAGGGATTGAAAGAAAGTGGCGAGGGTATAATATATACGCCAAATAGTCGGCAATTTTTCCAAAGCTAGGGAGGATGAGGCCCTGGTTGTGTTCGGTGGGTGGAGGGAAGGAAGAGGGGAAAAGGAAGACGTCGTGATTGAGGGAGTGGAACTAAATCCGAGATTCTCCAGCATGAACTTTTTTAAGGTCGTCCTAGTGTTTGCTTAGTTAAGATTCTTGGGGTCGTTCGAGGGTCTCAGACGCCTTCAGCTCTTCTTGTCGGCTTTTCTTATCCATCTGGTTTCTGTTAATTTAGAGATCTTGATTCTTCTGCTCTTGGCTTGGTCCTTTAACTTGGTTCTGCAATTCTACTGCTGGAACCCACCAGAATAATAATGGCTACAGGTTCGTTGCCCACCTTGACTCTATCATCACCCATATCACCCCCCCCCGCATTTCAACTTCCCCCTCCTTGGCTACATCACCACGACCTCCTCCTATCCATTATAAACATAGACGAAACAAATCAACTAAAATGCCCAAAGATCCAGACGGCGACTCCCAAATGGCCTCCTCCCCTGAATCCAGCCTCTCCCCCTCCGACGTTGATGACTGGCAACAGCAACAACAACAACAGCAACATGCTGGCACCCGCACTCCCACTCGACCAACCCACATCCAGAACCCGCACTCTCAGTTCGCAGGCGTCTCGGAGCTCTCACCCCCAGGGTCGCAGACCCAGACGACGGCCGCTGCTGACGGTATGGGCCGGGTTGTCGTCCCGGATATCGGGGATTTGACGCCCGGAAATCATATTCCTGGGTTGGAGACGGGGCCGGCGCAGGGCCAGCCGGGGGCGTCGTGGATGAATAAACGGGCGCAGGAGGAGTACCAGAGGGCGTTGGAGAGTGTGGTGGATCATGATTTTAATTTGGGTGGGTGACTTTTACCCTTCCTCTTTCCCTCTCCCTTTACGTTTCTCTCTTTACGATTTAATTTGATCTCCTTTGCTGACGGGAGCGATTTAGATGAGTTTGGAGACCCGTTTGATGAGAGAGATATGAAGGAGAAGCTGTTCTAGAGATATTCCTACAAGCATGAACCTGGTGTCTGGTGTTTATACCTGTCTTTTATGCCGCTATTACGCTGGACGGACCGGCCATCGAAGAAGATAATACCTATACATGACTTATGAATGACATGCTCTGGTAGTTCTGTGAGCTTCTTGAAGATTCTTCCGTTGAAGCCTTGTTGACAGGGATTGTCTGGAGCAGCCTGACGCTACTACATATCTACAAGTCTACAACCCGGAACTTTTCTTAAAAATAATCCAGACCATTTCTTAGATTATCATCATCATCATCATCATCATTTATTTCTTCAATATTTAAACTCAGATTATCTTCAACGGTGGAGAGTAGGTGTCAAAAGGTTGGCACAGCAACCGTCCCGCATCGACGCCAAACCCGGCACTAAAAAACAACATCGCCGCGAGTCTGGAATCAGATGCATCGTTTACTTACGCGACCATCAACTTAACCCAACTATCCAGCAATCTCAGATCCATCTTACTCTGTATTTGATCTTCTATCTTTTTTTAACGGGGCAACAGAAATATCATCTTATCAGAAGAAAATCCCGCCATTCCTCCCCAACCTATTATATCCATTCCGAAACTCCTTTCCGCGAACAAAACATTCCTCGCGTCCCTCAAGAATCAAGATGGACCTTGACGATTCGATCGGTCCAACTCGACCTCCCCCACAAGCATGGTCAGTATGCACTATGTACATTCATTATCTGAAGCATTCCTCAGCGCATCATTTACGAACCAAAATTCCCAAATCACGACTGGTCGGAGATCCGGCCCCGGACCCCTTTTCCATAGCAGTCCAATCATCTCGTCACTTGCACGACACCAAAACATCCAGATTCAAACGTGCTTAAAAAATTTCAAAACTTAAACTGACCATCGCATCACAGTAAACGTCATCTCGACGACGACATCGTCCATTTCACCCCCGTCAAATCCTCCACCGCCGCGGCGCCGCGTGCATGGGAACGCAAACCCTCGACGTCCTTCCTGGCCCGCTCAAAATCACGTAAAGTCTGGAAGCGCTTCCGCTCCTCGTTTAACAGTATGAAGGCCCTGCAGCAGCTGATGGGGACCGAATCGGGCAAGGTCGAGGAGAAGGAACTCACGTTGGAAATTAACCTGGGGCGAAATCCGGCGGGTTTGGCGCGTGGTATCAAGAGACGGTGTCTGGCTGTGCAGGAGAGTGGGGCGAGTACTCTTACTACTACGGAGGAGAATAACGAGGAACTGGGATCACAGCGGGGACGGTCGTTTCTGGAAACGAAATGGGAGCTAGATGTTACGAGGAAGCGACGTGAGTTTTTACACTTGGTTTTATTTTTGTTGGTTTTGGGAAGTCCCCGCGATAGGCAGGGCTAACGATGACTAGGCAAGCTCCCTGCGAGTCAGTGCTTTATGGGTGATTCCGACGAACCTAAGGGTGTCCTGGATGACTTGCAGCTCGATGACGACCTTGATGAAGAAATGGTTGATAACGGGGATGCTCCGGTTGCGTCCACGTCAATCGTGGATAGTGTCATGCAGCAGTCGCTGGAAAGCGACGAATCCTCGGCGCTTACCCCGGGTGTCCCTACCAGATTGGCCGTGGAGGCAGCCTATCCCCGCACGCAACCTGGCAAACAAGACCACCCTCGAGACAACGGACGTGGGGTGATTTCGAACATAAAAGCCCTTGACGACATCGACGTGCCTGAGATTCATCAACTACTTACTTCGACCGTGGGTGCAACCACGATCGATCGCGATGCAGCTTTGGTGACTACGCCTACAAAGAAAGGGGAAGACCAGATACCCGCAAATACGGCAGATGCCCCAGCATCGAAATTAACCGCGGTACAGGAGTCAACCCTCGTTCGATCGGCACTCCGCAGCTCCCTTGGTGGGGATGATACCGAGTTGCTGAATAACTTCCTGTCGAGGGCCAAAGCGAAGCGCGAAGCCAAAGCGGCCGAAGCAGCAGCCGCAGGTATGATCGCACAGGATGCAGAAGAGCCAGCGAAGTCGGAGGAAGTGAAAATGCCGCGGGTCGTTGTCGAAATCCCCACCCCGGATCGCCGCGTGCTGGAGGATCTCGATGCCAACTCACCATCACCATTGAAAGCGCCGGTGTCGCCGTCCAAACTAGGAGATGAGGCGGACGAAAATGCGGGGGACAAGGGTTCGGTGCCTGTCAGTCCCGTTGGTCGTCGGAGCACGCGAGCCCGCGCCGCAAAGCCGGTGATGCAGCGACCAACCGCGCCAACCGCTGTTCGGAGCGCGTTCTCTCTGCGCCGGCCGAAGGGAAATGAGTTTGTCTTCCTCCAGCGGACGGAAGCGCAGGAGCTGGCGTTGCTAACTCGACGCAACACTCGGCAGAATAAGGGGGACTCGCTGCTTCCCAAGCACACACTGCAAGGGTTGGCTCGACGCACGCCAGAGGCGACAGGTCCGACGGACATCGATGAGGGTGAGAACAACAGCCAGAAAAGTAATGGAAATATTAAGGCGAAGAAACGCGTGTCCTGGAACGACGAGCAACTGGTCGAATTCGAAGGTGGAGATAACAGTAACGACGAGGAGGTGACCAACCAGAGCGGGGGAACCACGACAAAAAGCCCCGAGAAAAGAAAGGCAGCCAGTGGCCGCACTTCTCGATCCCAAACCTCGTCGAAGACTGGTGGTGACGGGGCTGCAGCTGCAGCGACTACTGCACCACCTCGGGCGCGGCGTGTGCGGCGGTTGGGCCCATCCAAGCCAGACCCCGCCGCTCTCGCAGCAATCACCACCACGGCCAATCCTAGCGACGACTCTGCTAGCCCTGCGTCGTCACCACCACCAAGCACAGCGAGTCCTGCACCAAAGCGCAAGAAACTGACTCCCAAGTCCCCTAAAGCGTCCTTACTGCGGACTCCGTCGAAGGTGTCGTCGTCGAGTTCGGGTTCGAGCGGCGATGACAAGTCCCTGCTAGGGGGAGGTCGCTCGGTCAAGACCAGTCTTCTCAAGGTGAATGCTGGATCAACTCCGATGCCCCGACGTGTTCGATCGCGGACATGATGGGTCGTTATTTTTTTTTCTTGCTTTTAATTCTTTCTTATACCACACTTGGCCATACTGTTCGTGTACAGGGACTCTCTTCTTCTTGTCCTTCTTCTTGCTGCTCCCAGTCCAGTGTTATTGTTAGAACAAGGAAACGGTATGACCAGGCTGTAAATATTTATTTTTCTCTGGCGTTCTGATCGGATGGGATAATCGATACGATGGCGCTGGAAGGGTTATTCTTGCTTTCAGCTTAGCTTTATTTTACTTTTGCTTCTCTGGCTATGTGTCTGGCTAGTCATTCATACAAGTTCTTCACGTTAATTTATCATTCGTAGCCTACTTCGCTGTATACTTTCGTCGGGCTATCTAGATATCAAGAAACAACAACCTCAGCCGACGAGGAATAGTTACGCAGTCGCAAGGAGGAACTCACCTCCACTCAGAAAGCACCCACCACTTACCTTATCTCTCTAAGATCAACAACGACGTCTCAAGACTGGCGTGACGCACCTGTTGAGTATGCCTGTACCTAGGCAGGACACGGATCACAATCCTACATATCTCCTGCAGCCACCAGCGGCTATCACAGGTTAGGGATTTGCTTTTGGTGAAGTCTGGGGAAGGTACGTACTACGGAGTAAGTACAGACAGAGTACGGGGTACAGGATATTTGCAATTTTGATCGATGCTGGTGATCTCCCTATGCTTCGCTTTACCTATCTTATTTGACTCGGGAGTTGTGAATCCTGGTTGACTTGACGTCAAGTAGATCAAGGAAAGGGGAAGGTTCGGGATCTACAGGGACCTAACTATCGACAACTCACCTATTGAAGTAAGTTTACCGACTTCTACAATTAAAAGAGATGTGCGTGCTTAACTTTGCCTGAGCGTCCAAGTACACAGAGCCCAAGCCCCAGACACAGAGAATAAGAAGAGCCCTAATTTAACCCCGGCTGTGGCTGACTTTAGTCCTACTCTTCTCTGCACCACGCATGGACGCATGGACCCTTACACTGACCTCCTGGAATCAAAACTTTCAAATCCTCAAGCTATCGAGAACTGTAGATACTTCTACTCTCCTCTATACTGCCATAGTGCAGTAGCATCAAGTACCCTTGAGTGGTAGGCTGGGGTAGTAGACTGGGGTGGTAGACTATGAGGCAGGTAAGCCGTGCAGGATGCCAGAAACCAGTTCACAACCCTACCACTCACTATTTTAGGTCCATGAGTAGGCGACTTAAGCACCCGAGCCTGTCGATCAGATTCACAGGCCAAACATTATTTTTTTCACCCATAAAGATAAGTATTCCGTATGCAGTAGTAAGGAAGGAAGTAGGCTTTACCCAGTAAGGCAAAAGGATAATGCACGATGATATCAGAGCCAAAACAAGAACTTGAACCCACGTTCTTTTTTCGCTTGGAAATCGATCTCCAGAACCGCTGGACTAGGTCGAGATGGGCAGTTCCGGAATAAACAAGATCCTGGTCGAGGGTCTCTTGGCTGCTTGACCATTTGATCTTGAATCTTGTTGAGGTTATTATTCAAGAGGGCGAAATGATTATAGTCGTGTTTCCCTCAGTTGCCGACAACAATAATAATTCAAGTCTGGTAATAAACTCCTTATCAAATGACAAGCAGAATACGTTTACTTGGTAACCTGGTAGGTATATCCCTTCACTTTCCACCCGGAAATTACCTCCCCTCCATCTCCCGTAGGCGCTTCCGGCCCGACCATATGGTCTCCCATATCCATCTTTCTGTGGTCAGGCCATTTTAATTATATTGATTTGAACCACGAACATTGGTTCAGAACACCACCAGACCCATCCTTTATTGCACATTAATGACAAGAGAGGTCCGAGTTTACCTCGGTGGAGTCATGGTCCCGTTTCAGGAACCGCCATGGCTGGCTTAGGTTTAGGGCTTTTCCGGATTCGCCCACCCGGTGTCATTTCTTCCGGATTCCTCCGACCAAGTTATATCTGGTGGTTTTATGTCATTATTTGAAGAATTATATCTTATATTAATTAAACTGTGGGCGGAGAACCTTGCTATCTAGCCGTCAGAGAGAAGTATCAAGAGAAAAAAAAAAGAAAAGAAGAAAAAAGGAGTCTAGATCCTATTGATCTTCAGCTGATGAAAATGTCATCTGCAGGTCAACCTCAAATGATAATCAGAATTATTGTTGTTGTTGTTGTTGTTGTTGTTGTTTGAAATGTTAAGAAATTTAACTACGTCATCCTACATGCTTTCATACAATGCAGGGCCCACACAACCGCTTTTTCGTGGAGGACTGTCCTCCGAATCCATGGCTCCATACAAACTTCAGGATGACAGGAACATGAAAATGGAATTATTAGGTTGCAAAGATCAATCTCAACTAGAGGAAGGGAGCCTGTGGTTCAAGCCTCATCTCGCACGTTCACGTTACACAGTCATTGGCTGCTTATTTTTTTCTTCTTTAATTTTGCCCCCCTGTATTTCCGACAATTGAGACTTTCAATGTAACCATGCTCTTGTAATAAGGTACTTGTATACTAGTATGTAGTAGAGTTAGTACTAGTGTAACATATCCTACAACCATATCCAATGGCGAAATAATGTTTCTCATAGCTTGATTTGATTGGAAATATCTAGTGACTCTAGTCCATACCCGGCACATGCTCTCCTGCTCAATTGGTAGACCGAGGGGGAAAATGGACGGATGTGGCTGAGCTGTAATCTCCATCAGGATACCTTTTTATGACCTGCATAATAGACCCAAAGCAGAAAAGAGCCAAAAAAATTAAGGCCGTAAAATAAATGACACTGAAGATTTATTTTTTTTTTTTCAATTAAACAGAGAGGTTCTTTGCAGACTCCTCAGGCCAAACATCATATCCAAAAGTATCCTTCATATTGACAAAGCGGAAGTGACGGCCTTCGGCAACCTTGTTCACAGCCGCAAAGTCCGCATCCGTCAGGTCGATGCTCTTGAAATTCGACTCGATCCGGGCCGGGTTTGAGCTCTTGGGGAGCACCACGTATCCACGGCGCAGACCCCAGGCAATGAGAACCTGGGCCAGGGTGTTGCCGCCCTTCTTTGCGATTTCGTTGAGGGTGGCGTTTTCGCTGACACGCTCGCCGGTAGTGGGTACCTGGTTCTGCGAACCGAGCGGCGAGTACGCCTCAGGCATGATGCCGTTCTTGAAGCAGTACTGGACGAGCTCGTCGTTGGGCAGGAAGGGGTGGACTTCGATCTGGTTGACGTGGGGCTTGACCTTTGCGTATTTCAACAGCTGCTCGAGGCCTTCGATGGTCCAGTTGGACACGCCGATGGAGCGGGCTTTGCCCTCTTCATAGATCTTCTCCATTGCGCGCCATGTGGGCTCGGGGTTCTCGGTGAGATCCTTGAGGATCACGTACTTCATTGGCGTTAGTTTTAATACGTTCATATAAATGTAGAAAGGGGAAAGAGTGTAGTTGTACCTTTCCATCGGGACCAATCTTGGGCGTCTCCTGACCTTCCTTCTCTGAGGCGATGGGCCAATGGATCAGGAACAGGTCAATGTAGTCCACCTGCAGGCGCTTCAACGAGCTCTCGACCGACCAGGCGACATCCTCGGGACGGTGTAGGTGGTTCCAGACCTTGGTGGTGATGAAGATGTCTTTGCGCTGGACGGAGGGGTTCGCCTTGAGGAAATCGCGCAGGGCGTCGCCAACCTCCTCCTCATTGAGATAGTACCAGGCGCAATCGAGGTGTCGGTATCCAACTTCCAGAGCCTTCGTCACTGCCTTGTAGGTCTCACCTTTTGCACCCTCGTTGGCAAAGGTACCGAACCCCACTCCGGGGATGGTGACGCCATTGTTCAGGGTGAAGGTCAATCCGGACGACATGGTGTGTAGTAGATAAGGGAAGGAGGTCTAATGATAAATAAATAAATCAAAAAAACAAAAATCTAGAGTCAATTGATGGAGTGATGGAGAATGATAAGGAGGAGAGAGAGAAATGGAAATATGGCAAGCTACAAATAGGCGGTTGACATATGATGAGGGGTAGGAGCTTGGTTGGTTTGGTGGGGGTGGGCGGAAAGGCGACGACGATATAGCCGTTAGCAGCAATTGGTCTTTCAGCCGCGATATCTGCCTAATTCAAGCAAATTCAAGCAAATTAATCCTCTCCGAAAGTCTTCCTCCTTTCTTTCGTCCTTTCTTTCAAATCTCATCTTTGCAAAGGAAGGTGTAATTCGCAACAGAAGAACCTCACCAAAGCCAAATAATACCTCAAATAATGCCATCCATGACCAGCAAACCAATTGGGAACAGCCCCACACAGCCTTGTCTGTTCGGCCAGAAAAACTAGCTGCATGTTCAAGCTGAGACCTCTTCCCCTCCCTCGGCGGTAAATTGGAATAACACTAGCGAAAATAATAATATCTAGCCTCGACTAGAGAAAAATAAAGAAAATCAAATGAGCACATCATGGAAGACACAGGAAATGACATCACCGCCCCTCTGAGTTGCAGCAGTGGCTCGAAACGGCGCGAGCGTTTGACCCGCCGCCGCCCGCTCGATCGTCATCGGCTCCATCGATCTCACGCTGGTCCTTGGGAGGAAAACTCTTATCACCCAATCAGAGGCCCAGAATGGCTCCGCCGGGCCTGCCCCTATCCAATCAAAGTGCGCGTCGGGTCCATGCTGGCCCCATTTCTTGGTGGTTCGTGGTAAGAAATGTGGAAACGATGAAATTCCGTCCGGTAATTTATCCAATACCGTCTCCGTACGGACTGGGCAGTGAATGCTCCTGGCAGGATATCTTCCAGGAGCCAATCAGAGGGCCGGATGTCTTGTGATCCCATCCCTTCCGCCCCGCCAGCGTTGAGTTAGTGCCTGGTAGGGTGCTCGTAGTTCGACTCGCTCTACAAGAAATTTACGGAGTGGCAGATATCGGAGAAGAGATGGATGGTGATGCAGGGGTTTTCACTCAGCATTTGGGATGATATAAGGAGGCAACAAGAGAACAGACGAAAGCAAGAAGGGAAAGAAACATACCTGCCAAAACAGGGTCCATGGTAAAATTACCAGATATCCACTGACGCCTCCCTCGTCGGACTTTTGGCCTGGGAGAAACGCGAGCGACCCGCTGAGGTGGATTTTGGGTGTGGATGGCTGTGGATGGGCTCGTTGGGCTAATCAAATGCCAGTTAATCATGACGATAATTCCTAGGAATGATGATACGCCTTCCCCCCTTGAGTGGAGCCCGTGTTGAATAATTCTGGCTGCACGCAGGGAAAATAGTAATACACCTTGGGAAAAAAAAACATGTTGAGCTCTTTAGTGATTAGACCGCCACAGCCGGTGTCTCTCTTGCTTGGTGCGTATTTATATCTATCCAGAGCCCTCTGGTCACTCTAAAGCTTCTTCTTTTCTCTGTGCCTTCTATCCCTTTTCTCCTCTCGCCGACTCTCCTCCTCGATCATCCTCCTTATCAGTCTTCCTACCCAAAAGGGAGCTCTTATCGACCTATCGAGTGATATCATTACTCTTATCAGTCCTTTTTTCTCAACTGCCCTCTTCACATATCCCCTCCTTCCTCTCTCCCTTGAAATTTTCTTATCTTCCTCTATCAATTGAATAACAATTCATCATGCCTCGCTTTGATGATGCTGATTTTGGCGTTGAGCCTGCCCCCGCGGTCGGTGGCCACGCCTCTCCCCGCCAGCCTGGAAGCTTCGCTGGCTCTCTCCCTATCCCCAATGATGCTGGTGCCACCATTGAGATTCCCGCCACCAGAAGCTCGATTAGTGATGCTGCTCAGTTCATGCACAACCTGAGCATCTCCCCTTCCACAAGAGATC
This sequence comes from Aspergillus conjunctus, assembly GCA_027569095.1. Classification (NCBI taxonomy): domain Eukaryota; kingdom Fungi; phylum Ascomycota; class Eurotiomycetes; order Eurotiales; family Aspergillaceae; genus Aspergillus; species Aspergillus conjunctus. Next base: position 340,680 of record JAPDEL010000015.1, on the reverse strand, counting down.
GTCGTGGCTCGCGTAACTCCTTTGGCACCTCCCTCCCCATCCCCCGTTCTCCCCGTATCTCTCGCCTGGCCTCCGTCTGCACACCGGACGGCACGTCTGTCTCGCGAGACATTCTGGCGTCCCAGGTGCAGGACATGTCCAAGGAGAAGGTCGAGGCGGCCAAGAACATGGCATTTGCCTTCGACATTGACGGTGTGCTCGCCCACGGTAACCACCCCATCGAGGAGGCCAAGGAAGCTCTGCGGATGCTCAATGGTGACAACGAGCTGGGCATCAAGATCCCTTACATCCTCCTGACCAACGGTGGTGGTAAGACTGAGGAAGCCCGCTGCAAGCAGCTCTCCGAGATCCTTGAGGCCCCAATCTCTACCGACCAGTTCATCCAGTCGCACACCCCAATGCAGGCATTGGCAGAGTACTACGACACCGTCCTGGTCTGCGGTGGTGAGGGCCAGAAGATTCGCGAGGTCGCCGAGAACTACGGTTTCAAGAACGTCGTGCACCCCAAGGACATCCTCGCCTGGGACCCCACCGTGTCGCCCTGGAGGGTCTTCACGGATGAGGAGCGCGCCGAGGCCAAGCCCCGCGACTTCTCCAAGATCAAGTTCGACGCCATCCTGGTCTTTGCCGACTCCCGCGACTACGCCACCGACATGCAGCTCATCATCGATCTCCTCCTGGCCGAGGACGGCAAGATGCTGACCCGCGCCAAGGACCCCGTCTCCTCCCGCATTCCCGTCTACTTCTCGCAGGGTGATCTCGTCTTCCCCACTGACCACAAGGGCCCCCCCCGTCTCACCCAGGGTGCTTTCCGTATCGCCATCGAAGCTCAGTACAAGGCCCTGACGGGTGTCGATCTGGAGCGTGTGGTCTACGGTAAGCCCGAGCGCGCCACTTACACCTACGCCGACGAGGTCCTCCGCTCTTGGATGGAGCAGATTCACAACGAGAACCGCCTGCCCCAGAACATCTACATGGTCGGTGACAACCCGGCCTCCGACATCTGCGGTGGTAACATGTACGGCTGGAACACTTGTCTGGTGCAGACCGGTGTGTACCAGGGCGGCCTGGACGAGAACGACGAGAACAACCCAGCCAACTTTGGTGTCTTCAAGAACGTCCTCGAGGCTGTCAAGGCCGCCGTTCGCAAGGAACTCGGTCATGAATTCAAGATGAAGTGGAACCCCAAGGTCAACCCCGTTCTGCACGGTGATAGCTCCTCCGCTGCTATCGAATAAACGTCCCAACAAGGACAAAAAGAAATTTTCAATCGAAGACTTCAATGATATCACGAGAAAAAAGAAAAGCGATCCGAAAAAACCATGGCGTTCTGGTAACATCATAACTTTTTTTTTCACTTTCATCTTTTCTCTTTTTTTACTCCAATTTACTACATTTCCGATGTTGACGGGTTTTTGCATCTGTTATGGGTTCTTTTTTTGTTTTGGGGTTTGGACTACTGATATCCATCATCCGTTCGCCATGGCCTACTGGAATCTGTCCATGAGCAAAAAGATAAAACGGATTCTGTTTTGTTTTCTCCTTCTTCTCTTGGAGTATTTTATGAACTGGACTGTTTTATGTCATGATGGAAAGATGCAAGGTCATCAAAACGACACTACATCCTGCCTGTTTCTAGCTTTTTAACGACTTCAAGTTCATACTTTCTAGATCCCCCCTTTTTTTTTGCTTTCACCTTTTCTTGTTACGAAAGGATAGACTACTTAGCATCAAAGACAATCTCACGATTCCTACACCACCCAATTCTCACTCTCTTTCTCTTCTATCTCCCATTTTCCCTTTAATTTCAAGTCATGACGCCATTCCACGCCCAAACACTGGGACCTAAATATTTCGCTTCCACAGTAAGCCAACCCCAGTAGCCATCCGCGTACGGAGCGTGAATTAAGATTAAAGTAATAAAACAAACCGTACGGCACGCATTTCCCAAGGTTTTGAAAATTTCCAATTTGGTTCGTTCGGTGGCAAGTCGCAGCAGCGTACAGCGGAACTTACCGGGAAAGGTCTTGGTTATTAGGTATCTACCGAGTAGCTAACCGGTATGCAGGAGATGCTTGGGATGCAGAGTTTTTAATCTGTTTTCGCCTCCTGCTTGGATGCTTAACTAGGCTAGCTAGGCTGCATCTGAGGTAGGGGTGAGTTGGAGGAATCTGTACAATTGGTGAGTTGCCTCATGGGATTCATATTCTAAGACTAGTATACTACAGGAGTGTACTTGTATTACGGTTTCTCATGGAGGAGCCTAACTGGGGTACGAGTATTGGAATTGATGTGTATTATTCACTGTAGGTGTCTCTCTATGTCGATATCTGTAGCTCTCACAACAATCAGTCCCTCCCGGCTTCATTAGACATTGTAAAATACCTAAGATATCTACTTCTCCCTGAGATAGACACAACACAACACAACTCAACTAAGTATTCTCTCCCCTCCTTTTCCCAAATCCAGTCAGGAAACCCCCATGACGTCACTGTCCAATACGGAATCCATACACGGCTTCCCGCCGAAATTGTAAACATCCCCACAGTCCCATCAAATCAACCCCAAGTTGTTACACTGTCCCCCGATAATACCCGGCCACCGGGGTCAAACCCATGCCGATATATTACCCCGGCACTCATTTTACTCGGGAAGGCGCAGATAAGCCGAGACAGCTGGCCATAATCTAGGGGTATGATTGAAGCGGAAGGGGGAACTCCGGCCGGGCTCGGGTGGAAATCGGTTTCGGGATCGTTGAGATAGATTGGATGATGGATGGTTTCATATTATGATTTGGGTGGGTGGGGGGCGAAGTGCCACGTTTGACTATTATTTATTTATTTATTATTATTGACTTTTTCACGGGAGCTGCTGTCATCTGAGATAAGGAACAAGATGAAAGCACAAAAAGACAAGAAGAAGAAAGGTAGAAGAAGAAAGATGAAAAAATATTTCCTCCCCGACAGGGAGTCGAACCCTGGTCTCCCGCGCTCGTTTCTCTTTTGGAGAATGACAAGCGGAAATCATGAACCGTTAGACCATCGAGGATGGGATAGGCGCCTATCTGGGGTTTAGCATATGTGGCGAAATGCAGGGTGAAGTTAGGGAGATGAGGCTGCTGGGGCTCTGCTGTGTCACAGATTTGTGACCCGTCTAGAGCACGTGCAGAGTCTAGATCATGCAGCTTCAGGGATGTGAATGAAACTCAAGTGCTAGGGACTGTGAATGAGAGATTCTAGACCTGGCTTTCCGTAAAGATGCCCAGCACGTGGCTGATATTGAGATCGATTTGACAGGTGCCGGGGCTGTGTTAAAGGAGGGCCGGAGGGGGGGGGTTTACGTTTCAAAGTAAATTGCATCTTTCGAGAACCCACTGTCGAAGGGGAACTTCCTTTGTTGAGAAGCATGGGTACTTCATTATCAAACAGACTTTCCCGGACGAAGTTCTCCATTGGCAAGGGATCCTTACTCGCTCTATCCAGGACCTAGGATGCATTTATTGGAATTAGAAGTATCATACAACATGTCATTATTACCCCCTCGCTGATGAGCCTTTTCCTACCTTGCAGTCAAGAAAGCCCTAGAAGATCCTCTCTCCATTTTAAGGTGCTTGCTATATGCTTCGGAGACCCCTGAAGATCCAGTTTTCATTTCCGTGAGTACCGACAGCTGTCCTACATAGTACACACCCAATATAAGGTTCATAGTATCCTACTCCTATGAAGTGGCAAAGGTTTCTTGCTCCACTACCTATCATCGAGCAAGGGGAAATGCACTTGATAGCATCGTAGGTCCTTGACCATTTCCTCTCAACTCTAATCTCTCCCTCCTTACTGTCATATCGTTTTTGGAGATCGTCGTGTGTATATACCATCGAACACAACCTCATCTGAACCACACAGATGCCGTTTCACTTTGCCATCCAGCTTTTATCGCAAAACACAGCCTTTTTTCTAATCAAGATCAGGCAAAAAACAAAAAATCAAAAAAGTCTCCCCGACAGGGAGTCGAACCCTGGTCTCCCGCGCTCGTTTTCTATTGAAATGACAAGCGGAAATCATGACCGTTAGACCATCGAGGACGAGACATTATAAAGTTCCCAAAATTTTGACTACATAACACAGAACCTATACACAAGTTCCGCAAAACGTGAACTTGGGGATCCTTGCCTTTCAAACCGCCGAGTCGCACCTAAAAAATGTTTTTCTCTCCAAGTGAACAAACCAGAACATGTATTGCCACTGATTAGGGGGTAAATAAGAAAAAAAATCTCCCCGACAGGGAGTCGAACCCTGGTCTCCCGCGCTCGTTTTCTATTGAAATGACAAGCGGAAATCATGACCGTTAGACCATCGAGGATGGAAGATGTCAAAATTCAACATTTTTGGCGATATCAGAGGAAGACAGATTTGGACCATCTTGGTAGTGATTTACGGCTATATTACATGGCTCTAGAAGCCCTAAGCTACCATTTGCTGAGGGCAATTTCATGACTGGAGTCCCGAACTCTAAGAGCTATTACAATCAGTATGTGGCGATAGCTCAAAGCGTGGATATTAACCTAAAGGTGATCTTCTCTGTGTGGTGTTTTGGTGGCCGATGTGTGTTGTTCAATATCACTTGGTGTGTACCTGGGCACCTCTTACTGTGGAGGCTTATCATGTTGAACTCATGGTACAATAGATTTTGAGAATCCTACTACAAGAAGAGTGTATTCATTCTAGTTCTTCTGGTCTACGGAAAGAACCTAGTACAGAGCTTCGTCTTGTTCTCACGAAGTAGTTAGGTTCTAATAAAAAATTTTCTATATCTGCTTGTTGAGAATGACCATACCTTAGTAACTTCTGGGGTCCCTTGGGATATTGAAGCCGAGACTTGCCAGAGTTCTGCGACGAACCTGTAGTGCCACTCTATGCTGATATTAGCGGTAGCTATACCACTCTATATACAGTACACCCTCCATCGTTACCAAAATCTACAACTTCCCCCTCTTAAAACTCCCCTTCGCACCCACATTCCTCGCTGCATCAACCACCAACCCAACCTGCGACGCCACCGCAATCACCTCCCCTTCCTCATCCAGAACCTCCACCTCCAGATCCGCCCTTCCCCCACGGACCGTCCTCGTCACAACCCGACTATACAACCACTCCACCCCTTCCACCGGAATTGGCCGTCGCTGATCAAACGTCAATGTCACAGTCGGATACCAAAAGTCCGCCCCCCTCATCTTCCCCGCTCCATCACCCCCCTGATTCAACTTCGCCATCGCACCGAGTCTATCCAGTCCCGACGGAAACGCATCAACCAAGTACATGAGCGCCTCATTCGTCCATCGGCCCGCTTCCCCCCCGGGCCGGAACCGCGCCCATTGCTCGATCGTCCTCGTTCGCATCCCGTCTAGCGATCTATCCGTAGAGACAGGCTCAAAGAGCTCGATATTCTCGTGCGCAGCGAGAGTGACCCAAGGATGGTACCGCGCCCACGCCCCGTCTTTCCCGGTTCTCGCTAGGGCGGCTAAATCAACCGTTCCGTCTGCGTTGGACCCCGGCGTCGAAGACGGATGGAGAGCCCAGTTTGATTTCGAGGTTGGGCCGCCCTCCGCGGCTTCGGGACTGAGTGTGATGTATCCGACTACTTTGTCTTCTAGCGGTAGGGATTCACTGGTGGGTTGTTGCTGTTGCTGTTGCTGTCCTGGTTTAGGCTCCTTTGTCTGCGAGAGGGTGATGTGGATGGAGCTTGTGCGCGCCCCGAGCTTCGTATCCTGGATAGTAATTATCGCCGGTCCGACTCTTGTGCGGCGTAGATAGGAGAGCTGCATGCATATAGGCAGGATCCGGGAGTTGGGGGGGGATGGAGCGTTTCGGGTGAGATGGGTGGTTGCGGCGCGGTGGAGGAGAGCAGCTGTGTAGCCTCCGTGGGGAACTATAATCTATCAGCATCGGTTTTATTTAACTGGGATCTAGTATTGGTGGGAAAGCAGACTTACCGAGTCCAATGCACCAGTCTTTGGATAGATTTGCGGAGTAGGTGTGTGAGGTGAGAGGGGTGACTTGGATGGCATTCTCGAATGCAGAGGGTGCGGTTGAAGTCATTTTTGAGCTATGGTTGTCGCGATGAATTCATTGGTGGGTTTACATCCAAAATTCGCAATATCCTGTGTTGCGATAGGCGTTATGCTCTCGGGCGCGATTGAAGATCGCCTGAAGTTGAAGGTGCGGAGAAAGCAGCCTTTAACACAACGGCTAACCCCACATGCCGCGGTATATTCGCCATCTCTGTTCCATTATTCATGTGCTGTCCTGCACATGAAAATGCATCTATTTATGAACTATGATAACTGACACACAAGATACGCTATATATTCAAATATCGACTAACCTGATTTTACGTAAAGATGTCGCCCGAGTCAAGGCCCTGAGACCAGAGAACTCTACCTAGTATTTCCTCTGTCAACTTAATTTTCCATGTTCAGGCACTACAGCGTATACCTGAACAAAGTCGACCTATCACCCATATCCAACAGCTGCTACTCGGTATATCTTCAGTCATATCATCCTTCGTCATCTGCGCCTTCTTCTTATTACCCCACATGTACGACAACTCCAAGAGCAAGGCCGGGATAAGACTGAATCCCCCGAGGGCCAGCGAGAGAACGAGCCCGGTTCAGTACTTTGGATGCTCACTCTCCAGATACACGTGGCTGCCAATTACCCCACCAGCATGACTAAAGGCAATAGTGAATGCGGCTCCGATGGCGCGCCGGTTTGAAGGCGTTAGGTTGTTCGACGTCCACCATGTTGTGGCGGGGTGAAGAGATCATGGCAAACGGCATCCTCCAGAAAAATTCATCTGACAGGCGAGAGAGAACGATAGTTGAGATTTCGCCGAAAGCGTATGGAGGAATAGTCATGAGTTGAGCGTTTGTGCTGGTATACCCCATTGCCTTGGTTATGGTGGGGAGGGTGAGTTTGTTTCCTGCATCTAGTAACCAAGTTACTTACCATATACACGCACAGCCTGGGAAATTAGAATGAAAGCGAGGAGATACATCCTCCAGTCTGAAACAACAGCAATCAGGTCCTTCCACAGGTTACGTCTCTTTATGGCTTGGTTCTCCTCGTGGAGCTTGCCACCCTCCTTGATGAATTGTTGAAGCTCCAGGAACCTAATCTCGTCTGGTTCCAGCCACTTCCCCGAGAGATTCGGCGAGTCGATCAGCAGGAAGAAGCATAGGGCACCTGGTATGACCGTAGCAAGGCCCTTGAGAATAAATATCTACATCTGCTGAAAGTGTGAGGACCCCCGAAACACGAATTGATGCAGTAATTTGCATTAACCTGCGCAACACAAAATTGTACTGCAAATATTTACAGCACCATCTTGCGTCACCCAAGTTGCCCCATTCCGCATACCTGCTAGGCCAACTCTATTCACAGATACGCGAGGGAGTTCGGAAAGAGTACCCGAGGGCCTTGTGAGATGCTTACCCCACAGCACGGGCTTGTCTTGCGCGGTAAAAGTCTTGTTGATATAACCGGGTGATGCAAGGGTTCATTTTTCGGTAACACCTACTCCAACTATCGAAGGTTTCGATGATCACGACGACCGAGAGAGCAGATCGACACAACAGCACGTGGGCGAACGTAACTCCCAACGAGGAGTGGCCAGGACCCTGAGGGATAATCTGGGGGTATGCCTTTTCGGCACCCATGGAATCGATAGTTTAAGGGAAAAGGGAAGAGGAAAGAATGAGAAGGTGATGAGGGAAGAAGGCAGTTGGTTGCGAGGACAGGTTTGGAGACGAAGGAAAAACAGAAATCCTCCCCGACAGGGAGTCGAACCCTGGTCTCCCGCGCTCGTTTTCTATTGAAATGACAAGCGGAAATCATGACCGTTAGACCATCGAGGATAGAAGATGCCGTTAACGCCTTAGTTTGCCTAGATAAAGACAATCACTTTTCCCAAAGATTTTAATGATTCCATTTTCTTCAAACATAATCTTGATCTGAACTAAAAGGCTCTGCACTATTTTTTTTTTCCAATTTAAAGCACTAGAAATAGTGTGAATAAGGCATGTCACATGCGTTACCCTTGATTAAATTATCGGATTGGACCAACTACCTAGCACTATACATTCCAGCAGGCGATGGCGACTCAGTTCTGAAGAGCACATCTCGAGTTCTGGTCAAAAAGCATTCTGGCCGATATGATTGTCTACTCTGGGAATATACCTCGGAACGGGTAGGGAAATGGTGTTAGAAATACCCAGGCCCAATTTATCACATCCCCAACGAGGCATCACGCGAACTATAAAACCGGCTATTCCCTTGTCGAATCAGTCATTCCCCTACGCCACTACTACCTCGATACATCAGATACGCTGAAAGAAAAACCTGGGTTCACTATGGCTTTGATAGCACACGGCATCAGGCTATTCGCCCGGGAAAGATATGCCATAAGACGATAGTCCTACAAGCATGTCAAAAATCTAACTGATATGCAAAAGATTCCAAGTGCTCTTCTGGGGGAAGACAAAAAGGGAGTACCACAGGCGTTGCTCGCAAAGCCACCACAGAGAAATTCAGGATATAGAGCCCACTAGATGCTGAAACGGAACAGATATCTGCCCTAGCATCCTACATGGATAAAGGACTTGCCTAAATCCCAGCAAACTATGTCTGCCGATAGCTCTCTGAAGCCACCCAGGTAGTGTCTGCGCTACAATGGATTATTCGTTTCAACTTTTGGGCCATAAAGTCGAAGTTTGGAACTGGCACTCAACCAAGCAACAAATATTCGTAGAGGAGAATGCGAGAGCATATAGCGATAGAAGAGTATGGGAATAAAGTGGCCAGTCAATTGCTATCATGTCTTAGGAAACTATCTTGCGTCCAAGGTTAGGATAGAATCTCTGATTTAATATCGAATCACAAGCTGGTACGTATTAAGATGCTTCCTTATGCAACGGGGTTTGTGAACGGTAGATCGGACTGCAGGCCTTATTTTGCTTCTAGGTCAACGCCATTCTTTGCGACTCGTACATAAGGATCTTATGGTAGATTTCTAGAGAATAGACTTGTGCCATTACCCTATTTTCCATCCGCTCTAGTCATTTCACTGCCCTTTCTACTGCAATAGCTAGAAATCTGGTGCTCACTCTCACCCACGTCGAATACATTGGACCATCTTGAAGTAGGCGATATTCAATTAACACTGCTTCATGGTACTAATTAAAGAAAATTTTCTCAATTCCCATCCTCGATGGTCTAACGGTCATGATTTCCGCTTGTCATGCCTAACAGGTAACGAGCGCGGGAGACCAGGGTTCGACTCCCTGTCGGGGAGAATTTTTTATATACTTTTTATTGATTTTTTTTGTGGTCAGGTACACTTTTAGAGTTTGGTGCTTAAAAACCTGTAGATAAAGAACTCAGTCATTAAGGATAAGTGCATGGGGATGAGAGACTTGGCTTCTGAAGCCGTGATATTTTCAACCAGTATAAAGTTTATGGACCTTCTCTTCTTTTCGTCAAGGGCCAAGGTTCAAAAATAAGAACAAACGGAAAGGTACTCTTCCACTTGCAAAGATTTCTATAATGGGTTGGAATCTACTGATATATTTAAGCCCTAACTGGACGCCAACGCATACCTTGACTTTCGTTGATGCACCATCTATGACGATTGGGACATACCCAAACAAAGCCCTAATTCATTTACATATTTGCATTATTAAAACAGGCCCGGATGAAGGGATCGACGGAATCATCACTCCATCAATCAGCATGAGCCGGGATAAAGCTTGTCCTGAATAGATCCAATATCTCCATTCTATGACGATCCGTCTCTTCAATTTACCCGGCTTTAGCCAATACACCAGAATCCGGGGGGTATTGCGATGAGCTCTTGCGATTCACCAAAACCAAACCGCGGGGAAGCAGTTTCTGTAGAATGGATAAATAAAGCCTGGAAGAGCCTTCGTTTGATACCTCACTCACCGTTTCTTCACTCTCTTCACCATGTTGCTCTCTCCAATAAAATGTATTTTACTCCATCTGCTCATGCTTCAATCCGCAGTATGGGCTCAGGAACATGCCAAAACCCACTGGGTAGATATTTGGACGGCTATGCCGCAATTAACAGAGCCGGCCAATCTCCCCTTACCACCTTTCGTACGAAAACTTGAACTTCAGTTCTTCTCCGTATACAAAATCTAATGGAAGAGCTAGAACACCACCGACTCGGTCTTCACCAACACCACCCTCCGCCAGACCATCCACCTCCCGCTCACCACAAATACCATCCGTCTCCGCCTCTCTAATGCATTCGGCCTCACTGACCTGCCCATCACCGCTGTCACCGTGGGCCTGACAAACCCCCAGCAACTAGGAACCAGCGCAGTCCGCTCCGAGACGGTGAAAGCTGTGCTTTTCGCCGGAAACCCTGACATCGTCATCCCGAACGGTGCATTGGCGGTCTCAAATCCTATCAAGTTCCCCGTGAAAGCACGGCAGACGCTCACGGTGGATATCTACCTACAAGCAGGCCAGCAGGGAAACGCCATCACCTCGCACCCAGGCAGCCGGACGACCTCCTGGATGGCATTTGGGAATAGCGTTGGATCGGCCAATTTAACCGGTCCTTCACTTGCGAGTGTTGATCATTGGTGATCTTCCTCTTTATTTAACGAAAGCCCTCTCAGCCCTAGCTAATATATATGTGGATATTTCAAGGTACTTCCTCAGCGCCGTCGAAGCTCTCCTCCCCTCCCAAGCCCGCAGCTGCGCTATAATCGGCGACAGCATCACCGACGGCCGCGGAAGCGACACAAACCAGAACAACCGGTACCGTGCCTCCTCCCTCCCCCCCTTCTTATTAGCAAGGGTTATAAAAAAATAAATAAAGGGGGTGTAAAACTAACAAAACCAAGCTGGCCCGACACCCTCCAACTCCGCCTCACCTCCCACGCAGCCACAAACCAAGTCTCCCTCCTCAACCAAGCTGCAGGTGGAAACCGCATCCTCGCCGACGGCCTCGGACCCAACGTCCTCAGCCGCCTAGACCGGGATGTGCTCGCACACTCGGGCGTCCAGTACGCCATCCTCTTCGAAGGCGTCAACGACATCGGCGTCGCAGCAGCGGACGCTACCTCCCAGACGGAAATCGGGGACCGGCTCATAGTCGCCTACAAGCAGATTGTTGCGCGTCTGCACGCGGCTGGGATAGCCGTGTACGGAGCGACGATTACGCCGTTTGGGACGCCCGAGGGGGCGGAGTATGCGCAGCCGTATTCGGACCCAGAGAGGGAGAGGACGAGGCAGAGGGTGAATGGGTTTATTCGCGGGAGTGGGCTGTTCGATGCGGTGTTGGATTTTGATGCGGTGGTGAGGGATGAGGAGGATGGGTCAGTGCTTAGGGGGGTGTTTGATTCGGGGGATCATTTGCATTTGAATGTGGAGGGTTATAGGGTGTTGGGGGAGTCGGTGCCTTTGGGGTTGTTTGTTTAGATATTAGGTATCCTTCTTATACTGGTTTGTGGGGATGCTTTGATCTTGTAGCTATTCAAATTTTCGGTACAGGGTCAGGATTGACTTTAACTCCAATCTTGTCGGAAAGCCGAAAGGGTACGTATGTCTATATAGTAGCGAGACAGAAAATGAGTTTCAGGCTTAGTGCTCTAGGATCTTTTCTATATTAGCGCTCACTAACGCCATCCTGAACGGATGCAAGAAAGGCCCTAACGTTTCAGCTCAAGCCCAATTCAACCTCTCCTTCCTCCCCGACCCCGAATACTCCTTCTTTTCACATTATTTGTCGGCCCAAAGTCAGGCTGCCCACCCAGAGTCCCCCAGATATCGCCAATATAGTTGGGTGGCGCAATCCCCTTAGCAAACTTCGTCTTCCATCCATGTAGAATCCCCTCGACCACTTTGACCCCCGCCAGATACAGATTCTGGACGGCCGGCTCAAACGCTCCCTGCTCCGAATACAGCAGGTTATCGATTGCCGACTGGCCCGGATATGGCCGGTCAAAGTCCGACGCTGTCCGCATAATGATGATCCGCGAGAAGTCCGTAAGTCCCTGTAGAGACGTACGTAACAGAGCCTCTAAGGTTGCATTGTCCTCCTGCTGTGTGCTGCAGTACTGGCCCTTTCCATTTGTAAAGAGAGCGGTTGTGTTGTCGAATGCGTCACCGAGTATATCACCGCTGAAGTAGACATCGCTGGTGGCGACGTCGCATTCTACCACGGACGGAGGTCGGGTGCCAGCTGCGTAGGTGTTGCTAGGTGAGGCATAGAGACTGCGATACTTCTTTGCGGTGTCGGTGTCTGCGAGCTCGGCTGTGCGTGCGAAGGAGGCCGCGATGGAGCGAAGCGCGGCGTTCACCTCGAAGACTTCTGTGCCGTAGATGTCGCCTGGATACTGGTCTGGCTTCTGTGCTCCCTGGGGAATGTAACCGGTAGAGAAGCCTTGGGGCAGCTCACGGATGTCGATCTCGTACTGCAGGGCGACCTGGACGGCGTACCGCGCGAAAGTGACACCGCAGATGGTCGCGACCTTGGGGTTGATTCCGGCAATGCCGGCAACGAGAAAATATGTATGTCTGAGGTCGAAGAAGGGCGAGAGAGCTACGGAGGCCACGGTGACGGCGGCGTTGATCTCGCCTTCCCCGGTGATGAGCTGGCAGACCTTGTAGTCGGCGGTACAATGCACATCGGGGAATAAGGGAGATGCACCCGGCACAGTGATGTTGTGAGCCAGCAGATCGAATTCAGGAATCCCCCACCAGACCTCAGCTTCGGGCGCAAACTGATGGGAGATTATCGGTTAACCGTGACTATACTATCCTAATTGGATATATGAACGGAATACACACCATCGACACGATAAACACCTGGGGGGCAATTTTCTCCCAAGGATGGGTGAATGCATCCACGCCCAGCTTCGCCGAACTGCTAGCGACCAGCAAGGCCATGGAAAACAAATTGAAAACCCGCATGATGCTCGCTGTCCCTTCGTAGTCGTACGATTTCAGACTTTTCTTTCTTCTTTTCCCTTTCCTGCCATTTTATAATCCAGTACCTCCCTCTGATCGTCATTTCAATTTCACCGTGCAGATCGACAACGACCCACTCCCAAACAAGCAATTCGATGCCAAAAGCACGCCTTATCTCTCTACCTGTCTAGTTCCAGCCACCAGAAAAGCACCGGGCATCCTTGCTTCGCTTACAGAACTTCTTCCCCTATCTATCGATCTCTCGACCGAGTTCAGTTCTCGACCCAGCCGCCGCGGAAATTAGACGAAGCGCCATAAAAGGACAGAAATCACCTCATCTTCCCAGAATGCTTCTTCGCCGCCTCCTTATTAGCAAACGGAAACCCAGCCGTCCGCTTATCTGCCCCGGTCTTCCGGCTGATTTTCCCATTACTGCTCGCGAAAAGCACACACCACAGACCCACCGCGACAAGAGTAGAGGATCCGGCCACCCCAAGCGCGAACCCGCCCTGGCCCGTCGTCAGGTATTGCGTGTAGGCGTAGCAGGCGGACGTGGCATGAAACACGCTTGTGATGATTAATGTGGGTATAGCGTAGGGAGCCTTTTCGTCGGAGTCCTCCGTCGATACGGGTTCGGAGATGGTCGAGGTGAGGGGAATCGAACCCGTTAGCATGACTGTGAGGATGGCGATGGTGAGGAGGCCGAATCCGAGGCTGCGGGCGAAGTAGATTTCGATTGCTGTGGGGGAGATAACAGTTGATTAGAGGCGAGATGATTTGATCGATTGAGTCAGTGTGCAGAAGGTGGGAACTCACAGGTAGCAGGGCGGGTCTCATCGAGGAGCAGGCTTGTGATCATTTTGGGGACGGAGATGAGGGCGAAGCTCTGGAGGGAGAGCCATCCTGCGGTGGAGTATGTGTAGGTGTAGAAGACCTTAATTTGGTGTTAGCTGGTTATCTGAGAAGAGGGATAGATGGACTATATGCGTACATCCATGGTATGCGATTTGTTCTCTGGAGAGAATAAGTGATGAAGAGCTGTGAGGAAGAGGGTAAATTCGATGGCGGGTGAATGGGGTGATGTCATGAGCGCAGTAGGCGGGTTTCCGAATTAGGCTGCCATGTGCTTCTTCTACTCAGCAATATAGTAGTTGATAGTATGAGAGAGTTCGAATTGAGCAGCATATTTAACAACATGTTGGGAAGACTTTTCCTTTCTCATTTCACATTGAATTATGTATATTTGTCCAGCAATGACAGAACTACAAACGCCCCATAACACCAAAATGTGCAACTACAAACGAAATACCCAAAGTTCACAACTTTACCGGTTGATATTGCTCGAACGCAGATATCTTGCAAAACTCAAGTCTTGATCTGATGGTGCACCGATCGAATCTTCAAGGGCTTCTCGGTACCGCTGGCTAAGTCCTTGACTGTCCCCGGCACGAGGAGCCCCCAACTCGTCGTCATCGCTGTCATCTGGTTCCGATTCTGGCTCGCCTATCCTTGTCTCCGCTTCCTCTTCTTCTTCCGCGTCACTGACAGTCTCGGCATCCACTCCCTTGTCTTTCTTCGGCCGTGAGCCGGAGACATTCATGTCCTTCATTAGCTTACCGAGTTCTACCTCTCGCTGCGCAGCCTTGTTCTCCTCACGCTCCTTCTTCTTGCGCTCTAACTCAGGCTTGTAGTCGCGCTCAAATTCCTGACGCTTCTCCTCGACTGCCTGGAAGAACTCATCGATACCATCACCCGTCATTGCACTCACCCCCACGACGTTCAGATGGCGGTAAAACTCTTCCAGCATCAGACTCATGCTATTGAGTAGGGAGCCCATATATCCGCTTCCAGAACCGAAACCTCCAGCTCCACCCTCGGCCCCAAACGCACCCGATTCCTCTTCCCCGCGCAGAGCCTGCTGGAAGGCATCAAAATCAGTCATCCATTCCTTGGCAAACTCGGCGTCCTGAACGTCGGTTTTGTTAAAGACAAGGATCATCGGAAGCTTTGTCTTGTACAGGATACTGCAGGCGTAGAGCATATTGCTCATGAAGGTACTCGTCGAGCTAGTGCGGGGGGTATCGATAATGTAGGCAATAACAGTAGGGAATGATGAGGCTAGGGTCTCGAGCAGAATACTGCCCGATGCACTCCATACGAAGACTTCGATTTGACCAGGGGTGTCGACCAAGATATGGTTGATTGGTTTGGCAGAGGGGCTGGAGGGGTTCGGAGCGGTGCGCTTCTCGAGTAATGCGATGATTTGATCCACCTTGGTTGCGAAAAGGTTCAGTGACGTTAAGATACCTCCGTTAGGACCCAGATTGTATTGTTTCATGACTTCTTTATAGTTGATAGAGTCGCGGATATCGATGTTGCTCTCAAATGGAACGGAATGCACTGCGGGGTCAAGGTTGAGAACATAGGGAGGTTGTTTCTTCGAGTGGAGATGCGAGTTAATTCGCTGCATGAAGGTGGTCTTTCCAGAGCCTATAGATTTACGAATGATACCCAGTTAATAGATTTGGTGCATTAAAGATTTGATAGATTATGACAAACCTGCCATGCCGACGCAGACGACGGCCACAGGAGATTGAGATGTTGCCATAGTGGGATAGAGGACAGGGCCCTTTATTCAAGAACGCCGGACCTCAAAAAGACAATAGCCTCCTTAATATAGGATTAACGGGATTGCCTCCTACACAAAAGTTAATAAAGATGAGTGGGGAAGACGGCGACATTTTTTTGTTAAAAACATGAGGGGAAATTGTTCGAAGGCGGTGAGAAAAAAAGGCCTGGGCCAGAAGTTCAGACGTCATTTATTCGTGCTGCATCTCCTCCATTGCCCTTCTTCCAATCCATCCCTGCCTCACTCGAGAAACAAGATGACACTCGAGGACTTTGAAAAATCCCTAGCGGAGGAGAGGGATCGCGAGAAACGAAGTGAGAAGAACGATAGAGAGAAACACCGTCATCGCGACCGCAACGGTGACCGCAGCCGAGAACGCTCAAGACACCACCATCATCACCACTCACACCGTCGCCATTCGTCGAGATCTCGAGAGCGTGGATCCGACAGGCACCGGGAGCCGCGACACAAGGATGATGATGGGCACCGACATAAACGGTCGCGACACTCGACTGAGCACGGCGACGATCGGGATCATAAACGCCGACACCGACGTGAAAGCAAGGATGACGAGGGACAAGAAAGGGCCCCAGCGGCGGAAACCGTTCAGAAGGAGGAACCGACTGTTTTGAAAAGGGATGCCTGGATGGAGGGGCCTTCCGGGCTTGACATCGACTATATCCATCGACGCGACACAACACGATTGGAGGAGGAACCGAAACCTCGAATGCTCCAAGCTGACTTTGATCTAAAGATTCACAGCAGGGAATTAAACACCCATCTGCGCGATCTGAAAGATGGCAAAGTACTGGAGGAAATTGAAGAGGAACCGGCACAGCATGAGGTCGACTACACCTTTGGTGATGTTGGGTCAAAGTGGAGAATGACGAAGCTCAGGGCGGTATACAGGGAATCAGAGGAAAAAGGGCGCTCTGTGGAGGAGATCGCCATTGAGCGTTTCGGGGACCTTCGCTCGTTTGATGACGCCCGTGAGGAAGAAGCCGAGATGGATCGTCGCGAGAGATACGGCGAGGGTTATGTCGGGAAGGAAAAGCCTTCGGGGGAGCTCTTCCAGGAGAGGAAGCTCAAGGAGAATGTTCATAGAAACCCACATGAGCATGCTCGAAATGCTGAGCAGGCCCACAGAGCGCGCGGTCAGGGTCAACCGATGGATACCGAGCCACCCACACAGACTATTCAACATCTTGACCTCACGGCGCTTAATAAACTCAAGGCGCAAATGATGAAAGCCAAGCTCCGCCGCGCCCCGGACGCAGCTGAACTCGAGGAGCGCTACAATGCGGCCGCCGCAGCGATGGCTAACCGTAAGGAGTCCGACGTGGTCGTGCTTGGTGTAATGGAAAACAGGATGTTGGCGGGAAAGCGAAATGAAGTCAAAGCAGTTGAGACGCGACGAGGCCGGGAAAGAGGCAAAGTGGAGGAAAATGAGGACATGACGATTGAGGACATGGTGCAAGAGGAGCGGCGGACTCGTGGCCAGTTTCTTGGCGAGGGAGGACGACTGGCGGAGAGGATAGCAAAGGACGCCAAATTTGAAGTGAGTTTTTTTTCTCCGGATGTTTTATTTTTACACATAGATTCTAACATCATGCCCAGAATGATTTGGAATACATGGACGACAACGCTTCCAAGTTGGCTCGCCGGGTGCATCGATCGGAGCTTGACATAAAAAACACCACGATCAACGAACTACACAAGATGAACAAGATCCTAGATAACTGCCCTCTGTGCCACCATGAGGATACGAACACGCCTCCAATCGTACCTGTAGTATCTCTTGCTACGCGAACCTATTTGACTCTCCCTACGGAACCTGAGATCAGCGCAGGAAGTGCCACCATTGTGCCGATCCAGCATCGAACCAACCTCCTTGAGTGCGATGAAGATGAATGGGAGGAGATTCGGAATTTTATGAAGAGCCTCACCCGCATGTATCATGACCAAGGCCGTGATGTGATCTTCTACGAGAATGCAGCCCACCCCCACCGTAAGCGACATGCATCCATGGAAGCCGTTCCTCTACCCTACAGCCTTGGGGAGACGTCCCCCGCCTTCTTCAAGGAAGCCATCCTCTCCTCGGACTCGGAATGGAGCCAGCACCGAAAGCTGATAGATACGCTGGCTAAGGCTAAGCAAGGGATGGGCCGAAGCGCTTTTCGCAGAACCCTTGCCAAGGAAATGCCCTACTTTCATGTGTGGTTCGAACTAGACGGGGGGATGGGACACGTGGTTGAGGACGAGAACCGGTGGCCACGGGGCGATCTCTTTGCGCGGGAGATCATCGGAGGGATGCTGGATGTGGCTCCCGAGGTCATCAGGCGGCAGGGACGCTGGAGCCGGGGAGGTGACCGACGAGTTGATGGGTTCCGAAGTAGATGGCGCAAGTTCGATTGGACTCGGGTTCTGGTGGAGGGCTGACCTGGGGAGTCTGGGACATCACATCTGAAACGATCAATGTAAACTATAGTATATTCGACGCCTGGAAAAAACGTCAGGAATTTGGATAAATGACCCACACATCCCTCGAGCATAATCAGGTACCGAAAGAAGCCTATCATGGCCGCCGTCGGCGTTATTCCGATGCCTCTCTTCGCCTAGACGGATATATATCCGAACTGTCCCCTCCAGGCTGAGTCACAAAGGTAAATAACGAGCTAATTGGGTTCTTTTGAGAGCTGAACCGGCCGAGAGCACAGCATACGGGGAATTCTCCAAGGGAAATTGATACCGGGATTGGGAAGACGAAGCAGTGCCTTCGGATGAATTCATCGCGAGATTTTGATGATAACGGGTGGGGCACGTGGGGGGTTCATTATTCTTCTTCAACTTTCTCTCTTTTCTTCCTTTCCTCCTCTCCATTGCCTACCTAGGTGAATACTGCTTGAATTACCTATCCTGGTGTCTTCTACTCTCAATTCTCATCCTCACATCTTCTCCTGAATTTATTCAGGAGCAATTGCGCCCCAATCACGACGCTGCCATTATCGATCTCCAAGGTCCGCACATCCCCCCAAGAGTCCTATCTATAGCGACTCACTCCAGGCCATCTTCTTAAGCATCTCTAACCCCATGATAGGATATAAGAAAGACAAGACAATGTCTTCCAAACCCAAAGCCCTGCTCCTGGGGAAACTCGACCAGTACGTCCCCTCCACCCCGCACCCCACCCATCTCCAAAACTAACTATACCAGTGCCCAGAAAACATGGGATGCGCTCAGCGGCATCGCCGAACTCGTCACCCCCACCGCCACAAACCGCGCAGAATTCATCCAAGAATGCCAATCCGGTAAATTTGACGGCGTTGTCGTCACTTACCGCACCTTCGACTCCGTCGCCACCACTGGCCTCATAGACGAGGAACTGGTGAACGCTCTTCCAAGCTCTCTTACGTATCTCGCTCATTGCGGTAAGCCTTCCCCCCCCTATTCCCTTCCCCATTGCCATTCAAACGAGAATTGAAAGAATATTATATTGATATCGCAAAAAAAAGGAGCCGGCTACGACCAAGTTGACGTCCACGCCTGCAGCGCGCGCTCCCCGCCCCTCCGCGTCTCCAACGTCCCCACCGCCGTCGACGATGCAACCGCAGACGTAAACATGTTCCTGATCATCGGAGCCCTGCGCAATTTCAACACAAGTATGCAGGCCCTCCGCGAGGGCAAATGGAAGGGCTCCCCTGCTCCTGCCCTAGGCCATGATCCCGAGGGCAAAGTCCTAGGGATCCTGGGGATGGGTGGCATCGGACGCAATCTGAAGAAGAAGGCCGAGGCCTTCGGTATGAAGGTTATCTATCATAACCGCAGAAAGCTGAGTGAGGAGTTGTCTGCGGGGGCAGATTATGTCTCGTTTGATGAGTTATTGGCGACAAGTGACGTGATTAGTTTGAATTTGCCATTGAATGTAGGTTTTCCCTTCCCCTCTTTCCTCCGCTTCGCTTTTTCTCAGTCCTTCCCTGCGGGTTGTTTTAGAATTGGGTGTTTTATGGCTAACGATGGATTGCGTCGGCGATGTGAAGAAAAACACCCGGCATATCATCAGCAAGCCCGAATTCGAGAAGATGAAGACCGGCGTCGTTATCGTGAATACTGCCCGCGGGGCCGTGATGGATGAGGATGCTCTCGTCCAGGCTCTTGATAGCGGAAAGGTCTACTCGGCCGGTCTTGATGTTTTCGAAGAGGAGCCAAAGGTTCACCCAGGCCTTATCCGCAACCCCAATGTGTTACTTGTTCCCCATATGGGCACGTGGACTGTTGAGGTAAGAGCTATCCTCAAAATACCCCCTCATGCATCATTATTCTCGACCTGCGGACTAACGTATCCCAAACTAGACCCAAGCTGCAATGGAGGAGTGGGCCATCGAAAACGTACGGTTGGCGCTCGAAACCGGGAAGCTGAAGAGCCCGGTCCCTGAACAGGCGGATTTATAGAATGACCAGATACCATTTACGACTCATCATAAAGAAAGCATGTCAGATAGAGATATTGGATGTAGTTGAATGTGGCATGTGGATATGTACATAGAATTCAATTCATTCAGTTGCCAAAATAGCATCAGGTTCGCCTGTCTTCCGTAAATTTTGATTTTCCAACAAACACACGAGACAAGCCATCATCACATGGCTATAAACGAAGATAGGATATGTGGATATAAATTGGATAAATGAATTTTGATATAATTGCCGCCGGAACGCCATGGTGCTGTCATGTCCAGCTAACTGCAGAAAGAACTGGATCACCAACTAAACTCCGGGGCCAATAACAGAGAGCCAAGACAAGTAGAAAGTAGATAAGTAGGTTGTAGAGAAGCGGGATAAAAGCATCTCTAGAATCATTCATGGCAGGGGTAAAAAAGAAGACACAGAGAAGAAGAAAAATAGAAGACATAGTCTAGTTAAAACATCATAAACCGGCAGAAATATCGCCAAGACGTTTTTGTTTTCATATTACAGGACGGAAATAGACACCATTGCAGGGGTATGTAAGAAAAGAAAGAGACACCAGGGATTGCTGCTTACTCCCGTGAAACAAACCAGGAACGGACAACCATGCCGCATATCCGCTTGATCACCTGCGTGGTGCCTTTGCCGCCGGCTTCTTGTTCAAGGAATTTCTGCGCAACGTATAACTTGGCCCCGGCATCCTTCTCATTCGTCGTAATAGGCTGGGGAAAACTATGTGGGAAATCAGCCCATCGTTGACCTAGATGACGTGCAATCGCGATTGAATAAATAACATCCCGATTTTCGTATGTATCGAGTAGTGTCCGGCAACGGCTCAAAGTGTCGTCAATTTCCTTGGCTGAGCTGGCCTCATTGTCATGCAGGGTCAAGAAGTACCCAACGGCGCTCCAGAAATCTAATGTCCGTTGCATCAGTTGGTCCGGTAAGGTAGGAGGGTTGGCAGCAGGCTCTCGAGTTGGGAATTGGGCGAGAGGATTCGATTCCACGTGCTCGCCGGTAATCAAAGCTTCAATTACGTCGAGTCGCTTGGTAGAAGCTAGCAGATCATAGTCTTGTCCGTGGTTTCCATTCGACACATTCATCACATGGCGACATAGTGTCATGGTGCTCCAGACTACAGACGCTTCGAAGCTTTCTAATCGCGCAACAACATTGGGATCGGTGAGATTCCTGTCGTTGAAGGCCTCTATCAGTGCGGAGTACTCGGCCATTAACTGCGCGTTCGCCAAAAGATGGCTTAAGGCCTTTTCTGAGAACCAGCGAGTCTCAAAAAATTTGTCAATGGCAGGAGCGTAGGTGGCTAGGAAAACGGCTTGGATTTCTTCGAGGCGATTGGGTGGGAGAGCAGTGATAGGGTGGGGAGGTGGAGGAGGGATGCCTCGAAGGGCGAGAAGATCGCTAATCCGAACTTGTTTCACTGGAAGAAGAAACAGGTAAGTAAGAGGTTCCATAAGACAAGTGCCGCTCAGGACATACTTCTGAAACTGGCCGGCTCAGTCAAGTTATTACTATGAGTCGTTGATGCCGGGTTGACCGTTGGTTGCAATGCCCCCTCAGTAATATTCTGGACACTGGCCATATTCGACGAATTATTTCCGTTGAGGGAAGGGTCAATAGACCCGCCGTAGTCGTAGCGATGCTCCGTAGAAGCAGGGGGCGACTGTGACGGAGCGAAGGGTTGAGATGAAGCAGGGACGTAACCCGGGGGGGCCTGGGGATATGAAGGCTGGGAGGGTGCGGGGTCTTGAGGGTTGACCACTAGCGATGGGTGAGGATTAGGAGCAGGTTGTATAGCGGAAGGCGTCGGCTGCTTGAACACCGGGTCATAACCCAAGCATTCACGTTTACTCTTGACGCAGTTTCGACAGACGGGGTGACCTTCGTCACACTAACGAGGGGACATTACCGGGTTAGCGAGGCAAAGCAGGCAAGAGGAACGAGAATATGAGGAGCTTTGGAAGAAGAAACAGCGACAGCCAAGGCAGGAAAGCGAAGGTAAGTAAATAGGAAGGGAGAAAGGAAAAGAAGTCGATTGGACTGCACGAAGTGGGCACGACAAACAAGCGACAGAGGAAATGGCGGGGTTGTTTCTGCGGCGGCGGTGGGCTGGACGCGAGCCGAAGATTTTGGCGACACAAGCGAAACGACACAACCAAAACCTTCTTCCTTTCCATACCCACCCCGCGCACTCGTGCTAAACGACATGATCCCCAATAAAAAAAATACATATACATCATATGATAAACACGGTCCAAACGTGATGGGGTTTCCCAAATCGCAGGGGAATTGTCCGCTCTGTTTACGTACCTTGATCCGTCGCTTTCGACATGTTAAACAGCCTGTTTTCGTCCGGCGTTTCACTTCCTTCTTATGTCTTCCGCCCGATAGCATTTTGTTGGGGTCCCCCTGAAGCTGATAGCGCATTTGAGAATTCGAGTTCATTCCCATTTGCGACACGTTACTCGGATACCCCGCCATATACTGACCGACTGAAGCCATCGGGGGCATATTAGAGGGCATCGGTGACCCAATGGGGGCTTGCGGAATATGTGAAGGTTGTCCCTGCATTGATGGATTGTTCGAAGAGCTCCCCGAATGGTTGTGATACATGTCAGGCACTTGTTGCGACTGTTGATGTCCTTGCAACGGGCCTTGCTGGTGCTGGTACTGCTGTTGCTGCGGCTGTGCTGACGCATGCTGCTGGGTAGGGGAATAATGCTGCTGCTGATAATGAGGCGCTGAATACTGCTGTGTTGGCGGTTGCGAAGTCGCGCCATTTGAGGGTGCTTGGGGCTGAGACCCGGGCGTGGAAGAATGATGTGGGTGTCCAGTAATCTCGTTCCCAGCCATCGGTGGTGCGGAACCAGTAGCGCCATTGGTAGGCTCGTCATTAGTCTCAAACTTCGTATCGGGGAACGTGAAGCTTGTCTCCGTAGGATGTCGACTATCCGGAGCCGGTAATGTAGTATCTAATGGCGGTAATGAGGTATCTATCGAGGGTAGTGACGGTATCGTGGAGTCAATGGGCGGTAGTGTGGACTCTATGCTGGGAAGAGTTGTGTCCCCGGTTGGCAAGGTCTTGTCGATTGGGGGTAAGGTGGTGTCGATGTGAGGAAGCGTCGTATCAAACAAATCTGTCTTGCCGGGCTCCTTATCGTGGATATCCCCCGAATAAACAGCCTGCTTTGGCGGTTCGCCAGGCGGATTGGCAGGTTCTGCAGTGTCCGCCATCACGGTCGATAATGACCTGGAACTGGAGGGAAGCGCGCAGGAAACGTAGTGAGGCGAACTCGGGCTTCTTTGGAGGGGCCTCAATACGCAAATCGGTTGACAATGGGAGAGTAAATGCGGGTCAGCTATCGACAGCGATGTCCGTATTCCCCGTGGGTCTACACCGATGTAATGGCCGTGAGGTTTCTTATGTTCTGCGTCGACTCAAAAAGACCAAGTTAGTGACGTGCGTCCAGGCTGAAACATCCACAATAAACTACAGCACGCGTGTATGTGTGGTTCCCAAGTCGGAAAGAAAAGGAAATCTAGAAGTGACATAGATCCCCTCGCTGTGGTGCCATCGGATTCGCGCCTGCAAGACTGGAGTTGAATTGTGGAAGACAAGGTTGAACGGTGATTAGCGCATCACAGTTGGCGCATAGACCAAGGTGCTGTCACCATTGACGGATAAAGTCGAAAAGAAAAAGGTAATCTCGTTTTAAAGCCCACAATTCCATCCATTCAAAACCAAGGCGGTCTTCACATGCACCTGATTCAGGGTGATTTCGAACGCGACCGTCTGAACCCTCTGTCCGTCTCCCGCGAAACACGATACCACCACAGCGCAGATCGAAATGCAGCCTCCATTTGTGACATCCCGACAGACCTCTTCCGAAAATCCTTTCCTACTCTAGTCGAGTGACCGGTGGTGCCGTCCAGCTAAGCGAAGGCAAAGGGAGGGGGGAGAGGCGCGGGCGTGTCTCGGGAAGCCAGAGGGATCGGAGGGGGGGAAAGCAATGAAGAACGTTCGAGGCTCTGTTACTCACCATGCACTGGTCCAGATAAGCGAAAAGAAGCGAGCCGAATACTATTCCACCAGAACTCTCGATTTGGCACCAAACAATCTCCGCATTTGGTTGGGGAGGAAGATGGGGGAGTTGCGACGGAAAAGTTGTTGCGCGACGAGTAAGAAGAGAGAGAAAGAGAAGAAGAAGAAAGAGAGCTTTCGGGGCCGATGAAGAACGAACTCCCCGGAATTTGGCAACGTTTGGAAGGGAAAAAAAAAGGGAAAAAATTACAGTGGCAACCAGAATGGATACCCTTTCTCAAAAGCTTCATTCAGCGTAATTTTACATCTTAACAATTCGAATTCCAACTGATTTCTCTTTCAGAAAAAAAAAAAATTCCAAGATACTAAAAGCATTAGATTGATAAATTACTTTGTATTTGCCAGGTCCCTCACAACCCATTTTTCTTTCTTTTTTCCAGGCCATCTTTTAGGATAACATCTATCAGGATCTCAACATAAATATCTCCGAAAAAAGAAACGTGACGAGTCAATGCCTGGAGATGCAATATTGACATCAAAACGTGCCCCCGCCCCCCCAATATCCAGATCTGCATATATGCAACGGGAGGGGTAGAACCGAAGCCAACCAAGCTGTCTCTAGCTATTTAGAACCAAGCCTCTGTAATCAGGCTATCTGGGATGGGACTGACAATTTGATTGGTTCTGTCAACCCCCATGCTCTTTAAAGGTCGGATGGATCGTCGGCACACAGGATATCTGGGATATACCCAGCATGGCGGTTGCACCAGGCCAGCTACTGCATTTGGCCCCCTG
The DNA here is from genome assembly GCA_027569095.1 of Aspergillus conjunctus. NCBI lineage: Eukaryota > Fungi > Ascomycota > Eurotiomycetes > Eurotiales > Aspergillaceae > Aspergillus > Aspergillus conjunctus. The sequence continues at coordinate 315,737 of JAPDEL010000015.1, read as the reverse complement.
TAGTCGCAGAAAAATTTGCTCGCGTTATTTTCGTTCGCGCGGTAGCTAAATTCCACGGCCGATTTCGTTCAAGAGATCGAGATGAAGGCCATGATACCCCCGGGGTATTCTGATCTTTTCCGTAGCAAGAGCCATGTGTACTCGTCTACTAAGCGAGCACCGTTAGTGCAGCGCAAACTGTGAGAAAGAAAGCAAGCGCAGCCTCCAAAGGCTGGCCAGAGCGACCATCTACTTCCTCATCGCCTTGGGCTTGCGCTTTTTGAAAACAACACCCCCGGCAGCCTCATTCGGCTCGGCTTTGACCGCGGGAGTAGATACAGTATCGGTGTCGGCCGGAGCTTCTGCCTTAACGGGGGCGGCAGGTTCGTCTGACTCCTGTGATGGTACCTCGTCCTCCGCCTTGATGGGTATGAAGCCTCTCTTCGCATCTTCTTCGGTGGGCGGAGAATCCTCCACCGTCTCTGGGCCCTTTTTCTTCTTCACATCCCTCGTGGAATCGAGAAGCGCGTCTAGATCCGTATCATCCTGGGCGCCAGGGTATTGCCTGGTCTTCGAACCCCAAGCTTTGCTAACGAACCGTTCAGCCTCCCGTTTCGCCTCCTCCTCCTCCTCATCCACCTCAAGTTTGCGTTTGCGCACACCAAGTGAAGGCCTAGTGTCCTCGAATCCGTCCTCTGGCCGTATCACTTTTTCGGAGACTGTCTCCCATTGTCCCGCCAAAGCCATGTCGCCTCGGTATTTCTCCGGTATCACAACACCCATTTCAGCCAGTTGCGCCATCTGTTTCTTCCTTTCTTCTATCGACACCGATCTAGCCGGAGGCGGCGGCCCAGAGGCAGCAGCGGATGAGGTACGCTTCCAAGGACGCTGGTCATCGTCTTTCCCGTCAGCGGGCCCCGAAATGGTTTGCCGCAATCGTTCAACCTCATCCTTGGCCCTCTGAGAGTCTCGCTGCTGTCTCTCATTGCCGCGGTGGATATCTCGTAAAAATCGCTTGAGATTTGACTGATGCTTCCCGGTCGCTTCGTGCTGGGTCTTCTCGAATGCGGTGTCGCGAATGAATACCTTGCATTGTTTACACCAATACCTAGGCTAGTATTCGTTAATAGATGGATTCAGCAATGTCCAGTCTCTTGAAGATGGGTCATTGGGGGGGAAATACTCACTGCTGATTTCCAGTACTCGGCCATTTTGAGGTACCTCGTCTCCAACTACCTGGAGAGCTCTGTGATGCCACTAGTCACTCATAAATGATATTGAAGAAGATAAGCAGCCCCCTTAACTTGCAAACGGTGTCTCTTGTATATTTATCTCGCTCTGACTAGGTCCCTGTTCCTTGAAGACCTGCAGAGGAGGACGGAGTGACGGTGGGAATGCCGTTCACGTGACTGGCCCCTGTTTGTCAGCCACCCCTCTAAACCGCACCCAGGCGGACTCCATATACTCTCGTCTCGTCCCAAGTAGTACCTCGAAAGAAAAGAAGCTTCAAAAAGGATAAGCTTTTCGGCTTTTTTGAAGGCATGTGCTGCTGCCTGTCTCTCCGGTCTCCACTATGGTAACCTAAATTATCTCCCCCAGATCCCCATAAACTCAATTGCTCTCACTATCCCTCTATCAAGTGTATTCAAGATGGGTGAGATTTACTGCGCAATATGTGGCTCAACTTTTAGCAGCGAACTTCACATAGATTGCGAGGAGACCGATGAAGACGCATATAGTATGGCAGCCATTGGTGACGACGAGGATCTGGAATGGCTCGACCGTCTCCAAGCGCTAGGGATCAACCCTGATGCGTCTGGGAGGAATAAGTGTGCTCCCTGGTTTTTCTACGATTCCCTGGGCCACTGACTAATGTATATAGATCTTTCCTCACCGGTGAAGGGTACCATGAGGATTTTGTAAGATAACCTCACACCTTTCTTCGTCGGTTGCGGGCAACGTGGTTGCTGACTTCCCTAGGGATTTATCCATGTCGCGCCTGGAGAGGGTTCGTTTCTAGCCTCAGTTGATCTAGTCGTTAGTCCGCTGAAGCTTCATGTCTAACACAGCACTGGATTAGATCCTAGTTTACCTCCTTACAATGAGGACCTGCATCTGGTTTCGTACGTTTTGGCCTTCACCCGCTCTACTACTCTCCTAATTTTTTACCTATAGATACTATGACTGGAGTGGGCTTGGCCAAACCCCTGTGTTTCCTGTCCATCGCGATTGCTACCAGGAGATACTGCGCAGATGTATCTTCCTAGACGAAAACGAGGAGCTCAATGGTGACATACTCTACTCCGTTTTCAATGGTCTACAAATATCACCTTATATCAGACTGCAGCTGGATTACGGCCAGCCGAAACCAGACTCGACACAGGTTTGGAAATGCTGCAGAGGCGAAGAAGTGCGTATTGCTATTCACACCCTCTATATCAACCTCCTGTTTGAAAATACTATCCTTGAAAACGAGTTAAAATTAACCACCACAGGTCCTTGTCATGAACCCAGTCCATATCCCCCAACTACTCCCTTATCTAGACTCAGTCAAGGAACACGTCAACAAAGATACCCCCAACTCTAAAAGTCACCTGAAAGATCCAAAGCCTAAGGATCTATTCAATAAACTCCCACAGGAGCTCCGGCATGAGCTATTCAAGCGTCTCCCCGCCGCCTCAATACTGGCACTCAAAGCGGCATCCTGGACAATGCATATTACAGCCCTTCCTAAAGATCTTTGGACCAAGAAATTAGGCGCCGAGGCGCCTTGGTTGTGGGAAATTCACGATATTAATCCATTCCAATCCCAGGAGTTAGAAGCCGCGCTTTCCCAAACGCTGCAGGTTGTTGATGTTCAAAGCCAATACAAGAGAGCGACTTTCGATTATTTTGGTGGGCTTGTCAACCGACGGAGAATCTGGGAAGTATGTGAGCAGATAAGGGACTTGTATTTGGAGAAATCGAAAGAAGTCGTTGCATAATATTGGCGGTCTTTGTGATCTGTTTCCGTAGAGCTAGCTTCCTACTACAATAAACCATTTATACATAGATGAAAGTCTTCATAATTCATTAATCCGGGTTCAAGCTATCTTATCATGAACGCGAAGTAACCTCCACCCTAATCCGCGCCTCAGCCAGATCCGGCTGAAACCAAAACCCTATATCTTTCGTCGTATCGACAAGCTCAACCTCTCGTTTAACAAACTTGGCCTCATCGCTCGCCTGTACCGGATCCCCCCCAGTTTGTAAAGTCCCCTCGTCCTCACTATCCCACTCATCCTCAATATCAATATTCTCCTTACTCACCGGATCCAACTCGTCCGTCTCCCAGATCATTCTGAACTCAAACGGGGTGAGGCCGAAAAGGCGCGAAACAAGAGCCTTGACCTGGTAGGTATCAAAGGATCGAGGGATCTCTTTCACTTCCATTCTTGTACCTCCCCGTTCCAACGTAGTCTTTTCCTCGGAGTCAGAGCTTACCGACGTGAGATGAAACACCATTCTCACTAACCGCGCCGCAACAGACCGCGGATTCACAGCAGTGCCGGTTCCCTGCGACACCCGCTTAATAACCGGTTCGCCGTAGATCAGGTAAAGCTCCCGGTACCGGGGGTGGTTCGCGAGAATCTCCTGCTCCGCAGTCTCCGGGAAAGCAGATATCTCCTTCCCAATGAGAGAGAGGTAGTAGAGTTCAGCGTTACTTCGGTCCTTGGCGGCGATGGTGCTGTAGTTGAGCACCTGGAGTGTCGAAAGCCGGGATAGAGTTAGCATGTACGCCTCGTCGACCGTCATGGGCTTTTCGGGCATGCCGGTGACGACTGTCGGGCCGACGGATTGGTTGAATAGTGGGTTGCCGGATATGCGGAGGCTCTGGAGACCCGGGAAGAGCTGGGCGAGACCGTTGATGACTTGCCACGAGTTGATCCGGTTTCGGGAGAGATCGATGGAGCAGAGTGTGGGTGAGAATTGGAAGGGGTTGCTGTCAAGAGCGGATTCGGATATTGCGTCGATGCAATTTCCCCGGAGGGACAGATGTTGGAGTTTGTCTAGGGATGTTAGGGATTTGATCGAGGAGAGTGTAGAGATTTCGTTGTTTTCGAGCATCAGTGTCGTGAGGGCGCTCGAAAGAGGCGTTGATATTTTGGAGAGCTGGTTCGCGGATGCCGAAAGACCAGTCAGTGATGGAAATTGAGCAGCTAATCCCGATATCTGTGCTGGTCAGTGAAAAAGAATGTATATAAGGAAAGGGGAATTGCCCACCTGATCCCAAGGAAGCAAAGTATCGTCTACATGAAGCTCTTCGACCCCTTCGAATTTCAAGCCATCCACAAGAGGACCAAATCGATTCGAACTGGAGAGAAGCAGTCAGTTTCCGATTTGTTCAGCTTCATACATCCCGTTCAATCACTTACTCCAACTTCAGAAGCTTCAAGCGCTTGAGCTGGTCACATATACCACGGACTTCCGTCCAAGATGTCAGCAAGTTCCGACTCAGATCGAGATCTGTGATCCTTGGACAAGTCGTCGCGATATCTGCTCGTGCTTTCTCACTCTCCTCCGGGCCCTCTTCCTGGCCAAGAATGCCAGCCAGTAGGAGCCCATCCAGAATCACAATCCTCAACTCCTCGAGCTCAGCCTGCTGCTTTCGAATCTTATCGAAGCCAACCTCTTCAACAACCTTGCTGCTGAATACGATGACCCGATCACGGTCACGGTCACCACCCTGTGCCTGCCCAGCTAGTGATTGCTCAAAATCGGCGACATACTTCTCACGCAGCGCCTCAAGAAAGCCGCGTGGTTTATCCGCTGCTCGCGATGGCCGCACAAATGACCCAGCTGTGGAGTGTTTTCTTGTACCTATCAATAAGTATGAGCAAAGATCAATATCGTAGAAGCCCCATGATCAGATCAAACGGATCAGCGGAATTTTAGAATGCGTACATGTAAAATACCTCACTCCTTTGTGCTCTCCTGCGTGCTTCCCCCGCGTTGGATCATCCCATTCAACCCCCAGCCAGTCCCCAGCGGTGCCCTCAACTTTGCCCACGTAGCGGACGGTGCACAAATCCCCATTGTAACATCGTCGCTGGTTGACCCAGGATTGGGAATCCATGATATAGCCAATTCAGCAATCCTGCCGATCCAAACCTTTCTTCTTTTTCTTCTTCTTTGAACTCGATTTCAATCAAGTTTCGTTGTTGATCCAATCGCAGCCCACTCCGCAGCGCTTATGTAATCGCCAACTCGAATTTCCAGACCATATCAGATTAAGCTTCAACTTTCTGCGTCCCCTTCTCTCCACGACCAAACCACAGCCTCAGCTCGCTCAAGATGGATTACCAGGTGAGTCATATCCCAGGCCGGTACTAAGAGGATCTAAGCACCCCCTAACCCAATCCTAGAACCGAGCAGGCTCCAAATTCGGCGGCGGAGGTGTAGCCTCGCACTCCGCCACCAACGCCGACCGACGCGAACGACTCCGCAAGCTCGCTCTCGAAACCATCGACTTGGACAAAGACCCATACTTCTTCAAAAACCACGTCGGCAGCTTCGAGTGCCGCCTCTGCTTAACCGTCCACCAGAACGATGGCTCCTACCTCGCCCACACCCAGGGTCGCAAGCACCAGACGAACCTCGCCCGTCGCGCGGCCCGCGAGCAGCGCGAGGGGAAGAACCAGGACCCGTCCTCCCTCCCCGGGGCGATGGGCGTGCAGGTTAAGAAGCAGACGATCAAGATCGGTCGCCCGGGTTACAAGATCACCAAGGTCCGGGACCCGTTGACGAGACAGCTCGGATTGCTGTTCCAGTTGCAGTACCAGGAGATTACGCCGGGGGTGCAGCCGCGGGTGCGGTTCATGTCTGCGTTTGAGCAGAAGGTTGAGGAGCCGCCAGACAAGAACTTCCAGTATCTGGTTGTGGCAGCGGAGCCGTACCAGACCTGTGGGTTTAAGATCCAGGCCAGGGAGATCGATCGGAGGGAGGGGAGGTACTGGACTTGGTTCGATGAGGACAGTAAGGAGTTTTGGGTGCAGATTATGTTCAAGACAGAGCGTGAGGAGCGGTTTAGTGGTGTGCCTGGGTTGGCGCCGATGGGGGGTGCGTAGGTAATAATCGAGGGTTCCGACATTGGTTTCTTGTGCTTCTGGGCAATGGGGGTTTTAATTTTGGTAGGCGTTCTACGGATTCGACTTCGGAGCAGATGTATCTTATCATTTATTCGTGGAATCGCTAAAATCAAACTTTTGTGACCAAAAACTTCATCAAGCCAGATGCCGTCTGGTGGAGGATTTAATAACAACTTTGAATTGCCATAAAAGCTTCGTACGAGCTTGCCGTCCGAACAAAATAGCCAATCATTCAATGATATGCGTATGTGGACGTATCATACGCTGATCCCCCAATCTCCAATGCACGCACAAGGTAGTACTTCGACGCTAGGTACAAAAGTGCGGCTAGCACGTGTCGTCTCGCGACAAGGATGCAACGATATCAGGAGGGGAATGAAGAGACAAAACAAATAAATAACAGAGATGCTCATGTGCCCAATAACATGAAGATGTGATAGATGCGCTATATGCTTGATGAAAAACCAATGAACAGGGTCTATACCGAGGCTAGAACCTGGATGAGCCACTGAAAAGCCATTAAACGCAAGCCCGCCCGCTTTCAAACTTTCCAAAGACATTCATCATCGGCTCAATAAGAAAACTGTGAGACGCTAGATCTATATTCAAGTTGCCTGGAAGGCGTTGAAGGCTTTGTACGTGTATCCGATGAACGGAAGGCTCATCTCCGCCTCCTGCTCCTCCGGCATGGCACGAGCCTGAGCGCGATGAATAGCACTAGTATCTTCTTGAGGAATTTCGTCGATAGGGAAATAGGACACGTCGATGTTCGAGCTCAGTCTCGGCTCGAACGGAGCCCGGATACTTCGAAGCTGTTCCCAAACCACTCCACGGAAGAATGGATGGTTCTTGATCTGGTTTGCACCCCCGAACTGGCCGCCCTCGCTTCCAATACGGTGCTCGGCATCGCACAAGAAGCTATGAAAGTAGTTAGATCGTGAGGTTCGAAGAAAACAGGGTAAAAAGCTCACTTTCGGATCATAGACTCGGAGTCGCGTGATAGAGTCAATTCCTCAGGGAAATAGAGGCATTCCCTCCAGTTCACGATCTTGCGGTAGGTATCGGTTGTGTCCTCAGCACAGAATGGAGGCCAGCCCACAAGACATTCGAACATGATGGCGCCGACTGACCACCAATCGCAAAGGTAGGTGTATCCTTGGCCATTGAAAATCTCGGGAGCGATGTAGTCGGGGGTTCCAACTGTCGAATAAGCCATAGCGCGGCGAGACTTCCTCCAGGTGTTGATCTGCCCACGGTTTGATACTGTTAGGTTGATCGCATCGCTGAAATACCCCGAGTTGCGGTTCTTGTCCTTCGAGGTAGAGTTCTTCAAGAGATTCTGATAGTATGAGTTGTCGTGTGTCTTCTTTCCTCCTGTGGACAGACCGAAATCGGTAAGCTTAACGTGACCACCACGATCAAGGAGAATGTTATCGGGCTTAATGTCTCTATAAATTGAATATGAATTAGCATACTGTCATCTGCCAAGAATACGGATACCAAGCGAAAAAGAAAGAAGTAAAAAAAGCAAACTCACCGGTGAAGGAAACCAAGCTTATGGACTGCCTCGATTGCCATCACAATTTCTGCCATGTAAAACCGAGTAATATCCTCGGAGAAAATTTCGTACTTGATCAGCATGGTCATCAAATCACCACCTGGCAAGAACTCCATGAGAAGGTACAGGTATGCGGTGTCCTGGAAGGAAGCGTGCAGCTTGACAAGCCATGGGTTGTCCTTGGAATCGGCCAGAATATCACGCTCCGCACGTACGTGAGCGAGTTGATCCTTCTTAAACATCTCGCTCTTGATCAAAGACTTGAGGGCATAGATCTTGCCATCCGTCTTTCTTTGCACGAGCTTGACCTCACCAAAGGCACCCTTTCCGATGATTTTGATGGTCTGGAAGTTCGATGGAGTCTCCCGAGTCCGAAGGAACCGAAGGAAGATCGATTCTTTCTTCGCAACCACCTCTGCCTCCTTAAGCTTTGCGTCTGTTGAAATGCTTGGTTCACGAATCATCTTGTCCAGCTCAGCAGAACTATTCCAATCACCTCAGTGTCAGCCCGATCCATATCGAAGTCACGACCATTCTCTCGACCAAAAACTCACCGCATGTTGCGATCGCGCGCCCGCTCAATGTTCTCATTGAAGAAGACATTGACCAATTCCTTCGCAGCCTTGCCACGCTTATGGACATTCTCCGAGAAACGCTCTGGGTAACGTTGCAGCTCTTCGTTTTCAGCTGGCGTTCGAGGGCTGCGAGGCATGGGAGGGGCGAGGTGTCCGGGCTGTTGTTGTTGCCCTCCCGAAGCGGGGGAGCCAGCAGTACGGGGTCTCTGGCTCGGGGAGGCAGAGCGACCGAAAAAACCGGTTCGATTCGAATTAAGGTCCTGGTTGGAGAACTGCTGGATTAGGCCATTCGTACCATCGTTGGCATTGTACCCCATGCGGGATTGATAGGCTGGTTGAGGTGACTGCACGTTGGGCTGGCCGTAATGTTGTTGGGCGTACGCCGCCTGCGGGGGGTACGGGTTCGCCATGAAATATCCTTGGCCATAAGCACCGTTCTGAGCGTCCATGTAATCCTGAGGCCCCTGGTTTTGGTAGATCGGTTGGGGAAACGCGGAGGGCGTAGTTGGGTAGGCGCGATTGTTTGCCGCCGCATTGAAGCCACGATCGTTGTACCCGAAATTCAGGTGGAGACGATTTTGGTTAGGATCCATCGTGAAACAATGCCCTCCCAGGTATCGAAATGAGATGAACGGAGGGGATGGGAGATGTCGTGGAAGAAGGGGTTAGAAAAGGGGAGAGGAAAATGAGAGATTCGAAACGACAAGGGGGAGGGGAAGGTTTCGACGAAAGGAGCGGTGGCTCAGGAGACGGAGGAGTGGTGATTTGAGGGGGAAGGGAGCGAGCGAGCGAGTGGATTCTTAGTGGAGAGTAAGAGGAGGCTCCGACTTGACGGTCAGAGTACAACCAGAGCACGAGACGTCCCCCTAACTACGCTCATTAGCCGCTGGAAAGGAGATCAATGATCAATCAGAAGCAGATATCTGAGCCTATTGGGGGGGCGACCCTAGTCGCATAGGCAAAGCAAGAGGGAGGGGTGATAAGGAGCCGAAAAAAAGAAAGCCAGGACAGGGAAAAGCAAAAATCGCCAGAGTCGTCAAGTTAGAGTCCAGACTCCCAAAGTCTGGTTGTTTGTTGGCGGCTGGTATTATTGGTAATGTATTTTTGATAGAGGAGAGTTGGTGCCACTGGTGCCAAACAAGGGCTGACAGGCTGACAGTAAGGTATGGTCACCAATATCCGTTACCAGCAGCAGTCCCTGGTTCGATTTCAGGCACCCAATTCCTACCCCTCGTATTATTACTGACAAATACCAGGCGTCCCTTTCGGAAGAATCATTCCCTCACGCTCACTCCACTCCTTGTGGTCTCTCCAACTTCCCTGCTCATGCAGAAGTACGAACCTCGTCAAGCACTCGTATGATCATCCCAAAAAGCAGATCCTGTTGGATCTTCGAAGAACTGTGGGTTGGGCCAGCAAGAAAACCAATAGCTACCGAATTCAAGCTCCACGAACATGAGATTGTCAATCATTGAGCAGCGCAAGCATCCATGGTACAATCTCATCAGATATCCATGATCTACGGTACCTAGGCAATGCATTTGATGATTCACATCCAATAAAAATATCCCGGGATGCAATTATTTGATACCTAAAAATGAAAGCTACCTAAACTCTGGTCTAGACGTCTACCGCTTCTCGCTAATAATACTAGGTATATATTCACTTCGATCCTGAGTTAACATAGAGGCAAAGACTAAATCTGTTGAGAATCAGCCTGGTTGTTGCTCAAGACGCCTTTCTTGGTTTGTATTGGTCTCTCCCCCACCAAGGTTGCACCTCCTCTGAAATGACTCCGAAGCTGGCGAATCCATCCTTGCCCTGTTATGCCTGAATCAGTGTGTGTTCTTTGCGGCAATAAGCGGCCGAGCAATCCTTACCTGAGTTACATAGAATCCAGTAGGAATTGAATTAGGAGCAGTTTTAATCCACTTATATCCCTCATTAAACTGGGTGTGTATCGCGCCTCTAGAGTCGGGGGAATAGCTTCTACCCCAACTGGTTGACACCTGTAGAATCAGAAGGAGAGGCATCAGCTGTGCGGGCTAAAAGAAAGAAAGGAAGGATTCGGGCTGACCTTGATATTCCACAGGCAGAGTGAACCCAAAACTTCTATTCTCTCAATAAACTCTCCATCCTTCCCGTCGATAGAGAAGTCATAATGCCACGAGCCATCAATGCTAATATAAGAAGAGAATAATCGACTAACCTTAGTGATATTGCCACTTCTATAGATGAATTCAAGACCGGCCACACTTCTGTCTTTCATCGAAAACCGGATTCTCTCAAGATACCGAAGAAGAAACCCTCCCGTACCCCCAAAATATACCAAACATAACGGTTCAACCCCTCTCGACTCCCGTTCAGGGAGAAAGAAGACTTCATTTAGGTGCGATTTAACATCCGGGACATTAGGAAACCATAGACGGCGATTAAGGATCAAATCATGGCCCGGTTGCAGGAATGAAATCAAGTCCCTTATTGCCCACGCTGACAAAATTACCATTTTATATCCCTGTAACCTATATCAGTAGAAGACCCCCAAAGACGAACGGAAAGGGGTAAATCTGGAGTACATCAAACCCGGCTGATACAACCTCTAACCTCTCGTTGAAGATCAGTCGGCGGGTTTTACAACCTCTTTCCGGGCGGCCTATCCATGGAGAGGGGTGGCCATCTTGGTGGTTGACGACTTGCAGTGCGTGAAAACCTCTTGTTCCGACCGATACCATAAAGCCCCCCACGGAGAGCACATCAATATAGGTTGTTATTCTCGGTGCCGTATAGCCCAAACGGATGACGCTCCCGTGCTCGCCGTATATGAACTGAAGGCCCACTATGTAAGTCGTTGCGCCCTCATGGAGTATTGAGACACCGACTCGCGAAACATCAGGTGGCAATACTGTCTCCTGCATCTCTGTCTGATTGTAAAATACATCCTCCGGCTCAGGCCTCAGCAAATTCCCAGAGACTTCCTCCATACCCCATTCAGGAGAGCGTCGGGTAACTGGGAGGCACTTTGATGGATACTCCAGCTCGAGAGAAAGTTTTTCCAAGAGTAGCCCTGCCAGCCGCCAAATCCGTTGCCGGTTCTGTATAGCAGGATAGTCTCTCGTGAAAATAACTGCAAGACGATACAGAAGGAGCCAATTTTGTGGCTTTGTCAACCCCTTTACTTCAAAAAGAAAATCATACTCCCCACCCGCCTGAAATCTCGATTCCCAGAAAGTTTGGAAATAAAACACCGGAGCAAATGTTCGCGATATTGACCGAAGTTCTAAAAAGGTAGCTGTTGGTAGATTCTGTGCTACTTCTACCACTAACTCCATGGGTAGTCGAGCGAAAAAGTCCTCACAGCGCCATAGTTTGTTGCTTCCTTCAACAATATCGAAATTCGGCGCTGATGTAAAATAAAGCCTAGACAACTCTGCATTCACAGATGGGCAGAACGGATCTTCATTAGCTATTTGCGATGCTGTTGAGCAATAGTCCCGATGCCAGCCATGTTCATTCCAAGGGTGGTGAGTCCCGTCCGCGAAGCACAGCAGACCTTCGTACCCGTGCTCCCAGAGATAGAAAATCTCCTTTGGTATGCGGTTTTCAGGGAATACAAGATCGCTATACAGATCCACTGGGACTGAATCGAAGACCTCAAATAGCCTGACGACAGAGGCCAATGCCCCTTGTGCCCTTTGCCCAAGAAGCAGCCAACAACTGTCGTGCAAAACGAACCCACATCCGGAACTTTCCCCTGTGAGCATAGGAATATGTATCCACCGTCTTTTCTTTTTATTATTAACTTTGTATTTCGGATTGGGAACCCTATAAACCAAGGGCTCGTCACTCGGTTTTCGTACTCCCACATCGGAAAGATGAATCCACTCCCACTCTCCTTCGACATAGACTGGTTCAAGAGGAGTTAGAGAATCCTTCGCACCGCAAGTACAGGAACTGGGGAATACTTACTCACACGGTATTTCTGAAGCCAGGAAGGTGAGTCTTCAGTATATTTATCAAAATCTTGTATCTCTGCACCGCAGATAATGCAGTGAAGCACGATTCGATACGGCCTCGGATCCCCCATTCTGAGGGGTGGAATAATAAATGTGATGTTTGTAAGCTTGCAAAAGGAAAGTACTTCCCTCAAGAGGTAGACCCAGGCTAGGGCGACGGATGTCATAGTGAGGTACATGGTCATATTCAGGGCAGCAATGTTTAGAGTATGAATGTTTTACCTTCGAATCTTTGGGAACATCCAAAAAACACTCCCTGGGTAGATATTGCAAGATATATCTTTTCGTTTTCCCATACATTCATGTTACCTCGTCTACTAGTCCTCATACAACTAGGTAGTAGGGTATGGTGAACTCTGAAATGGCTAGATCTTGGGAGCATTAGGACATTGAGAGCTTGTGAGTAATTTGCTATCTTGTCTCCATTCTTGAAGCGTCGAGGTCGCTCAGGGTCCTCTCTTTATATCTGAGTGCATACTGCTAAGTTATTCTTCCTAGAATATGTGAGGCAGCGTCCAAAGATGAGGTTGAACACACTTTCCCAAACTTCTCTCTCGGGTGGCAGAAGTGAGAAGAAGCTTCCATGTATAGAGAAAGTTGCAGCACAAAGAGTGAGCCACTATAAGCAGTACCATGCAAGGTAAACTCCCAATAATCAACCCCCAGCTAAATAGCGGTTTTACTGCTATTCTTGGCTAAAGTAGCTCGACTGTCCTCCAGAGCTGACGAAATATTGGCATGAGAACCGCTTAGGGCAAACCTACCATGTGGCAATTCACCAGATTCCTTGACTCTATGGTCTCACTATTATTATAATATTATTATTATGTCTTCAACCCATTTTTTTTGGCAAGTACGACCCACTAACTAAATATACGGGAGAGAGGCCATTCTACATTGAGTACGGAATCTACGGATAAATCCCCGTCATTCTACAAGCCAAGGGTAAATGCTCCAGGCTCCCCCACAAAATCGTCCCTATTCACCCCCACCGATTGGTCAAATCACAGCCGAATATTGGTTAGATACTATTTGAAACGATGAGAGGATGAACAATCCAATTACCTCTAGCTATGGGGTCATTCTAGCTTTGTTTGTGGGGGAATCTTCTTCCCATCAGCTGACCACGGAGAGTGGAACATTCGGCCCTGATTCCGAGTTGCGTACATATAAAGATTTGAAAGATGCAGGCCAAGAGGGAGTTTCTAGTATCTAGATTCAAGTCATTGTCTCCATATTCCCTACGGGTTTCCGGACAAAATGCGAGTCTTCGCCTTTCTTTCTTTATTCTTGAGTGCATCCGCAACCATCCTGCAGAATGGACAGATTCGAGAGAATCCATATCCTGGTCAAGCCCACTTAATCTCGCTGGGGAGTCGCGAATGGAAGACATATGGGCCGGATGCACCCCAGATCTCTTATAAGGGAAGGTGGGATGAGCAACATATTTCTTGTAGGTGCTGTTAATGGTCCCGAATATCTCTCTCGAGCATCTAGCGATTGACACACATGTGACAGGGTGGTCGTAAGTTACTTATGGAAGAAAAACATAGGCATATTCTAAGGAATTGCTTGGTGTAGAGCTCCTGGAATCAAATTCTCATTTACTGGAGAGAAGGTCAGTTATCAGCTTCAAAGCCTTTGTCCTAGTGCGCTAAATATAAGATGGATGGTACAGCTAGCATTGAGCTTTGGGAAATGGACCGATAAAGGAGTTCTCGTCGCTTATCGGTTTGATTCCATTTTTCTTTTCCATATCAAATGGATTGGTTTTCCAGCAATTCGTAGGGCAATTAATGACGTGTACTTAGGCTTGGAGGACTTGAATGGCAATTCTCCAACGTCACGGCCAACACAACCTACCAGTTCATTGGGCCATGGACCACTGGTGTGAACTATACGGCCATAGGAGAAGCAAAAGAATTTGAATTGCGAGGTAAAGAGCTTCGCCAAGCCTGTTGACAAATGGACAAAAGACTAACAGTCGTAGTGACAAACTGGTCTTTAGGATAAGTTCTATGCCTTCTCGAGAATCCCACTGCAGGCTGACAAACACACACAGTCCAGCTAGCAGGTGTGTCGGTTGATTCCGGTGCCAAAATTTCCAAGGTCAAAGAATACCCAAAGATGGTCGAGATCGTTGGAGACTCGTAAGTCAGCATCTGGGTGACCCTGGACAATCCTTAACAGCCGATAGGTTGAGCGCTGGGCAATATGCCTCATATGAGGCACTATCCTCGTGGTCCTATGCCTTTGCAGCTGGCCTGGGAAACGTCGAGTACACAATTTCGGTTGGTTTTCATCCCTCTTTTCGCTATATTCGTTAATTCTTACGACAACAGGCGTACCCTGGTATCTGCCTCCACGATCGAGATTGCTGGGGAAATCCGCACGGCCAAGTAAGACACCAGGATCATTCGAAGGTATGGCGAGATCCCTAACAAGGATGCAGACATACCAATGGTGGCGAACAAGCGACGTCTCTTACCGTTCCACGGTCATTTACGGGGACAACCCGCCGAAATGGGATTTCAAAGCTCATCGACCAGCTGATTTGGTCGTCATTAACATTGGAACCAACGACTCCAACCAAGATTTCAATGTAACAAGTGAGATTTATGTCAAGGACTACATCGAGCTCGTGAACGGAATCCATCGCGTCTACCCGAAAGCGCAGATTGTCTTGATGGTATGCGACGCCATTCTACCCTTTTGGCAAGAGAGATTGGGCTGACAAGACCTAATTCATAAATAGTCCCTCTGGGGCGGCTGGGGTCTCTCAGGCAACACCTATGTCCAGGGACCAACATGGCGCAAAGAGATCAAGATAGTGTATAACCATTTCAGGAAACGGGGGAACTTTATCCATTACTTCGACACGACGGGCATCCTGCAGGTCAATGATATTGCGCCCCAGTGGCATCTTACTGATGTCGGGCATATCAAGCTCGCAAGCCACTTGATGCAGTGGGTGAAGATCAAGTTTGGATGGGATCTCGGAGCGCTGGGGCCAGAAGTGCTCCATGGAACATTATATTGGAATGATCAGTCCAGTTACTAAGGGTTAGAAATGGCTTTGATAGATCTAGGCATGCATGTGAAAATTGAAGAGAATGGAGCCATAAACATTTCATCTCCCAAATTGCTAAAATCCTGAAACCGTCCATACATACACTAATAGAATATTGATGATCTTTCAGTCGGGTCCAGACCGTGTTGAGTCTGAGAGACAGTCTCCGCGCCAGAGGATATGTACTCACTGTCGGATCACTGTTCATGACCAACATTAAATCATGTCTGCCTCATGTGTTTTGTTTGCTTCAATGTGCAGCAACCAAGGTATCCACCCATACGATCAGAAAACAATGCTAAATGAACTCTGGTAAAACTTGGAAGCGGTACGTATATTCACCCTTTCCTGCATAAACATCTCATTAACCCATCTGGTTCATTAGAAACATCATATCTTCCTCTGAAGGAGGCCTCATCATCCATTCATCTTGGATGAGCTCGTGCGAGCTAGCCCTCACTTCCGGATACCAGGTTAGTATCTGGCGTATAAACCTGAGAAACTGGTCCTTTTCCTCCCCGGGTGGGATTGTGGTGACGAAGTCCTCGAAGGAGGTTTCGGGGATGGTGGGCTCGAACGCCCAGTTGCCTATATAGAGCCTTGGGTAAGCTTAACTTTCCCGAAGCCTAAATATAAACGCAAACTTACCCTGTTCATCAAAATAGGTTGAAAAGAGTGGGCTTTTGCGAATCATCTCCAGGGGCGAGGACCCAGATATCCGATATACTGGGCCAGTGCCAGCGGAAGAACATATTGATTGTTAACCCGATCAATGGGGTTAAATAGATTCTTCCCCTCCATGAGCTCAAGTGTCTGGTTAATTTGTACTTGAGTTAGACATACTACTATAGAGTGTAGGTGTACCAGTACTTACCATCACACCGATAGACCACACATCAACAGGATATTCCCAAGGCAGGTCCAAGAGGACCTCTGGGGCTCTATATAAATCCGACATCCATCAATCCTGGTTAACCTGCCCTTCTGCTAGTTGCATTTGCCCAAAATCAGCAAGAACTGGGAGGCCTGAAGGCTCCAACTTAGTTTCTCGAGACCTGTACACGGGAGCCGCTCCGTCAGTCGTGATTATAGGGACGGTAGCAGCCCGCGACTCTTGGTCCTCGATATCCTTGAGGCTGCTTTCATCCTCGAGTTACATCAACACATTCTGAGGTGAAAGGTCTGCTCGAAGTATGGTGAGCGGGTAGATACAACTCCGCCATCTCACATGAACCTACCAGTATGTATGACACCACAGGTTGAATGAAACCAGTTGACAGAAAACCACAGGCGGTGTACGATTGATTTAAGAAGAAGCTTGGGCAGTATGCCCTTTGGAAACGTCTCCTGTAGCACACGAAGACTCTGACCCTGGGGCTTTGAGGCGATGCAGGAGTGTCGGCTTTAAGAGGGAAGCCCCATCAATCTCAAAGATATCGTCCGCAAGACGCGTCAAGCCCACTCCGGGAAGGTTGCGTTGATCCATATCAGTGATTTTATTCAAACGTCGCTGCATATTGATCTCGTTAAGAACCGGGGAAGATTCAGAATCTTGGCTCACACACACATTGAGTGAAGTGTACTGCTTTGACCTACAGAGTGGGTGAACACTAGTTTTCCTAATAATCTTTCTTGGAACAGATGGAATTTGCAGACCTCTGGTCCCAGGCAAGCCAGACAGTGGCATACGCGCCATATCCAAGCTTTGCAATAACCCGGTACTGGTCTTCGAACACCTCGCCAATTTTTACGGGGTAGTAATGCCTTTCGTGATACCGCGGCAAGGTCTGTTCTTCAATTCCTTCTCTACCAGCCATTGCGTGGTTTGCCCGACAAAACGTCAGAGGTACTTGCAGGAAACGTGCTCGCGTGAATCGCCGCAGCAACCCGGGAGGGGAACGCATTTCGAAAATGATCAATTCAAGTGGCCTCCCATGAACCTGAGATTACGCGCTCGCGTTCCCTGCGTTCTCTCGTGGTCGTGTTTTGGGGGTGCCTTGGCTGCTTATTAGCACCCTCACACATAATCACCAAATCAGTGTAATCTGAGTTGAGATAAAGGCTAAGTTGGTGTTAGTGACCAGGCCTACTAAGATCTTTGCACCAGTTAGTTGAACTATACACTTCTCAGCGTGCGCCAGAACTCGTCAAAGCTTTGTCAACGTCGGCTCTTCTACGTCGAAGTTTGCGAAACTATGACTCATATTGGTGTCGCCGATTGCTGAGCATCTACTGTGTAATGATTTAGAGAATCCAAACAGGCATTCAAATCGTGAGGTACAATATTATCGCCTTAAAATTAACACTCAAGGCCTATGGTAGCCACCGGAAAAACGCAGGCCCGAGGTAGTTGGCGATTCCGAACTTTTTTTAACTGCATCTCGATCCCGCATCCCAGTTCAGCCAGGAAGAGCTGTTGCCTTTCTGTGTGTATTTTTATTTTCCTTTTGAGCTCTATTTCTTTTTTCTTTTCTAGCTTTAATTAAACCTTTTCTCTGTCGATTCCACCCTCACATTCAAACATGGCGGAATCCTCAACCTCCGCTACGGCTTCAGGCCAAACGCAATCCGCCGCGCCGAAGAACGCACCCAAACCGCAAAACCCGGCAATGAAAATGATGGGTAAGAGTTCCCTCCATAACTTCCGAACAAAAATCGGAACCTCTGACTCGAAAGCTTGGCTCCAGGCATGCCCAACTTCCGCTTCAGACTCCCCTCCCGGAACTGGATGATTTTTCTCACGATCACCGGCTCCTTCACCGGCGCCATAATCTACGACCGCAGAGAGAAGAAGCGCGTGCAAAAGAAATGGTGTGATCTGGTCGCCCATCTATCGAAAGAGTCCCTCCCCGTAGAGGAGACACGGCGAAAATTGACCGTGTTTCTGGCCGCCCCCCCTGGTGACGGACTTCGGGTCGCCCGTGAGCATTTCAAGGAGTATGTGAAGCCGATCCTGGTTGCGGCTGCGCTGGATTACAATGTCATTGAGGGCAGGCGGGAGGGAGACGTCAGAGCCACCTTTGCCGAGCAGATTCGCAAGCAGCGAAGGAGAGCCGGGGAGCCGAGTACCGTGGTGGAGGAAGCGAATGTGGACGAGATCGTGGCCCAGGCGAGGAAGAGTATCGGTGTCACGGAGGAGCCCGGCCCAAAGGGTGACCTGGTGATCGGTCGTCATACTTGGAAGGAGTACATCCGCGGCCTACATGAAGGGTGGCTTGGTCCGCTTGACCCACCACCCCCGGTGCCTGTCGAGGCTGTGGAAGTGCCCCCGGTAGAGCCCGCGTCGTCGCCAGCTCTCGACTCCACAGAGCAACCAGAGGAAAAGAAGGAAGACGCCGCAGCAGCAGAGCAAAAGAAAAAGGAAGAGGAGGAAAAGAAGAAGAAACAGCCCAAGCTGCCCGCCCCCGCATATCTCGCCCCCGTCGACTACTCCTCACAACCTCTCCCACCGTCCCTACCGCAAACACTTGATGGCTCCGTCCCCATCTCCTTCCCTCACATCCTCGGCTTCCTGAACACCCCTATCCGCCTCTACCGATACCTGAACCAGCGCCACGTCGCCGATAGCGTCGGACGCGAAGTAGCCGGTCTTGTCTTGGCCTCCTACACCCGGCCCTACACAGACGGATCCTTCAGCAGCTCTGACTCTGAGTTCCCCAGCGATGTCTCCCCGGTTGGCACCGTCTCCGGTGCCTACGAACAGCAGTCCCAATTAGAAGAGGAAGAAAAAGAATGGCACAAGTCCGTGCACAAGAAGGACGAGGCTAACCCCGACAAAGAGCGCGAGTGGCTCGATGATATCGTCCTCGACCCTCGCATCGCAAGCCGCATGCAACGCTATATCCTCTCCCAGGAGGAAGAGGCCCGCTCGCAGCGCATCAGGGACGGAGTGGAGTACATCATCGGTGAGGAGCGTCCCGAGCCTATTACCTACTGGCAGCGAATGTGGATCAAGTACGGATACGGCGAGGATCCGGAGGTGGCGAAGAGAAAGCCTATCCTAGGCAATTTCGACGGAGAGAATGGCGAGTAGAGTTGATGTGACCGTCAGATTTAAAGAAGGGAGGGTGGGGCTGATGACGAAACTTCGATTTCCTTGCAGCGATTTTCTTTTAATGATGAGGGTTATCGATAGATAGATTTCTTTCTCTTCTTGGCTGCGTTTTCTTGGACGTTGAAGAGCAGTTTATGTACTATAGTCACAAACTCCTATATAGTGTATATTACTTGATATATCTTGTTCCGTAGTCGATGCTGTTTCTTGCTGGGAGTAGTTAGGTGACTGATTGGCCAGGCTCGCCATGTTACCTAATATTTACAACCGAAAAGTCGTCCTAAGTTAGGAAAACGATTAGAGCGTTAGTTAAGATTGAGTTACTATTACAGGAGGTAATTGGTGGTCTCCAAAATACCCAAACTATTCTAAGAGGAACACATCTATATACTCAACACCATAATATCAAAGAAATTTTCCCTCAGCAAGCAAGCAATAAAGAAGCACTTATTTGGAGTACAACTAGGGGGTTATGAGCGCGACCACGCCATTAAAAGTCCTGTGACTATAAATAACGACAAGGGTGAAAGATCATGGGGTGGGCCGAAAGTCATCCGGGATGGAATCAAAATGTCCCAGATCATAAGAAGGGTATCCCATTCCTGTAGTGGGAAGTACGGTAGATTGGCCCGTCAGATAGGATTCGGGCCCTGGCGCGTACATGGCGGGAGACATCATTTGTCCCCGTACTGATGCCGAGATCTGCTGAAAGTCATTCAGTAAGGTATGAACCTGCCACTTCTTTACTCCATGTTGCAAGAGATCATCCACTTCGGTAAGACACCCAATCGTGCGTGGATAACAATTCAAACAGTCTTCGCAATCCACAAGGGGAGGCTGGGGACAATCATCAGGAACCTGTGGTAAGGCGGGGACACATTGGCTCATGAAAAGGTCAAAATCCTCGCTCAAAACGTCAATGAGGCGTTGGCCAACCTGGTATACCCGTTGGAGATCGAGATATGTTAGGTTAGGTTGCCATTTCGAGTTTTCCAAGACTTGGTGAAGAAGGTGGACGTATTTGATGCAGTGATTGAACAGGAGGAACTTGGTATAATCGCACGCCGAAGAGGAACGACCCGAGGGTGATAAAATAATGATAGTAGTGTACAGAAACTCTAGTCTGTACAAGGTAGGGAAATATTGAGGCGCGTTCTTCGGTGTGTTGTTGAACCAATCATTTGCTTGTGCACACAAGGTCCACGTTGAGGCTGAAGCCTGGGAGAATGATTCATGGCCATCAAAATACTTTTTTTGGTAGGCTGCCGACAATATTTGTCTAATTTTAACCAGGCTCCAAGCAGGCTCGGAACTGCGGAAGAATATATTGCCTTGATCTGCTGAAACAGAGCCTGGTGGCGTGGAGGAAGGTAAGGCCACAATGATGGAAGCATCAGAGAGGGAGAAAGTTCTCTCCAACGCAGCGCTCGTGCCTCTATTTTAATTTAGCAATCCGTAATAGCAATAGTATCCTAACAAGGTCGCCTACCTATCCAAAGAATAAAGGCAATGGAACACACGACGGCGAAGATCCTGCTTTTCAACGCTAGGCTGGGCTTCCTGATGAGGAGTTTGATGCAACCCGAGATCCAGCATTGCCCTGACAGCCATTCCCACCAGATACCAGCTGCGGAAATGGCTAGGATCAACTAAGGAGTATTGGGCGAGAAGCATAATCGCTTGAATACCAGCCACAGATCCTGGGCGGAGAACATCTTCAGAATACTGAAGAGCTTCTGCAACGAGAGCCAAAGCCTTCTGTTGGCTCCTGTCACCAGAAGTATGAGACATAGATGCATAGGCAGTGGCCAGCACCAGTCGCAGAGCCCAGTGATCATAAGGTCTGGCGAAGCGGCCTTCGTTTTGATAAACAGCATCGACAGAGGTCCAGAAGCCAGTTTCAGCAAAAAATGGGAGTTGTGAATAAAAAATATCAAAATAATGTTGGATGATAGGAGTAATCTCGTGGCGAGGTGGGACTAGCTGAGAAGGCAGTTTGGAAACTGGTTCGGCAACGCATAGTGACAGGAGGAGATTCGCAAATGATGTACTTGACGTAATTCCATGGAAGTCTCTGGAGGTAGCATTGACAGAGCTAGGAGAATGGGGTTAGTATAAAGATGCTCCCTCGATTGAGAAAATGCAGCGTACAGAAAGCCAAAGTCACCAACAAGGTCGTCTATATCCGACACTTCACGGCGGTGAGATTGCGAGACAGCGCCTGTACTCGAGGCCGATGTTATTGAGCTCTCGTGGATGATAACTTTATCGTCAAGGGCCAGGGAATCTTTACGATCACGAAGATCCTGGATCCTTTTTTCTAGTCGTTCGCAATACGCCTCTAAGGAGGCAACATAGCTTCTCTCTTTTCCTCGGGCGAACTCATCGCTAGCTCCAGAGCAAGTACCTGCCTTCCCTACTCTCTCACATGCGGAGCAGGCAGGCAGCTTTCCATCGCATTTAATCTTTGCTGTTCGACATCTTGAGCATGCGGCAACTGGCCGACTGACTTTGAGCAGTGGCTTGTCCAGAAATAAAGCGGTTGACATCCTAGTTGGGCATATTCCCTGCAGGAAGGTTGTCTTACTAGAAAGGGGGTCCACAAGTGCAATGATAACTATGGGGATTCCTGAAATATGAGTAAGTGGAGGTAGGCAAGGATCCGTAGTACGGCTATTATTCCACCTTCAAGATAAGTGGAGAAGGGAATAGGGACGGTGCGCAAGGGGTATCTATTCTTAGAGATCCAAAAACCGACGGAAGAAGAGTAGAGTGTTAATATGCGACATGAAAACTCACCGCATACAAAAGAAGCTTGAAACCCACTAGAGATGGACACGGGTTAAAAACGAAGGTTGCGGGGATGGAGTGAGGCAGTTGGATATTTCTTGAAGATTGAAGAATCAAGAAACAGAGCCGCTATCAAGAAGGACGAAAGCAAGGTGCCATCGCAGATCAATTATTAGCGATTCTGTGGCTCGATGAGCATTAGCTGGGTTCTCAAAGGCAACTAGTAGTAGTTTAGTTGGAGCTGTGGGCGTTGGAGACGGCTGTAGACCAAAGAGTGACGAAGGAACTTGGTGGGGGGATAAAAGAGACGAGAGGTGGGCAAGGGCACTAACAACAAGGTCAGAAATGGGGGGAGTGGTGCGTGTCAGAAGCTGGCAGGTCGGTACGGAGCACGAATCAGTAATAATAATAAGAAATTGGAGGGGCAATGATGATCATGGAGGGGTGCTTTGTCCAACTGCCCAAAGGGTAACTCGTAAAAGAGAGAGATAAAAAAGCCCGTTGAAACTTTGCCAGCAGCACCTTTCATAAAAACGGAGTTCACAAACTTAATAATAACAATAATAATAAATTCCAATTCAAAAAAAATGTACATTGAAGGCCCCGCGGATCCAAGCCTAGCACTAATCCCAACGCAGGTGGTCACGGGTGTCGAGTATCTGCCACGTGATTGCGTCTTGACCCTCCGCGAAGACAACTTAGGGAATTCCTGGCGTCGATTCGAGGTCCTTTTAGATTGGGGAGACGGCGACCTCAAAAGACACCACGGATCTCTGTTGAATTGTAGAGAGGTCCGAACATGACCGTTGACCTAGATTGCTGTTCAAAAATTGCCTCCCACGGTTCCTCCCCAATCAACCAAGATTCAATGCTGACTGAACCCCGCCACCCCACATCACGCTCTGGCCTGGTCACCTTGTTACTTTGGTTGGTATGTCTCTTGCTTAGCAATTTACCTAGGTAGTAGATATGCGAATCATGGGAATTTTGCATCGAGGCCAAAGGAAGGGGAATGATTCTTCAAGGTTGTCAATTGATCCAGATTTCCAAATTGCAGACTTTTGTTCTCCGTAGTGGTCTGGTCTTTTTGCTTCTTCTTGATTTCTTTAACTGACCACCTTATGCATCGGACCCGATACATCGTAGAGTCAACAGAGTCGTGTTGCATACAAAAAATGGCTCACAGCGTTCCTAGCTCTCTGGAGTGGTGTACCCGAGCCTCCCCTTGCCTCTCTTAAAAAGCAGGGGACTCAAGTCGCGGTAGAGAAGTGATTGTTGTCGATTTTGTTCTCTGTAGGTCCCTGCGGCCTTCCGTACAATTGTCGATCTAAACGGCGGCTAAGTGGGCCGAGGCTGCCTCACCCCGTCCCTCTTCCTAAGCACCTCGTTCCTGAAACGTACGACTAAAGCGACACCGGAGAACGCCTGATAGAATTCGATCAAACAGGGACGGGCCATAACTTTGCCCAACATTCCAGTCTGTGCGACATTTATGATTTCCTACATCTGCTACCGCCTCCGCCCTTCAACCCACCCACACTGAAGGACCCTGAATATGTCGAAATTGCTGTTTCGCCAAGTGTGCAGTCATCAATTTCGAGTCGCGCGCATTTGAGGACGCCGCCATAGGATCGATAGAAGCGCCCCCAATAAATAAGAAGGAACCAGAGCGTCCACCCAGCCAATTACGTGGAAGGCTGATGTGGTAATATTTGCCCCTCGATACCAACTTATCGTATCTACGTAATCCACGAAGACCAAGCATGGCGACGCCGTTCGACCCTTCGAGTTTACGACCACACTTCACGGATCCGTGGAGAAAGCCATCGGCCAAGGCACCTGAGCAGTCAAACCACGCCCCCGATGGCCGAATTGCGCATACATTAACAGCGTGCACAAGGTGTCGGCAGGTATGCGGTGCCCCTCTCCCTCGTCCGTCTTGATTTTGCCAGGGCTGATTTGTCATTGATCTATGTAGCGCAAGTCCAGATGCGATCCCGGGATTCCAAGATGTGCACCCTGCGAACGCAGCAACGCCAAATGTGTATACTACGATTCTGCCCGGAAATGTGCAATTCCAAGGACATACATCGTCTCACTTCGCGAGAAAGCCCGAATGCTGGAGAAAGAACTTAGCGAGGTTGAGAATGAATTTCAGCAAGCTGCAGATGCAGAACTGATGGTGCGTGGTGCTGGCCGCATTCGATTTAAAGAAAATGATGAGACTCGCTATCTGGGGCCCTCCAGTGGCATCGCAATCACCCGATTAGTCATGGAGATGGCCAAGCTCAATACGGATTCTAAAAGCATCAAAGATGTGGTTCCTGAATACACAGCGCAGGAAATCAAGGAGGCATTTGAACAAGAGAGCTCAAAACCAACGTCGAAGATTTACCCCATGATCAGTTCACTGCCTCAACCTATGCTCCCTTTAAAACATGTGACCTACAGACTTATTGACGTGTTTGTTGTCAAGGGTATGTTGATAATTCTTTTGATACATGGATACAATCATGTTGGTTTTTGGCTAATCCACTGTTCAGCCCAAGCCATGCTTCCAACGTTGCACATACCTACCTTCCGACAGGAGGTGGAGGAGGTGTTTGATGGCTCCGAAGACCCTTGCCAAAACTTTCAAATACGAATGGTGATTGCAATTAGTATGCAGAAAATGAGTACCAGTTATGCGGGGCTGGCCGACAGCTACTACCTTGCCGCGTTGCCATATCTCGAAGGGTCTCTAGAGCGAATGGATTTGAAGTCTTTGCAGTGCTTGGTCTTGATCGCCCAATACTCCTTGTTGACCCCAACCAGAACCGCTGCATACTGGGTGGTCGGAATGGCTGTCAAGTTATGCCAAGATTTGGGCCTCGCAGAGGAAGCCACGATTACCAAGTCACCTACCGGCAAGCCTCTGGACACGCTAGAGATCGATATGCGGAGGAGGCTGTTTTGGATCGTCACATCTATGGAGTTCGGTCTATCCCACAGCCTAGGACGCCCTAGTTTCTACTCCGTCAACCATGATTATATCAACGTCAAGTTCTTTGAGCCTGTGGACGACCAGTATATCACACCAAGCGGCATACTTCCTGAGGCAACACGAATATTACCCAAGTGTATCGCGATACACTTTTTCAAGATGCGGCTTCTTCAGTTGGAGATACGGCGGACTCTCTATTTGAACAAACGCGAGACGCCGCTCGACGACCAGGACCCGTGGTTCACGCAGATGCTTAACAAGCTCGAGAATTGGGTAAATACGTGCCCCAGGTATGATGGCGGCAGTGGCCTAAGTGAGAAATGGTGAGGATGATCTTTAATATCCAGGTTACGTTTCAAAATGCAAAATGCTTATGAGGACTTCACACATAGGTTCCAGGGTAGGCGAAATACAATGATCGTGTTTATGTATCGACCATCTCCTCAGGTACCAGAGCCCTCTGTTGAGGCAGCGCGGAAATGCTATGAAGCATCTGTGTTTAATGTTGCCATGCAAAGAGAACAGATTGCGACCAGCTCGGTTGATTTGACTTGGATCTTCACCCAATCGCTTTTCATGGCGTTAAACACCATCCTGTGGTCTCTCTCATATCCTGATATTAGGAGAGAGCACCCAATAGAGGAAGTCACCACCCACCTTGGTGTTGCCTTAGAAGCCATCACACTTGCCGCGCAAAGGTGGCCGGGTGTCGAATCCGCCCTCCTTCTGTATCGGAGCCTTATTTCTGCATGCTTAAAAGCATACAATACCGAGGAATCATTCGTCGTCCATTCTCCTTCCAACCATGCAACTCCCTCATCCACACAGGATGTCACAACACCGCCGTCTATGGCTAGCCCTGCCAGCACCACAACATCACTCCAGTCGCAAAACTTCCGAGCAGGCAACTCAATTCCTGACAGCATTTCAGCCGGCACATTCTCCAGAGGACCATCAGCAGATCCGACCTTCCCTTTCCCCACACCAACGACTACAATTCCGTCATCAACTGGCATCATTGAACCGACCAAGTCACTGCAGTCGAACCTCTGGGATACTGATATCCCACCACATGCCATATCCACATCCCAGGCTCCATTCGATCTCCCATCTCTTGAATCCACTCCTGTCCCCGCTTCGGATTTGTCATTTGACCCAGCAACCCCTTTTAACCCTTTCCCTTCAATTGTTCCCGGCTTACCAGGTTGGGATCCCAATTACTCTCTCGCTTCTACAACAGCCGGCCATCTAGCTTATTCCGATGCATTCGTCGATCCAATGCGCTGGATGGATACGATCGGTGATCAATATTCACAGTATTTCAATGGCGAATACCCGACAGGCCCGTGGCGGGGAAGGACCCTGAGCCAGCAAGAGCAAATCGAGTTAATGGAAACTTTACCAGATCATATCCCCGACGTCACTCCCCAGCTCGTTATGCAGACGTCAACAGCATACTACCAATCATGAGCCAAAGAAATCTATCCATCAGAGATATGCGGCATACAGATTGCGGTTCTTCTAATATTTGCCTTATTTACATACAATATATGGGCCTACCAACTTTTTCTTATATATACCATTTTGTTATGCTAGGAAGGAGCTGATGGAACCTTTGGATGTTTTTGTTATTTTTTTTTATTGGAGCAGTTTTGCAATAGCTGGTTGGAGTTTGGGAGATTCAGTATTTCCGCGCATGTTCGTGAATCTAAGTCCATTGGAAAAAAAAAAAAAAGGTCGACAAAAATCATATGCTGTTTCATTCACAAACTGAATACCTACTTTAGGCCTCAAGTAGACCTCAATATCTGTAGTAGGGAGTGTTATACTTACGAAGAGTAATTTTATTGGATGGAGCCGCCGTTACCGGCCACGCCACTCTGTGAAAATAACGGGCGGCTGAAAGGAGAATGACGGTAAGTTACAAGCGCGGGCGAAACCCCCCAAAAGGGCCTTAATCACGTGTTCCGGCCTCTCGCCGTCATCCAACATCTCTTTCCAAGTTCCAAGTCTGTTCCACTCCAGTACTGCGGACCAAAGGGCATCGATCTCTCAACACCCCCCAACCCGCCAGTCTTCAACTCTCCACTCTTTTGGTTTACCTCGTCGTGCCGTCACCTCTCCGACACTCTGCTAGGACTCAGAGTCAACTCTTTGGAATGTGTGACTTTTAGACGGTCGTCCAACGTCGCTTGAGCGAACCTCGACCGGCTTTTCATCCTCCTCTTGTGGTCCAGGCCTGCTGTAATTCGCCCTAGAGTTGAAGATCTTCGATCGAGATTTCAGTTTAGGGCGTCTAGGGCTACGATTTTGAGGCTTTTCCGCCACCCTCCCCGTCTCTCACCGTCTCACCTGGACCTCCATGTCTGATCGCGCCTCCTCGGCGTCATTCCGAGTAGGGCCCCCATCACCATCATCTCCCGCCGCTTTCTCTCACAAAGGGAATCCTACTTCGGCTACAACCAGTACATCCGATCAGATTCCACAGACCCCAATATCGCCTCCGTTGATGTCGGTAAGCGCTTCGAACAATGCCTCCAATATCGCATCCTTGCAAGCATCACCTAGTCAGGCGACATACCAACCTACAAATCTCTCCTCTCCGCCTTCATCCGCTCCAATGTCTACCCAAGCCTCTCAACAGCCGACAGTAGGGATGACAAACTCCTTTCCTACCCCCGCTAGTAGTGTTGATCCCGACCATACCGAGAAGTCATCCGGAGTCGGGACCTCAGAAATGGCAGGAACATCTATTCCCGGAATAAATTCAGCATCCCTACATCATTCAGAGCACAGGCGGACGGATCACGACCGGAATTTGGATGGATTACATGTGGGAACCGGGGTTCGCGATTTTGCCAACATGGGCAGTTCAATCTTGCCAAACCATGGCGATGCCATGGATGTTGATACAGAGGCACCAGCCCCATCTAACCCTAGTTGGCCCAGTTTAGATTCCTTGCAGAAGGACTTCTCGTCAACCTTCCATCTTTGCAAAAGCTGTAAGATTCTCTCCCCTTAGCCCTTGCTAGGGGCATTCCTTTTTCTTTTTTTACCACCTAGAGATCATACCCATGCTTTTGGATTGAGAAATGTTTGTTAACACTCTCGCCTTGCAACTTGACAGCCCATATTGCGACTGGCCCAGACCCCACATTAGACCTTATCTCCTTGTATGGGTTAGGACCGGTGGCGAAATCGGTCGCAAGGATGGATCCAGTAACAGGCGAGAAGATCAATCGGCTCCGGAAGTCGTACGAAGGCAAGCTAAAAGGGCTTGGGCTTGCTGGCAGAAACAAACCGGCGAAGGATCCTGCGACGCCTGGGGGGCTTAGGCAGATGACTTTATGGCCGGATGAGGAATGGCAGAACCAGAAGGTCTATGGCAAGGAGATCAAGGTTGCTGATATGGATTCGGCATTGCACAACCTGCAGATGAAGGCTATGAAAATGGAGCCCGGTACAGTACCGAACAGCGATTATTGGGAAGACGTTTTGGGTCATGAAAAGCCATCGAAGCACACGAGCAATGGTGATACGGGTAAAAAGGTCGCTGCGCCACCACCAAATGGTACCCGAATAACTGGCCAACCAAATGGCACGTCTACCGCTGCAGACTCAGAACGAGCTCGCCCCAGTCGAGGACGCAAGAGGCATTATGATGATAACAGTTTTGTTGGATACGGCGAAGGCTATGCCGATGATGACGACGATGGTGCATTCTATTCAAATAGTGAAGGAGTCGGAAAAAAGAAGCGAAAGAAGGTAGGAAGCTGTCGTCACTAATTTCCGGGCGTAAGAATGCTGACTTGTTTGGGTCTTGCAGGACCACGTTTCGAAGATTTCTACTCCGCTACCAGAGCGCGGCGGAAGCTATGGAGTCGGGATGTTTGGAATCGGGGCTAGATGAGCGAAGAGTTCGTGAAAGCTCAGCCGAGTCAAAAAGCAGATATCCGCCTTGTTTTTTTTTTTTCTTCTTACTATGCTTCGTGCATAGATTTGTTACAGAACTAAAACGAGAAGCCTCGACTATCTCTCTGGATTGGTTGTGAGCATACTCGACAGGCCACCAGAACGATGGAGTCTATCTCGATCTAACCACATATTCTCCGTACATTTTTGCATCACGGTGCTGGATATACCCGGCTTTTTCTCAATTGGACGGCGTTTGGGTGGGAAACAATGAATCATTTGCGGAAAGGAATTGTCATTTTTATTTTACCTTTTTTTTATCGTTGGAATTTGTCTGCCTCTTTTTCTCATGGCGAAGACAACAGATGCTGTAATGTGATGCTGGTCCTCTTCCTTTTTTCTTCTCTCTCTTCTGTGTTATTTGTCATGGCCCTTGAATCCGACATGAGGATTTTGTCTTACTTTGTTTTCACTTTTTTCTTCGTTCCCTGAGCAAGGGACTATGTATTTCAAGGGTCTATAGGGCCGACTAACATGCGGTACAAAGCTACGTACACTAGATATTCAACTTCCCCTGTGAGTTTAATTTGGTCATTGGCCGTCCTCCATTTTCCTAGGTCTATAGAAGGCCCCCCTCCTGTTCAGCAGCTCCTCATTAGAAAACAAAGAGACGGTATCCTCTCAAGCTTCCTGTGAGTAAGATGATCGTATGAGGAAACCGCAAAACCACAACAGGGATGAGCGAGCTGGGAGGTTTTTCCAGTTAACGGATTCTAGCCCCCGGAATTGAAGAGAACAACCAATCTAAAACCGGAAGGGCAATTGCCAATGA
Source organism: Aspergillus conjunctus (assembly GCA_027569095.1). Classification (NCBI taxonomy): domain Eukaryota; kingdom Fungi; phylum Ascomycota; class Eurotiomycetes; order Eurotiales; family Aspergillaceae; genus Aspergillus; species Aspergillus conjunctus. The sequence continues at coordinate 285,843 of JAPDEL010000015.1, read as the reverse complement.
GCTTGGCATCTGCGGTTTATACTCAATAGGAATCACACGATCCCATACTATTTGATAAACGGTTCTATCCTGACCATCTCCGAGGAAATACAGGCTCTATACTTTAAGGTAGGGAATAGTGGGGCTTGGACCCCCAAAATCTCGACCAATCTCAGAAACTACATTTTCAACCTTACCTTACCTTCTCCCCTTCAGGTATATAATCTCCACCTCCTCCCTTCTCCTCAGAATACTTCAGCAATCACTCAAACAGTCGAACCCTCCACGACCTCCAAACTCCAAACCCAGAATCCAAAATGGCGACAACTTCGGACAAATTCACCAAAGCCCTTTCCCTAATCGACGCCGCCCACGCCCAAGATCCCCGCCAAATAACCACCTCGGCGTCCTCCTCCCCCATCGCCTACGAACTCCACTACGCCTCCAAAATGACCAAATACCTCCACCTGCACACCCCCTCCGCTTCCGAAGCCCTCCAACTCGCCGTACGCGCGCAGCACCTCAAACGCTGGGAGGTGCCCCGCACGGACTACCCCGCCACCAAGCCTGGGTACTACGCGTGGCGGACGCACCTCGCGAAGCGCCAGGCGGAGCTGGCGGAGGCGATGTGTGTGGAGGCTGGGTATGCGGAGGAGTTTGCGGAGCGGGTAGGGAGGCTGATTCGGAAGGAGGGGTTGAAGGGCGGGGAGGATGCGGAGACGCAGGCGTTGGAGGATGTGGCGTGTTTGGTTTTTCTGGATGATCAGCTGGAGGAGTTCCAGGGGGGGTATGAGGAGGAGAAGGTCGTGGGGATTCTGAGGAAGACGTGGGGGAAGATGGGGGAGAGGGGGAGAGAGTTGGCCTTAGGGATGGAGTTGGGAGGGAAGGCGGGGGATTTGGTTGAGAAGGCTCTTTCTTAGGGGGGGGTTTTTTTTTCTTCTTTTTCTTTACTTTACATTGCGGTTTTATCTAGATTTAGAATTTGTTAGTATGAGTGATTCTAATTTTTTTTTTTTCTCTTAAACCCAAGTATATGGGGTTGTTTGAGTATTAGTATGGGATGATGTATAGTCGCTATTGTACATGAAACGAGAATTTTTATGCAGTCGTCAGGTCATTAAGAAGAAAGAGAGTAAAAAAAAAAAAATATCTAGGTATCCCCATTAATCAACCGGACCAACCCGATTGCTGCCCCCGCCGCTACACCTCCCACGACAACCATCTGAATTCCTCCCCTGATACCAGCCAGGATGTTATCGCGGCCGGTCCAGCCACGAACGACCCCGGTCTTGATATATCCAAACACCAGCAGTGTAACAGCCATAACTGCAACGCTCAAGTACAGCGCCACCATGACCTGAGAGGCGATGAAGTAAGGGATCAACGGGATGAACCCGCCGACAAAGTAGCCCAGTGCGAGCGTGATTGCGGAGGTCCACGCCTGGTTGCAGTCCGGCTGGGACTCCTTGTGGTGGAAGCTAATGAGGAACTCGCGGAGACGGTCCGGGGAGGCATGCAGCGAGGCGTTGATGGTGCCGATGGCTTCTTCGGGGACGCCGTGGGAGGCGAAGATGTCGTAAACGATGCTGGACGTTTCGGCGGGGGAGGATTCGATCAGAAGTGTTGTTTCGCGAACGGTGGCTTCGTATGATTCTCTGTTCAGCCAGTCGTGTTAGTTTTTTCTTCCCAGCCCAGTTTCAGAAGAAGAGGGAAGGTGGTAGAGGCTTACGCTTCACTCTTTGCTCCGACGTATCCTCCCAACCCCATAGAAATAGCACCCGCTGCCAGCTCCGCCAGACCACCAAGAACGACAACTTTGGTGTTTCCTAGCGCCGAGAGGCCTGCACTCAGGGCGAAGGGCACCGTGAGACCATCAGAGAGGCCGAGGATTGCATCTGACACGATACGAGGGTTTATACGCGACCGTGTGGTGCTTCCCGTGCTTTCTACATCGGTGGTTGAGCTGGGGGAGTGGGATCGGAATGTTGAGTAGGATCGTTGGGCTTCCACATCCTGATCGATCGTGTTACTATAGGTAGAGTCGTCTTCCGGTGCGAGGAGTGGTTTTCCTGGTAATTGTTGGTTAGCTGGTGTTTATAGATCTAGGCGGACAGTGTAGACGAACTATAGTTGGAGGTATTCCTCGTCGTATTAGGGAAGAGTTTCTGTTTGAGGAATAGGAAAGCCATTGTGTTTTCTCTTCTCTATGTTTCTTTTCGAAGTACGAAAGTGTTCCAACCGACTTCCAATGCCCGTTAATATAGCCAATTCTCTCCAGGGCCCAGAATATAAGGTAGCACCTGACGTCAGAGTTTAGATCGAGAGGCGGACACTAAAAAAAAGGCGTACATCCGGATCGAGATTCACGATCCAGCGAAGAAGGTGATAGATTGGATTTTTAAGTCTTCCAGATTGTCTGATGAGGTTGAGCAGATGCATTGGCCTAAACTATTTATACCCTCTCTCTCCTTTCACCCTTTTTCCACTGAGTTCTTGTTTTCCTGCGCAAAGTTCCTCAAGCCCACAAATCGGGACCCCCCCCCCGGCCAATCAGCGTTGCGCTAAAAGTCAGCACAGGGTGATCGTCTTTGGCATTCCATGCAGAGTGATTGGTCGCGCATGCCTGGTGCTTACCATTGTCTGCCTGTTGAATGGTTAGATTTCAGATAACAAAGCTTCGACTGGCTCGGGTTATGCAAATTCTGCTCTTGTCCGAGACGACGGGAATCTGTCGGTGTGGGTAAGCAATAACCTGGTATCTCCGAGTCCGACACACTCGGGTTGTTGTTGTGCCAACACGTATGGATGATGATTCAAGAGAATTCAAATTGTTGCCACAGACTAGGCAGGAGTGTTCTTTTTCAGCATACTCGCTGAGCAATTCTGCCTGGTTTATATCCGATTGTCCGATTTTCGAATCCGAGTCGTCAGATGAGAGTCAACTTGCCACATCTATCCTATGGTCTGCCACGATTATCAAGAAGTGGAAATCTCCTGGCAGTCAATGCAAAAGGGCGCTCTCTTGAACTAATCTTAGGCCGTCTTCTCAGTCAGCACGATATAGAGCTCTACACTACCACAGGCGCGCCGAGAGACCTCTCTACCCGAACATCTATGAATAATGTCGCCAAAGTAGATTCATCTTCAGCCGAGCACTCATTCAGACATTCCTGTGACAGGATGCTAAAGGCTCCAACCGACGTATGGACATACATAAGTAACTGCATTTTGGCGCCATGTATCAAGACTTTGTGCTTTTATTATCAAATAAAGCTGTAGCAACTATCTTGTTAGACTTATCGCTCACTATTTTCCTTGTTTGTCATAATTTATCCGGAATATATACACGTGCATTAAGAGCTTCTGGTGGGCGATCACCTGGTATATTAGAGCCCCAGGTATCTACTCCGTATGAGGTGGAAATTGTCCGAGAGAAAGTACTAAGAAAGTGGCTTCGTCAATTTCAATATATATCTTTTAGCACCCGTGAAGATACTATTCCACATCCTACAAGGCCAAAGTAATAGAGATAAGACGACACCCGATTCAAATAAGAGTTCTAGCCTTCCTTTGTCCAACCTCCGAGAATAAAACCCCAACAGGAAAGTCCAACGTCCTGTGTCACCAGAAAACTTCGACATGGAATATACGAGGTTTAATCTTAATGATAGAGAAGTTTGCATGAAGGGATCAAATCAATCATTATATTCCGAACAGAAGTATATAACAAGGTACAAGATGGGAACCAACTTGGTAGAGAGAAAGAAGAGGAAGGTTATAGGGAGGAATATTAAGATAAAAAACAGGCATTCACCTCAAGTACACAGCTAGGGAAAGATGACCACTTCCGAAGCTTTACAGCACCAGAGTAAGACCCAGGATACCAGCCGCAGCAGCAACGCTGACCATGACAGAGCTGCTCAGAGAGGCGCCAACGTCAGGGACATCATCGCCAGATGAAGGGCCATTGCCGCCGCCGGAAGACGTAGTAGGGATGGAGGTAGGCAGGGTCGTGCCAGAGGCGTGAGCCAGGTTGGTGAGGATATATTGCTGGACATCCTCGGGAAGGTCGTCAAACCAGGAGGGGGCATCACCGTTGGCGATGTCGTTGAGGATGGACTCACGCGAGGTAGGGTTCAGCAGCTCCCGAATCTCGCTGCTGGGGACGGCGCTCTGGATGGCCTCGATCACGGAGTTGGGGAGGTTGGCGATATCGTCGAAGCCGTTGCCGGACTCGCTGGAGGAGTCGCCGGTGCTAGTTGGGGAGCTGACGGAGTCGGTGCCAGTGGGCAGGTCGGTGAGGTAGCTGCTGTAGTCGGTGGGGATATCGGTGAAGTAATCAGAGTAATCACCAATGTCGGTGGGCAGATCAGTGAGGTAGTCAGTGTAGTCTCCGAGATCAGTTGGCAGATCAGTGAGGTAGTCGCTGTAGTCGCCAATATTCTCAGAATAGTAACTCATGCTGTTTTGACTATCAGTATGGATTCGTTTTGTTGGTCAAGGTAAATATAAAGTAGCCTTGTCGAAACGTACATGTCATCGTAGTCTGTCATGCTCAGGCTGGTCAAGGTTAGCTACCGGGTCAAGCTGATGATCAGAGATTCTATCACGTACACGTTGTTGAGGTCATCCATGGCGGAAGAGTAATCAGCACCCAAGTCAAGGTCATCGAGGAGGTCCGAGTAATCGGTCTGGGCCAGGCCCAGGGTAGAGAGGGAGAGAAGAGCAAGGAGTTTGGAATGCATTTTGATAGGGGTAAAGAGAAACAACGGTCTTGTCAAAGAACCAGGTATTAAACTTTTTAAGTACTTCTGATTTTCTCTGGATACAGAGGCTATTAAGTCGATTCTTATATAGGAGAATCGCACACGAGAAGGAAAAGAAAGGAAGGAGATGCCGAAGAAAGAAGAGCAAATTGAGCCTCAGCCCGACAAGAAAAGATATAAATAATAATCTGCCTTGCCCTGGACCCTTGCAACTGAACGGAAAGCCCTTCTCAGGCCCCAGCCTTCCTGTTTCCGCCTGATACCACCATTAATCAAACGCCCGAAGTTAAATCAGCAGATCTGCGAACCAGATGAGTGCAAATTTCCCAAGCCCGTATTGATGTACCCCAAGAGAGGAGCACCAGGGTCTGGAAACATGGGATTGATGGCGAATATTCCACTAAGGAACGCCCAGTGGAGACAATCAGGATCCGAGGGACCAGGGTATGATGAGTTCTTCCTTCAGAGTTTAGACGAAAAAAACCCTGGCTGCAAACACCAAAGGAGCTGCTGCGTGCTGAGTGAGTCTCGTATTGACAGGACTTTGGTCAACACCAGGTGGGACTAAGGAGAGTTTCCACGGTTGATGTCCGATATCAATCTTCCAGGGCTCAACTTTAACCCTCTAAATTCTTCCTCCTACCAAGAAGAGGATTCGGGGTCTTCAAGCCCGTCTCTAAGAAATATCCAGAAAGTCATTCAAAGTCTGGTATGTATATTTGTTTTTGGGCTTCAACATGTTCCCTGAAAGCTCGACTCAGGAGAAGAGTAAGCAAACTTGGGCGATCAAATCATCAGCTAATCTGGTCCGGAGTTCTTATTCAGGGTCCCAAAGTCTTGGCAGGACCGTCCAGCGCAGAGGAAATACGAGGTCGACTCCATCAGCCTCACCACTTCCCTTTTCGAGAGAGTGGTGTCCAGTGTAGCCGCATTTCTCGAATTGCTTATTCTCCTTTTCTTTGCTTGGTCTGTATTTTTTTTTCTCTTTTTTCTCCCTTCTTTATCTTGTCTATGAAAATAATTGATAGCATGAAAGTGTCCCAATTCCCTTTTTTTGCTTTTTTCTTTCTGTCGCCCCCGTCTTTGTGCCTCCCCGTTCGCTCGTCTGATATGTCCACGGAAGTCATCAGTCCTAGAAGGCTAAAATATCCTCAAGCAGAGACTGCACACTCAAGTAGAGGCTGCACAGCCCGAATGCCAAGAATCCCTTGGCTCCTAAATTCCGCTCCTGAATCACGAGCGAAGATTGAATGGAGCCATCAACAAAGGCTCATGCAGGTCTCGTATTCATTTCTCGAAGCTAGTCCCAATTCCAACAAGGCTAATTCTTCAGCCGCGCGGGAGCCAATTGCAAACTCGCTCTTCCAAGAAAGGAAACTCCCACTCGACCAACCAAGCATCTTCTCGTTTTCAGCTTGATGGTGTGATGGCGATGGTGCCCGGGTGGCATATATCAACATTCTGTTAGTTCTCGTGTTCTCTCACCGCCTCGAGCTTCGCTTAGACAGCCAATCAAACCATTCATTTTGCCCCCCATTCTCCTATATAATTCACGTAAAAGTCTCTCCTCTCGCCCTTTGGGCATTTGGTCAATTTGAAACGATACAGAGAAGATTAGCATGGCCCCTGCACTAAGGATGACACGCTCAATCAAAGAGAAGCTACCAGTTTTTTTTTTTACTTACCAATCAATATTGGAGGTGCGGCGTTCTTGTGCACGCCGTTGCGATCATATCAGTGGGTCTACTACTAAAGTCCGGGTTCGAAACGGGGAGTCGTCCCCTTTTCTTTTCTTTTCTTTCGTTCAAACTCTCCAACACAGTTCAGCCACCTTATTCTATTGAGAAGACAACCACAACAATCCGATACTATTTGACATTTCTCATAAATTTACACTATACATATAAATTCCATATCTCGATTGATAATATAACCCATTGTCTCCGTAGTTGATCACTCTAAGCTCCGCCCTCTCTCTTCGCATACTCCTCCTCCATGCGCTCCTCGTACAGGCGATCAGCTTCCTCCCTGCTCAGATGCTGACTTTCTTGGGCCAATGAAGATTGGGGTTGATAAGAATTGGTAGAGCCAGAGCTGGTGCCCGTGGTGTGGCCGGGATTGCTATTTTGGGAGGCCGTCGTGGTTTCGGTGGGTTGAGATCCGTTGGATTTGTCTGAATCTTGAGTAGACTCTGTGTAGATTGGAATAGGCATGTTGGTAGTACTTGGGGTGTTTTCGGGTACGGATGATGGTGGTCGCGTACAAGGTAAAATGGTTTAATATGGAGTCAGATTGGATGTGGTGAAGTATTTCGAGGTGGAGATATATTTGCGTCATCGGCAGATGGGAGATGTTGCCGCTTGTATGGGGTCAGGTGATATGAGCCACCTTTAAAGCAGAATACTTATGCGATATTTTTGCAAACCTCGGGGCTAATCCAATTCGCCCGATAAATGGCAAATTATCAAAACCAGATTAGAGCTCTGGAAACCTTCTAGGTGAAATTTGTGTTTATGTGGGGTTGTTGCCACCATCGTGTCGTCCACATGCTTTGTATATATATCTGAACGTCATACCATGTTTAGAATATCCAGCCAATCTACAATATCATACAAAGTCACCAAGGAAACAGGAAGTATACCCGGACACTGCCGATAGCTGCCCAAAGACAAGACCTGAATCTGCAATCCCAATGGCAGAGCAACTCTGAAAGACGGCTAATGCAGGCTGTATCTAATCCTTATACTCCGGGTCGCTGTCATGCTCCTTAAACAACACACTCGCCACAATCTCAAGAGCCTCCCGATCTCCGAAATAAGAAAGGTCATGCCAAATCCAAAAGTCCCTCGAAATCAGCATCCGCTCCAGGTACTCCCCAAACGTCCAATCTCTCTGCTCTAAACTCTCCCCACAATAATGATACGCCACCTGATCTAGGGGCTTCCCACAATCCCCCCCCTCCTCCCACCGCAGCAAAAACGCCAAACATGCCTCCGGAGTAAAATGATCAAACGGCTTAACATGTCTATACTGATAAAGCCAGCTCTCACCGTCCCCGTCTTCCAGGCCGAACCCGTCATACCCGCGCTCTTTGTCCGTCGACGTGGGGAACCAGATCGAATCCGCCCAGGATGAGAAGACCTCTGTGATGGGCAGGATATTGATCATCCCCACCCGAGCATCCTTTTTGAATATCTGGCTGAGGTACTGCTTAAGCTCAGGCCGTTGGTTGCCTTGCTTGGTGGGGAGTCTTGGTGCTCGTCCGATATATCTCCATTTGAGCTCGAAGGAGCCCACAGCGGAGTAGAATTCCTCTACGCCTGGGGGAAGATGGCTATTTGCGGCCTTGCGGGCGGCTTCAATCTCATCCTTGGTGGCAGGATCGCCGATTCCGGCGGATTCGACGCTGAAGTTGTCGTTCTCGTCGAGGGAGGAGACGAGGTTGACGAGGCGGTCTTTGATTGTGGTCATTTGCTCGGATTTGGGTTTGAATCGGGAAATAGGAAAGAGGAAATGGCCCTTTTATGATCGTTTATGGGTAAAACGAAGAGTCCATTGATGGGACCGTCGAGGGTTTATTTAAGATGGCTGGTGGCTCTGTATAGAGGTATCGCCATCTCGTGTTAGGTGGGGAGAGAGCGAAGCCATTCATGATTTTGAGTGGAGGCTGCTGTTGGACTTCGTATAGTTGCCTGCAATGTTGCCTGGCCCAGGAACATCAACGACAGGAGGCAAATTCAACAGAAAGGATTGAGATGCCAGCATTTGGGGCATGGTCGAAGACCTTCGCTTCGTATTCCTCAAGGTTGTTTTGGGGGACTTCACTAAGGCATTAATCAACGCTCCATCAATTTTCGAAATTGAATTCGACCAAACATGAATAGGTAACACCATTTCTTATTTGACACGACTTACGGAGAACGGGTTGGTCCAGTTCATCCAAGTCAAACCACTCAGAACTCGTTCCGTTGCCTTCAAACTACAAAATACTATCACCTCTTCTCCACCCTCAAGCATTTAGCCTAAGATCTGATGAAAAGGAGTCTCTCGATGAGAGGAAGATGCCAAAGAATACGCCTGTCAATGACCCGCAGGCCGTTGAACGGATTATTCCGCCGCGCTGTGCAATGCAGGGACCAATCCGTGGTGGACCGCCTTCTTGATCGCAGCCACCCAAACAAGGTAAGTATGAAGAAAAGAAAGAAGAAAAAGACTTACAAAGGTGGTCGGGGGGAGGAGGCTTTTATAGGGGCAGAGACAACGGGAGACAGGGCGCTAGCCGTAAGCGAGACGCTTATTGTCATGTGATTGGCGGTGGAAGAGATGAAGGAAGATCATGTGACATGTCCCATCTGGTCGTGATACTAGTTTACAGGTAATGATGGAAGTTGGGCTATATTATGTATTATGGACTATGTCTTAGGACTTTGACTCTTCGAGGTACTACATCTCCTGCAGGAGCCAAAACTTATCAGCTAGTATTATATGCATGTTCACTCCAAACAGGACAAGAAGCTACAAGAGAAATTTTGCCCGTAGAGAAAGTGGAAGAAAGAAGAAGGCCAACGGCCATGAATAATCCCGCTAATCTATCATTAATGAAGCGACCCATGCGTTCACTGCCCTCCACTTAAGGCGAGACATGCGTCCACTGCTAGACCGACCCTGAAAAAGCAAGTCAATTCAAAAACCACTTCACATACTTGAAGGATGGGAATCAAAACTTACCTCCCCTCTTTCATCTTGACTACATCGTCAATCACATCACGGTCTAAATTAGGGAACATATTCGACAGGGTCTCCACGACGTTGCTGTGCTCAGCGCGTTGTATCCGTCGCGCCTCTGCTTCCTCGGCACTGGCCTGACGGGCAGCCGCGTCCTGAGCATCGGCTGTTCTCGAAGGTGAGGGCTGTGGCTTAGTCCGGCCTCTGTCGGCTGACCGCGCCCTCTCGTTCGAACGTCGTTCTTCGCCGCTGGAGCGAGGGGGTTGATATACGTTCGGAGATAATCGTGGCGGCGCTGGAGGTTGTGGTGTCGTCGCAGGATGTGCTGGCCGCTCTTGTGGCGAATCTGAATCGTCGGAGAATATCCTCCCTATGGTCGACAAGGGTTTCTGGATGGTCCGTAGTAGTCCAGCCACTGGGGCGCTATCCTCTTCGTTTCCTTGGGAAGATTCTTTCCGCGCGGGAGTCCGGTGTGTATCGGCCGACTTTCGTGATGGTCCTTGTGCGCCTTCAGAAGGAGCTTTTCTTACTAATGTTTCAGATGCACGGTTCTGCTCAGCGATAGCTGATACGGCGGCCTCCACATTTTGTTCAAACTCTTTATCATCCACAGTCAGGCTTGTTCGATCTAGTGTTTCTATGAACTGAATGGCTCCGGACTAGAAAAGATCTGCGATTAGCCCACTTCTTTCAGTGGAGCTGTATCATTTGATACGCTCGTAATGATGACTTACCAATGAAGATAAGTAATAGCCCGCCTCGCCTCCGAGTTTATCTTGATTACGGAATCGGAGGATATATTGGATGTTGGAGACCAGATGTTCTGGATTAGCTTGGAGCACCACGTAGATTAGGAGTGGCACGAATGAATCAGCAGAGGTATCGGACTTCTTCGCGTTCCTCAACAGCCCTTCAAAGAAACCTTCCTCAGTACAGGTCCTGATAGCGTCTCGGGAAACATAGCCGCTACTCACCAAAAATCACCTTGCAACAATTCAAAATACATATGACCTTATCACGAGGCGCTCGGTAGCCGTTGATCTTTAGAAGCTCTAGAGAATGTCAGGGTATGAATCAGTAGGCATGCGTATGGTATTTGCTTACCTTGCTGTGCAAGGGTTAAGAATCGACGACCCTGAGAATTAACTGGAGCAATATCTAGATGCTCCTCCTTTACCCAACTATATATCCGCATCTTCTGCGCCAACACGTCGTCCCGCTCAATGTCCTCCTGGTGCTGGCCCCTTCTCCAAGGCCCATGCAGTCTCTCCATTTCACGTCGCTTGCTTCTGCTTGTGCTTCTGGGGATCGATGGGGGCCCAGGGATGGCAGGCGAGAAAGTTTGGGAATAGAGCCGGTTCATGACCAATTTTTCCATTCCCTCCTTCGCGTTATCGAATTCGCTATCTGACACGTCTCGCCAAATCTCGCAGAGAGCCATTTTGTTCGTTATGAAAGCCAAGAAGTCGCTGATAATCTTGACCTGCTCGTGCACCATCCACTGTCTCTTTCCGAACTCGTTGAGGAATGAGCGTAGAAACTTGGCGACAGGGTCAGCAGTACGATGTCGTAGCTGCTCTAAAAAGCGATGGAAATCAAACGGTTGATCAGGCTCGGGTTCAGGAGGTGGGGGAATCGTCGATGTGGATGAACGTCGAGCCAATTTCACCTCATCAGGTATGGAGCTTTTGTGGATACTCTCGGCTATAATGGCAGGTTTCTTTTCGAGAGAAGAGGGTGGCACCGCGGTAAGAGAACTAGAATTCTGCGGAGCGTCCGCAGAAGCCTTTCCGTGATCCAGGCTTGACTGACGCGGCGGAAAATGGCCCTGCCCACCGAGAAACTGCTCGGCCAGCTCCATCCGAGGAGACTTGACCTGATCTTGAGCGACAATCCCGGTTGAGTCCTGGAACTGCTCCATAATACTTTGGATTTCTGTCTGGGATTCATCGTCTCTGATACTGTCGTCCCTGCTTCGGCTCTTCCCTTTCCCCTCCCCGTTCGGGACCTCGGGCAGCTCCTTTTCGCTCCATTCGGAATTTGTGTTGTTGATGTAGGCTTCGTCCTTCTCTGGGGGTGTTGGGGGCTTATTGGTATCGGGAGAAGGTGTTCGGTTCGTGGGATCGGTGGACAATGAAAGCTGTCCGATTTGTTGAGAGAGCGGTGATTCTGACTTCGGGTTTGGAGAGACTAGGCTGGGGGATGAATCGGCCGGCGGCAAGGTAGGTGGATCCTGTCCACCTAGGGGTTCGTCGTTCATGGTATTTAACTGGGCGCTTTGGCTTTCTTTGGAATCGGTTGGGGAGTCATTCTGTGCTTGGGATGCTGGTTCGAGGCCGGCCGACGTCACTTGCCGCTCACTTTCATCCCCCACATTGGGCGTGTGTTGTTGAATCTCCCCTGATCCGCTGGGAGTGGGGAGATCCGAGGTACCTGGTGCAGACATAAGACACCTGCATGTACGTTGTAATCTCAAAAAGAAGGAAGGTAAGGCTGCGAGCGGTGAAGGAGGAGGTTCAAGCAGAAATACGGCGCATGATGAGGGGAACTACCCAGAGAGACGAACGGGCTGCCACGGAACAGCTCACGAATGCCCTGACAGCGAGTAGTTCCAAAATAAGCCACTAGAAAGGATAATAGAGACAAGAGGTGGGTTATAACCCGGATCCCAGCAGAAATGCACCTGTGCAGTTGCTAAAAACTCCCGAAATGAAGTGTCGAGCATCACAACAATAATAATAGTGCCAACCAACAACAGCCCGCATTAATCGGCGCCGGGATCATCGTTCTCCCGGATTCCGTTAATAATTTGGCTCCAACATGTCCGTGATCTACTTCTTTTCTTTCTCCCTTCCTTCTTCGCAGGTCGTTGGCTCGCCGCCAGGGTTTCACAGGATACAATGTGCGGGATTTTCTTCTCGCTCAGCGCATCTGGACCTGTGCTTCCCAACGAGGATACTTGCGACTTGCTACGGAACCGCGGACCGGATAGCTTTCGAGTCCACTCCGTCCAGCAAGATGCAAACACCGGCGGTCCTGTTCATCTGACGTTTGCGTCCACGGTTTTATCGATGAGAGGCGATGGTGTTGTCCCTCAGCCACTCGTGGATTCCACTACTCAATCTGTGCTGTGCTGGAATGGGGATGCCTGGAAGATATCAGGAGAGCCTATCCAAGGGAACGACACGGAACTGATTTTTGATTTACTCTTACAGGCTGTGAAGCAGTCTTCAGTCGATGGAGATGGAGATGCGGAATCTAACGATTCCGTGCAGAATGTTGAGGAGGTCATAAGTAGAATCTCTGGTCCTTTTGCCTTTGTGTTTTTCGACGCGGTCAACTCTAGAGTATACTTCAGCAGAGATTGCCTTGGAAGGCGATCTTTGCTTCGAGGCCTTGACCAGTCGGGGGCTTTGAAAATATGTAGTCTCTGCGACGGCACGTCTTCCACTCATTTTGAGGAAGTCGAGGCGGATGGAGTATACTTGATTGACCTAAAGCGCTGTACTGGCTCTATATTCGATCTAACATGTATCCAAAGTTTATCATGGAGCCATGAAGATCTGCCAATACCTCATCTTGTGCGCACTCAAACCATTTTTCGCTTGCTTAATTACTTTTGAGCCGCTAATGATCTTCTAGAAAAGTCCCATCCCGCCGATGAACAGGGCTGTCCCCGAAGGGACACCCCCACCACTAACCACTACTTCGACCTGCGTCGAAAAGCTAGAACAAAGACTCCGCCAGTCACTCACACTGAGGATCCAGAACGTACGACAGCCTCCTACCACCGGCACAGCCAGCAGTGTGAAAGTTGCTGTGCTATTCTCGGGAGGTCTCGACTGCACCCTGTTGGCCAGACTTTCTCATGACATCCTAGCACAAGAAGAAACAATCGACCTGCTGAATGTCGCATTTGAAAACCCTCGAGTAGTGGCGGCCGCGGCCACCTCCAAAGAAGGAACAACATCATCCGCGTACGAAAGCTGCCCGGACCGCATCACAGGACGAGCAGCCTTCGCAGAACTACAACGCGTATGCCCTAGTCGCAACTGGAGATTCGTCGCGATTGACATCCCTTACGTGGAGACCGTTGCGCATCGAGAGACGGTAAAGCGCCTAATGCGGCCGCACAACACCGAGATGGACCTCTCCATCGCATGCGCCTTGTATTTCGCCTCTCGCGGACAAGGGACAGCACTCGAGAGCCAGCAACCACACGGCCAGCCAATCCCCTATACAACCTCCGCGAGGGTGCTCCTCTCTGGCCTCGGCGCCGACGAGCTCTTCGCAGGATACGGAAGACACGGGATCTCGTTCTCCCGAAACGGCTTCGACGGCCTCATCGACGAGATCAACCTCGACGTGCGTCGTCTCGGCAAGCGGAACCTCGGCCGTGATAACCGCGTGCTTGCGCACTGGGGCCGCGAAGCGCGATACCCATTCCTCGACGAAGACTTTGTCTCCTGGGTGCTTCAAACCCCTGTGTGGGAGAAATGCGGCTTCGGGGTCCCCGCATCGCCACTAGTCCCGGACGATGCCACCGGGCTCGACCCCGAAAAGAAAGCCCTGCGTCTTGTCGCGCTCAATCTAGGGATGTCAAGCGTCGCCCGCGAGAAGAAACGAGCCATCCAGTTCGGATCTAGGACGGCCAAGATGGAAAAAGGTAGAGTTAAAGGTACAGATGCATTAAGCTAGTACAAAATCTCATACCTTCACATATACAAACCCCTCCTCTTGCCCTTGGACTTTTACATTAATCTATGTTCGGATCAAAATAGAGCATATACACTCTGCTCTACACCCCAACCCAACCCATCTCATCTAGTCAATGCCCACACTCTTACCCAGCAATGATGACAACACATGGATCAGATACTTTCGAGACCACCCTCCCCCCCCCTCTCTTCTCAAAAAACCCCCCTGTTCCAAGATCCTATCTCTGAACGGATTACCCTCCCCAACTCTCTCCACCGGAGAAACCACACAGCATACAACCCTCCTTTCCTGACCCTTCTCTTCCAAAAACATCATCGCTCTATTCTTCCTTCCTAGATGCCGAAAAGCAACCGCCTTCTCCTTGTAAAAGGACGAAGAAGCTGGTACTTTTTCTCACTTTAGCCTTGGATGGATGTGAGGGGTGTCGAGGATATCAGAGAGCGCTAGTACGTGCCAAACGAGAAACGAGAAGAAGATCGGAGTGGTTTTGTATTCTGGACGTGGCTGGGAACGGGGGGAAATGTTTGGGGATAACAACTGACTGGACTGGGGAAGAGGAGAAGGGGGCGGGTTAGAGGGGGTTGATGAGGTATAATCATGAAAGGCAAGTCTGAGCTCTGGTTATATTCTACCTATATGTATGGTTTTGGTGAGAGAATGGATTTCTCCCCACCATAACAGTCATTTAATCTAGGTTTAGAGTTGTCGGAGGAAACTTGTCAATTAGCTAGGCTCAGCGTGAGTGAAAGATGCCGACATATGTGGTTGCGGGTTTCATGGATAAGGTCTTCGATATGCTTTACTACTGCCAAGGACAAGGTATCCTACAAGTACTTTGAGAAAGAGGTTGAGCGAGTGAATATTGATTGATTCAAAAACAAGACATATGTTGCACATTTAGAGTAGCACATAAAACAAAGGGCCACGAGTCAATCCCTTTGCGGGAGACATCAGAACCGGCCATACCAATAATTAAAACAAGCCAAGGAGCAAGACTCACCACGATAGACGCATGAGAGTGGATAAGAAAAGGACACATGATAAGAAACAGATTGGTGATTCACCACCATTTGACACACATAAAGAAACTTTTATCCTTGTCGAGAAGCGTCATCATCAGGTAACCCGATTCCAGGAATACTGACTAGTACTTCCGACCGCGAGGTGACAAGAGGCTCTTCGCCCCCGCCCGCCACAAGAGCCCACTAGGACTACTGTTTTGGCAAATAAAAAAAGAGACAGACAGCAGAATAACAGCAACCAGAAGGAAACACACAAAATCGCATACGTAGATGGATAGGGTCATGACACAAAAACCAATGAACTTTTTCTTTTTTTTATGCCCTGTTCTGAGCAAGAGCCTTCCAGTATTGCTCACGCTGTTCAGCGTCTTCAAGCATCTTCTCGAGCTCGGCAATGCGACGCTCCATATCTCCTTGACGTTCCAACTTGCGAGCACGAGACTTACGAGCAGCCTCGGTATTTCGGGCACGCTTTGTGGCGGCCGGGTCAGTGGAGTCAAACTTGATTGGAGGGAGAGGCTTGCGCTGGCGAGCGTTCACACCGGCCACAGTCGAGTGCTTCGCTCCGCTGCGAGAGGAATTGGGAGACGCAGGAGAAGCTGCTTCTTGGATGCCAGGCGAGGAAGGAGCGACCTCAGCATCCACTTGGTCGAGAGAAGCTGCGATATCAAGGGCGGTGGCGTCGAAAGGCATGGACATCCCATCCTGAGGAAAGAGCGAGTCCCATTCCTCGTGGCCAGGGGCCAGATCGAGGTCGGTCGCGAACATGGGCGATGCGTCGGTGCTGAAGTAGCCCGGTGACTCGAACGAAGGCGTGCTGAGGTCTGTGAACGAGGTCGAGGGAGGAGCAGATGCATCCATCATCAGATCCTTGGGCGAGATGGTACCCGAAGGCACACCTGCCAGAGGATCCTTGGAGCCCATGAGACCGGTAGGGATCAAGTTGGGAGAGAGCATGGTAGGTTCGGTGATGTGATCGAACTCGTCGCCGAAGTGGTCGACAGAGAAATCGAACATATTGGCGGTGTCTTTGCGAATATCAGTACTCATCGCAAAGGACGACGCTGGTCGTAGTGGAATCTCACCTTGAGTAATGTTGGGAGTAGACATCATGCGACGGTGGTTAATAATCGGTTGTGCGTATTGGTTCTGGTTTGGAGAATTGGCGGGACTGTTATTGAATAGTGGGACTGGTGGACGATTAAGATAATTTGAATTCGGAGCCGCAGGAGCGGAATTCGATGCTGCGTAAAGGCGCAGGAGGTGCTTCCGATTTGAAGGACTAGACCGAAAAGTAGAAGACAGCGGATACCCGGTAGACTGCGAAGCTAGTCGAGAGACACGGGGAACCTGATGGACTGGGGAACCTGCAAGCTGTTGGTGCTGCTGCAAGGTAACAGAGTGACGACGAGGAAGGTGCCTAGATCGGACCAGAGGTCGATGAGGGAAGGCAGATGGTCTAGGGGCAGTACTCGGGAGTGCTGGCGCACGCAAGTCCCTGGATTGAGACGGAGCGGGATAGAGAACAAAGTCCTCGTGTAGAGAGCTGGGACTGTTGTTGTTGTTGCTGTTGTTGGAATCCGGATTCAGATGCTGAGCCGTAGCTTTCGAAGGCGGGGGCGTAGGGAGCCATGTTTGCTGATGGTTATCCGTGGTGAACGACGTAAAGTCGAACGTGGTGAAGGTGTTGGGGGAAGAACTTGAGCTACGCGATGCGAGGCTGAAGTTCAGAGGTCCTGAAACAGGGAACTCTGAAGGGGGGTTGTGAGGGGAGATGTTGGAAAACGAGGTCCTTTGAGGATCTATGTTGTCTGTCTCAGCTGAGAAAGACGAGCTTAAGCCGGGGGAGGCGTTTAACAGTCCATTTTGGAATGGACGAAGATAGAAAGCGTGATTAAACTGGGATTGTATGGTGGCGGGGAGGGGGGAGGAAAATCAGAGAGCGATGTTTTGTGCTCAGTATCCGGTGTATGTGTTGTGTGTGTCAAGATAGAGAAAGGAGGATATATCGAGGAAGAGAAGAGAGAAAGGAGAGGAAACCGCCAGGCAACGACGGGGGCATCAGGCACTTTTTAAGCGGGTGTGTGCGCCGTGTGCTGGGCGGCTCCGCCAATCAGCATGCGCTCCTGCTCCGCCTGACGGGCTAACCGAACGGAGAATAGGCTGATTTATGCGGTCAGCAGGTGTGAGTCATAGGACCAGATGGCGCCGTGATTGGTGAGTCTCAGTCGGAAGTGGGGCATACGAAGCCCCAGGCACCAAAACGCCGCTTGTCCCCTCCGCCCTTTGCCCATGAAACCCACCAAAATCCATGATTACAAACCGCGCACCGGCATCTAGTGCCTGGGGCTCGTACTCGGCTCCAACCGTTCCACGATGCGGATTGGACGTTGTGCATTTTTCAATTTAACAAGGAAAAAAATCGTTGACGTTGGTTCTCATCGCATTGGCCAACCAGAGCGCGACAGACGCCCGTCTAGGCATCTCTTTCTTGTTCCGCTGCTCATGTTCTCTCTCACAGCCCCAGTCGCCTGGGAAAAAAAAGGGCTGCATCCCCCGAGGCAAACGCAGCCTGGGGAGGCTGAGCCTCCTGTCTCACACTCTAAACCAGACCAAATCAGGAGCCCGACCTCGAACTCAGTTTTCCTGTTGGATGATGGATCGTCTTCGTTCCTCAAAGAGTGCCCTCAGAAAAAGACTTTTCGAAAAATAATTATCAATAATAATACAAAAAGGAGGAATGGTTCAAAAAAAAAAGAGAAAAAAAAAAAAAAAAAACTCTTCCATCCCAATGTGGAGATCATTTACCCGATTGATTCCCCGCCATGCAGCATCTGGATTTTTGGCGCCGCCGAAGGGCGTGCATTTGAAACTCTATCATCTCACTCCCACACCGGCCTGTTCCGTCTCTTCCATCTCTCATCACGACTTTTCCCCATCGCAAACTCGTAATAATATAATGGAGAAGTTCATCTGACCTGACCGATCGCCAATTGAGTTTAATTGTTATTATTACTATAATTTTCTTCCTCTCAGGTAGATTAAATTAATCTTTGCGCGTCACATCGTCAGGACGGACGGCACGGAAGACGACAAGCAATCTCCCAACTAGGAGATTTTCCTGAAGACTGACCCGTGGTCACAGGGAAAGAAATCCCAAGGACGTATTTGATACGGAAGCAGTCCAGTCCTTTCCAAGTTCTTTCGCCGGACCCCAACGAATCACCAGTTTCTCCATCGATCTTCAAATATTTTCTCTCTGAGAGAAAAAAAAATAAGCATGATTAATGATACTTACACAAAACTGTCGTAGTACGTACTGTTGCATTCTTGCACAGCCAGAACAAATCTTGATTATTATTCTTCTCATAATTAGAGAAGCGAGTTCGCGCCTTGAGGAAATCCTGCTACGTGATCTTCGGGATTATGAAGCGCACTGACCACCTTGATATTCATCGACGCCTCCAGGCAGCCAACTCGCCATTTTTTGATACAAAGAATTGAGAGAAGAATCATGAAGGTGAGGCTCCCCAGGTTTTGATTCAAATGAATCATCCTCCGGTGTCATGGAAAGGGGGTTTGAGCAGGTATCTTTACATAATTAGCAACTGTCATGCGAGACCCGCTTGACTTGGTGGAAGCCCTGGTGCTGCAAGAGAAATCAAACACGTCCCTCCAAAGATCATTCCCAAGGCGGCTGAACGTGCATTGCAATGATCAATGCCGAGACTCGATCAATTTGATGAAACTCAGCCCAATGGTGAATGTAGAATATTATATTTAATCCACAAGAATCCATCCAACCCAAGTCGTCATCGGAGTGAGGCGAGAGGTGATTCTGATGTTACCCTCCAATCTGTCGGAGGAGGCCCATTCTTTCATTCGCTTTCTATGCTAACGGCATAGTTCCTCTGTCGATTTCCTGGCTTCTTCTGGGAGTTCATTATTAATTCAAAAAGTTGATCTGGTTGGTGGTTTTCGCCGAGGCCAGCGTCATCGCGGAATGTGGCCTAAAAAGGAAAAGAGCGAAAGATGAGAGAGCGGACCAAAAATTCACCTCTTCGACTCGTCCTTGCTTGTCCTCAGACGACCCTTGAACTACGAACATTGACATGAAGATGAGTTCAAAAATTACAACCAAATAATGCATTGATTCTATTAGCTATTATCGATGTCGCTGTGCCCATTGATACATGGTGCCTATCAGCATACTGCTAAATACCACGTAACCAACAGCACAGGGCGATTAAACAAAAAGGCGTCAATTTGAGTGGAGTGGAGGATCCAACGTATATCACCAGATTCTCATGCCCTTCCAACAGGCAAACAGATCACCCTTCTCCCAGTAGGGTATCAAGACAAAAGCATCAAATGGCAAAGACGACGCAAGCAAATAACAGCAAGTGGTATCAATCTAGGACGGCGCACAACATGATCGCGCAAGGTTCAAGTGGGTATCCCGGCGAGAATGGATATCATAAAGGAATGAAATGTAGCACCCGATGTTACTAAGAACATTGAGGCGCTCAAATGACCGTCAAAGCAGCAGAGGGTATCATTGACACTGACCATGGCATTGACCTCGTTCCCAGAAGACAAGGGTACCATACTCAGTGACAGTGGAGACATTAATTTAAGTAAAAAAATCCAAGCAAGTACTCAACGTGTTCTTTTTCTTAGGGGAGTTTTTTGTCGGTTTTCCATTTTCGTTTTTCGACTTTCCACGACAAAGATGATTCATCAATCCGCAGAAACGTAGGAGAGGGCATAACGTTGATCCCACCATTTCTCAAACTCGACTCTCTGTGACGATCTTCATGCGGCGGCCTGGACAGGGGTCGAGGTAGAGGCAACAACGGGCTTCGACTCTTCAGCGGGAGCAGCGGTTTCCTCGGGCTTGCCAGTCTCCTCAACGGCCTCCTCCACAGCGGGCTCAGGCTTGACCTCAGCCTCCTCCTCCTTCTTCTCCTCCTTCGGCTCCTCAGCCTTGGGCTTGACGGCCTTGCTGGCAGAGCGGAAAAGACCACCAAGCTTGTTGCCCTTCTTGGTCTCACCCTCAGCACCCTCAGTGTCAGACTCGCCCTTCTTCTTGAAGGTGAAGAAAGAGGAGCGACGCTTGTCCTTGGCAGCAGCAGTGGGGGTCTCGACAGCAGGGGCCTCGGCCGCGGTCTCCTCCTTGGGGGCCTCAGCCTCAGCAGCGGGAGCAGTCACAGTCTCAGGCTCAATCGGCTTGGTAGCCTCTTCGACAGGGTTGTCAAGCTGAGGAGCAGTGCTGGCAACGGGAGTGGTCTCGGCAGGAGCAGCGGCTTCCTTCTCAGACTTCTCGTGGGAGGGGCTGGTGACCTTCTGGAAGAAGTTTCCAAACAGAGAAGTACGCTTAGACTTGGGGGCAGGAGCAGCGGCTTCAGCCTCCTCCTTCTTCTCTTCTTTAGCTTCCTCCTTGGTCTCCTCAACGGGAGCAGTCGAGCCTGAAGTTAAATTAGTTACGACTAACTTCCACAAAGTTGATTGGGTCCACATACTCTCAGCAGCGGGCTCAGCGACAGCGGTGGAGGCCTCGGCGGCGGGCGCCTCGGTTTCGGCGGGCTTGGACTCTTCAGCCTTGTCCTCTTCCTTTTTCTCCTCGGCCTCTTCCTTCTTTCCAAGGAGGGATCCGAAGATGCTAGCCCTCTTGCGGGAGCGGGAGCGGCTCTTAGCATCGGCCTTGTCCTTAGCCTCCTCAGCTGGAGCAGCAGCCTCCTCAGTCTTAGGCTCTTCCTCCTTGGGGGCCTCCTCCTTAGGCTCAGCAGCCTTCTTGACGGGCTCGAGAGCGATGGGCTTGGCTGGAGAGACGTTAGTAAACTCAGGTATTTAATTGTAGATTCATTGTACAATGCGACTCACTCAGCTTCTCAAGCTCGGCCTTGTAGCCCTCAGAGCTAGTGATGGTCTCCTTCTCGGCCTTGGCTTCAGCAGACTTGGCCTCAAGGGCGACAACCCAGCTATCGCGCTCGGCAGCGTTGGCGGCCTGGAAAGCGTGCTTGTGGCCATTAATTTTGAAGTGGAACTCGCTGGATCCGTCCTTGCTGATATCAGAGACATCGGCCTGGGTCTTACGTCAGTCCTCTCCATCATCACGTCACACTCTTAATAACTCACCAGGCTCAGGATTCCAGCGGGGGTGGCCTTGTCCTCGGCGCGCTTGGTCAGGAAGAGCAGACCCTTGCCAGTCTGGGTGGCCCAGGCGACGACGGGGTTGGCGACGGCAGGCTTCTCGTTGGCGCGGTAGACGGAGAGCGACTTGGCCTCAACAGCCTCGTCGCTGAAGTACAGGAAGCGCTTGGAGAAACGCAGACCCCTGTTTAATATTATTAGTCAAGCTCTTGGATCCGAACGTTCCGCGCGCGCGTGCAGCAGGGAGCGGGGTACTTACTTGACGAGACCAGGGGCCTTGTAACCCAGGACGCCTTCCGAAGCGGGTGTGACCTCCTTTGCTTCCTCCTTGGTCTCCTCAGCGGGGCCATCGGCCTTGGTTTCCTCAGCAGCGGCGGGAGCAGCCTCGGTGGTCTCAGCGGGAGTCTCCTGGGGAGCTTCGGCGGCAGGAGCCTCGGCAGCAGGAGTCTCGGTGACAGCGGGAGTCTCGGTGGCAGGAGCGGCCGCGGGGACCTCCTCAACAGGCTTCTGGACGTCAGACATGGTGTCGGCGGGTTGATTAGATTCAAATTATAATAGTATCGGTTGGGATTAAATAAGTAGTAAAGAAGCTAGGTAAAAAGCTTCGTAAATGAAATGGCAGGTCGAGTTGGGTATCTTGGGGGTATCTCAACAGAAAGAAACAAAAGCTACCTCAGCGCAAAGCTAGAAGAGCTCGGGTATCACAAGGGAAAAGGGGGGGGGAGGAGAGAAAAGAAACGAACAAGAGGTGTGTTCTGGTATCAGGAGCAGGAATGGAAGAAGAAGAGGAGGAAGAGAAGAAAAGAAGAAGAGGAGAGAAGAGGAGAGAAAAAGAAGGAGCAGGAGCAGGGGCCGCCAGGAGGGCGAGTGGATGGATGGATGAATGAAAGGGTGTGAGGCCAGAAAGGGAAGGGAGCTGCAGGGCGGCACTAGACAAGGCCAGCCTAGACTTGGACGGTACTGGTAATGGTTGATACAGTGGGCCGACTAGGCTGCTCCTAGTAGCTCGTAGTGCTTTTTTCGACAGTCTTTCATCATGGAAGGAAAAAAAATTTTATGATTTTTTGGGTTTTCTCGCTTCTTATCTCCTGGCCCCTTTTCCTTCTGGGTCCTCTGGTGGTCTTCTGTGGTAACATTCAGAGTATAAAGGGTCCTGTTCAAGTTCTGTACTCCGCAAGGAAAGGCCCTCTAGGAGGACTTTGACTATACGGGTACCAAGGTGGAAAAGAACTTGAAACTCAATACCAGGGTCAGCACTGGCTCTCTCTCCGACGAAGAGCTGTTGGCCAGAAAACATAAAACTCTTCCAGCGTATCCATGGAGTGACTCCATCGCCAGAGATGTTATTGGGCAAAACAACCTTTGACTACTCTCAAGAAAGGAAGAGTTTTTCCCGTTTGACCTTCCCATAGGCCCCTCCTCGATACCAAGAGCCCTCATAATAATAAGAATCCTGCTGATGCTCTGAGCCCATGACAGCTCGTAACCAGAGTGGCTTGACACAGCTCCCTACCGGCCATGCAGATTAACGGGCTCTAAAATTCTTTGACCCTTAAATTCCCCTTAGCTCGGGGTTAATTTGGAGAATTTTTTCACCCTCTTCACAGCATTCGACTTGTCATGACTTCCATTGTTTGAGTATCTTATGCAGAATTAGAAGATCAAGATTATTTTCTATTCTTTACCGTGGACGTGTTGTATAGAGGGCAAGGGTGATATCAGGAATGTTGATTGCCGTCACCTGCTCACCGTGTTGGTGGGACCAGCCACTTTGGTTGGGATCCATCAGCTCCATGAGTCTCCTTTTCAGATCCTCCCATGGTTACACACCCCATGGTTGGGTCTGCTCTCCCGACTCTACTCGAATAATTATCCAATATTCTTCATTTTATACTTGTTCTCATTTGGCATTTACATATTTCTCTCTTCACGCCTTCATTTCTATATTCCTATATTATCATTATTATTCTACCCACACTCAACACCAGCCATCCCAGCCAACTCGGGATATGAAGCTCCCAATTTCCTGCTTTCAAGCTGAATCAAGCCATACAAAACTAACTCGCAACTACCGACTGCCGCCCATGGTTCGGAGAGTCCACTTTTATACTCCTTTCGGCGGCTAATGGCTGGCCAACCATCGCCTTGAGCGTGCAGAATAGGTAATTATTATAATAACAACAACAAGAGAGCCCCTTCAGGTTTCTGTAACCCCTGATAATTATCCCCCATTAACCCGAAATATATTCGTGACAGAGGGCTCCACACCGAGCTTCAGGATTCAAGTAATTAGATAATCTCTCTCGCCTTCGTCGTCATCATCCAGAAGAACTCGGCAATAATACATCAACCGTCTCGTCGTCTCATCTCTCGTCCACGCGACTCGGCCTCATGACTCCCGGTGGTTGTTGCGGTTCAAGACGTCCAACAGCCAACCAGCAGGGAGAGTCCCCCTCCATCCTGGGATGGTGTCAGATTTGCGCAGCGAACGGCTAGGATTCCGAATATGAATGCCTATCCATTATTCGCTGGTATCATGGAGAGATGTACTGCGTATATATTTTGTTCAGAATAATCTGCGCAATCCCGTGAACATCATGGGTGTCCTATCCAGTCCATTGGAGATCCACCGTCAACTCTCCAACAGCCTGAACCAAGGCAACCACTCTATCTACCCCTTTTTTAAGGAGAATGGGCTTGTTTTGAAACAACAAAAGAAGTCTCGAGCGCAGGATAAAAATAAAAATAGTGAAATAACAATAATAATAATAATAATAAAAAGGTGACTACTCTGGAGTTTGCCTCAAATTATTAATAATATTATTATTGTGGGCAAAGCACGGTCCAGCAAGGTGCGGACTATACCCAGTCCTGACGATGGAGAGATGACGCCCCACCACAGTTGCAGGATGATGCTGCTGTTGAGGTGCAGCCCTATAAGCGCTCTCCAGTCTCGAGCCAGCAGAGGTTCTATCCGCAGTCCGGGCATATGTCATCACACCTAGATACCTACCTAGGTACCTAAGGTAGGAACCCTCCATACCGGTGTAGATATTAATCCCGTGATGCAGTCCCAGTCTCGGAAATAGTCTCCTCCATTGGAATATTTTTCTCTTTTCATGTCGACTCTCGAGCTTAGCACCCAAGAACTGCAATTATTATGATCATTAACCCTCTCAGGTAAAGGAGGATCCACCCTCTCCCCCTTTTCAGTTTTCACCTCTCGCGCACCCTCAATGGTGCTGCCCTCCGACCAATCACACTGCTGTCGATCTGATGATCGCTCGCTTGACCCGTGTCCATCACTCTTCTATCCTGAATCGATCCTTAGCCTCCCAAGCTATCCATCCGACTCGGAAGTTTTCGTCAATAATCAGTCGTTCCTCTCCATTATTCCTGAGCTTGGACGGAGGATGAGAGCCTTGAGGCGGTCTCTGAATCCAACAATTCTTCATATTAGGTATGAGAGTGCTAGAGATGCGGATTGTCTTTCTCTCTAGAACAAAACTCCCTTCTCGTCAGATAGTCTAGATAGATAGAAGAGACAAAAGAGTACCTGGGATTCAATATCCCTGCTAAAAACAGTTCCTAATCTCCAAAACAACCCCCCCCCCCCAAATGGAGTCGCCAGTCGCACGTTCTCACTCTTATCTCTCGCATGACCCCACCGGCGCGCACGACGCCCCTTACCTTACCTTACGGAGTACAGACTCTGGAGTACATGAATAGAGAGTCACTAGTACTTGCTGACTGCATATTGAACCTTAACTTCCAGAAGGTACCCAGAACCGATTTTGAAGTATCTCTTTCTCTCTCTCTCAATACCAGAAGGAAGTCGTGAGGACAACCTCGGGGCCGCGCAGAAGATCTTAATTCTCCAGGGGGAAAAAAAAAATTCATCAACAAATAAGAACCACCGCTGAAGCCGATGGCATGCATCAGAACTAAAGAAGGAAGAGAGGCACCTGACCCTAACCATCTCTTATCATCACCGACTTTTCCAGTAGATCCGATACAGGTTACAGCCTTCTTCCTGAGATTTCGCGATCGAGGTCACGGTCATGTGTTCATCTGTAGCTAAATTTTTTTTTTCTCTCTCTCCAGAGCTTGTATAGCCTTTATTACGAATCCTGTGTTATTAGCTTTTCCTGACGTGAGGGAGAAAAATCGATTATTGGGGAAAAGATATATATTTGGATCAAAGTTTTCCGCATAACCTTTTTTTTTTTTTTTTACACCCCAAATTTCTGGATTTGTTGTAAATTATTCTCATCACCCACTTCAGAGTACTAGGAGGTAGTACCTAGTATTGTGGTCGAGAAACCTATATTGAGGTTTTTACTATTGCATTTCCTAGCTCCAGATCGACGAATAATGATGCAGCAACACTATACTAGAAACAGTACCTAGGTACAAATCCAGGGAGTACTTACGAGATACTGAGGTAAGACGAAGGAAATATTTCTTCAAAGACTTTGATAAAAAAAAGCAAAGGAGGAGCTAAATAACCAAGCGTGTGCTAAATGCTTATAATCTGAATACACAGATTTGGAGATTGTTGATCGATTTTCCATTTTCGTCAGACGCAACAGACGACCCGAGGTATGTCGAAAATATATACTTAAAATGAAAAAAAAAAATGGCGTTATCTGACAAAGGAATTATCATGGCCCGGCTCATTCGGCAATTCTGAGATGACGTTACTTGTCGTAATAGTGATAGGACAATATTATAGGGTTGGGTTTAGTTGCGGAAATACTGGTTTGAATTTTTTGTTTACTTCCCGTAGCTCTCATTACTGCGACTTAGATCATCTGAATTCTTGATGTGTATTAAAGGTTATCCTAAGAAATCAAGCGTAGGGTATATCCTGCAAGCCCGTATTCCACAAGAACCCCGACAAATAGACAGGCCAAAAAGCGAAAGGTATATTGCAAAATGATCAGTATAGATGCTGAAAATGTACTAGGTCACAAAACAAGTCTCATCATGCTGCCATCGTAAGGACATAACTAAACAGGTCAGTAAATGTTTACACCAAAGATTAAAAGAGACGAAAAACTTACGAAGTAATGCTATCCATTCGTTCAGTCGTCAGCTTCAAGCTTACCGTCAACAGCTCTCGGGCAAGCTCAGGTTGCTCCTTCTGCAGTGCGGTCCATTTCTCCGCACTCAAGCTCCACGTCACGCAGTCTTGTTCCGCCTTGACAGTCGCGGTCCGTCGAGTCTGGCTGAAAAATGGGAGCTCTCCGCACGGCCGTCCAGCCACAATGAGCTCAAAGTATCGCCCCTGGGGCAGGTCATACTCGGCCCGCAGCATTCCGGACTCGAGGAGATAGAATGCGTTTGGTATATCGCCTACTTGAAACAATTCTGTCCCGGCTGCGTACGTCTCGCGAATGAAATAGCCACACACCGGGAACCAGAAATCCTCGTTCCGGGATGTGAGTCCCTGGAAGGTCTGCAAAAGAAGAGGTAAGGGCTGTCGCATCGCTGACCATGCAGCCGGGATGATCACGGCGTTTTCATCCTCATGAAGTGTGGTTGTGGCGGCTTGCTGGAGATATCGGTGACGAGGGGAGCTCACAATACCTTCTCCTGCTTGGGGTTGATTGTGGGATGTTGGAACCTCCAGGTTTTGGGACGTGCCTTTCTTTTTCAGTAATGCCTCCCGGTGACGGTAGAAAACATTCAGGTAGTCATTCTCGCAACATTCGAGAGCAGAGTTAAGGTCTTCGAATATCTGAACTCCTGTCTCTGGCTCGAACAACCCGACGTTTTGGAGGCTTCTTCCAACTTCTCCTTTCACATCTAGCCCGGAAATAGTCATTTGCACATTTCGCTTTTTAAGGATTCGATTGATGCGCGTAAATGCCTCTGCCGCAGAGAAGTCAATACCGTAGACTCGGGTAAAGTCTAATATGATGAACCGTATCGGAAGCTTGTTGAACGCTTCTTCTTCGATGAGACCGCGCATGGTATTTTCAACAGACACGATCGTCCCGAAAAATAGGTAACCACCGAGCTTAAGGATCAGGGTTTGTTGTCCTGCTTCCTTCAAGAAGCGGTGCTGAATTGGCGGCCGTCGAACTGTGGAACCGGTGATTTTGCCGGAGTAAGTGGCCCGGATGGCAGATTTCCGCGAGGTCTGAACGACAAAGGTCATACAAGCCAAGATAATACCGACGAGGATACCGGTAACAAAGTCCCAGGCACCCATAGTCACGACAATGATGACCACCTACAGCAGGTTAGTCCAAGAGCACAAATAGAAAGCAGAATACATGCTGCACTTACCGTAAGGTACTCGTTACGGTGGAGCGTTCCCCATGTATCAACTAAAGCCTCCTCCATCAATTCGATCCCGAGTAGGAAAATAAGAGCCCCAACAACCATTACTGGGATAAACCCAACAATTACGGGACCGACAAGAAGGATTCCTGCGGTTGCAGCCGCGAGCATAATGCCTGCCAACCGGGAGTTTCCACCGCTGTCGATGAAAAGCAGACTATTAGTATATACAAGGTAGTTCTAGGCTCATGTTAGTTAACCAAACTGATACGATTATGAAGGAGTAGAGTTGTACCTGGATGCTACCCACGAATCCCGAGAGAGCATTGGTGACACCGTGAGCTATAAGTTCCCGGTCAACATTCAAGTTATCCTCGCCGGTAGAAATACCCAACGCTGGAACGTTGATCGGAACATGAAGAACCCCAAAGAATGTGAGCGCAAACATGGCAGGAATGGTGTCGGCAAACGCGGACCAGTCCACCGCACCAAAATCTAAAAGAGTTAAAAGAAATCCCCTGAAAGCTGCAGTAGGCCAACATACCGTAAAGGGTATAAAAGTGATACCAAGGCTTCGAAGATGAAGGAGCATCAAACACCCACCCACCGTCTCGCAAGGTTGCCATGGGTATATTGGCGCTGAACTTGACAATATAAAACAAGACGGCCACGAATATAAAATATATACCGACTAGATAGTTGGACCGTATGAATCGCTTCATCACAAGGAGGCCAGCCGCCAAGAACAAAGGCGTCGTCCAAAGAAATACCGTATCCAGTTGAAAGAGCTTCTTGAGTGTCGGCATATTGAGCTCAAGAGGCCCCGGTAACCGTGTTGATACCTCGAAGCCGGTCTGGATAAGAAAAAAGCCCACACCACCAATGCATCCAATTAGAATATGTCTGGGGAAGAAGCCAATGAGAGAACCGATCTTGCATGTTCCCATTATGAAAAACACTAGACCGGTCAAGATGGAGCTGACGGAGAAGGCTAATATTGTTGTCGCAATGACGGATTTTGGATTATCCTCACCAACCCGGTGCAAGATCGTGAAAGCCATCTGATGAAAGAATGGAACAACCTCGATCATCTCGCTTCCAATTCCTCCACGGAAAATTGAACCTCCACATGAAAAGACCAGCTGAGCGATTATTGTGCTGACGTAAAACATCGAGATACCATCCGACCCCAGGTCCGAAAAGAGCGGCTCGCCCAGCGGAAACAGGATCATGCCGTACGACAGGGCATCCAGGATATTGAGTAAAAGCCCTAGAAAGACCGAAGGCAGAAGGCTTAAAGGATGGATAACACCCTCTTGCCATACCACGCGTCTATCCCAGGATTTGGGGTGGCTCAGCGCTCGAAAAAAGTTCGAAGCCTCTGAGAGAGCACCGGAAACGCTGCTGGTCGTCTGTTTCTGTACTAGTACCTGGCTTTCAACATCACCAGCGGTCCCGTACGCTCTGAACGGCGGTGAGGGCGAGTTCTTCGGTAACAAGGATGTCTGTTCGTTACTAGAAGCTTCTTCATTGTTCCTTGTTGTAATAGATCGGGTGGAAGTCGTGCTGGAAGCACGCCCATTCCGACCCTGAATACTGCTTGCTCGGTTCCGACCAGGGCTGTGACCAGGATCGCGAATCATGGCCGTGAGCACTGACGAGCCGGTGGGTGGTACTGCAGATCCAGTCTCTACCGCATTTCTCTTCCCGGTTGAAACCCTATCCGGTGACGGGTCAACTGAATTATTTGAATCCCGAGGCGGCCGAAAGATATCCAAGGCTTGGGGGATTATGTTGCTGGGCTCTCGGGACAATGCGAGGGAGGCCAATTCGGCGGTCTGCTCTCGAAGGCCATGAGATGAATATGGTGCCGGATCTAGGTGGGCTTAAGGTTAGTATAGGAGCATAACAAGTCACTGGATGTGCTCGTTGATTGCCATACCTAATGAACTATTGACATTTCTGTGATAGAATGACCGGCTTGGAGTCCGGTAGCTGGTGCCACCCGATACTACTGGTTCGAGCCCTGAACCCCGAGGAGGACTACCGCTAGGCTCAGTGAGGGAGTCGAACACATCTGAAGCAACAAGATGCCCGCTCGAAGAGAACGGTCGAGGAGCGGGCGCTTGCGAGTCCCTACGGTCTCGGTGCCCAAGAACGCCCATGGCGAATGGCAAGCAATGAGGAGGGGGACGATCGGTGGACTGTCCGTCACAACAGACAGTCCTTCGGGAAAGGTGTGCAACTTTATGACAGTCCAGACCGCAAGCCAGAGACTAGAAAATGCAAGCGTGGGCTCCTGTTGGCCGGAGCCGGGATAGCTATCGATGACGCAAGAGGTGAGGCAATAGCAGCAATTGGCATCGCTTTTCTGTTCAGATAATGGGCCTAGAGGGGGGATTAAACGACCTAGCAGCTAGATGAGGGGGAAAGCTGGAAATTGATGGGATTCGAGCAGGGACAGAATCTGCGAGGGGAAGCGTTGTCTGGAACCTTGCTTTTCGCGATTCTTGGTGTTATCGGGCGGGTTGACTAAAAAAGCCTTATCACGAAGAGTTGGCCGGCCCACTTGGTTCCGAAGAAGAGCACGGGGTTCACCGTATGGACAAGGACGGGGGATGGACGAGCGTCTGGGGGAAGTTTTACCAGCCATTGATGCTTAATTAAGTGGACGGAATATACTGGAGAGAGCGGTTTGGAGGTGGTTGTGTTTGGAGAGCTGTTTGTACACCTCCAGAGCTTTGTAAGTAGAGGCAAGGCAAGCCAGGGGCGTCGATCGCCGTTGGGCGCATGCAGCAATTTAGTGTACGTAAAATTTCTTGCAGCCTCCACATAATTACGAGATAATAATGGTATAGATTCAAGAGGTCTGAGCACTATCACTGGGTTATTCATCATCATTGAATTTATTTGTCTAATTATACAGAGCCGGACAGTCTCCCTCTGAACCCCAGTTATCACGGGCTTTAGATAAATCCTCAATAACCCTGACTAAGGTAAATTATTGAGATTTATGCCACTTCATTATCCCACTGAGTCCAGCCCCCAGAAGCACAAAATAAATGGGGTAACTCCGTATAATATAGGGAGATATTAAACAACGCTTTGTTCAAGTCAAGCTCTCTTTATCCAATTTAGTACTGTTTGTCTATATTAGCTTTGATCTCTACATTAACAAGATTATTCTGGTTCTTGTGGTACAAGAAAATAAAATGCAGTGCAGCAAAGATCCATAAAGAGGGTGTCCAGGAAAAGGAATGGAAGCGCCTTAATGACAGGCAAGCACCAGAAAAATATTCGCTACAGGCATCATATTCTGCCGAAATGACCGGGAATAGCCTAGAACCAGGCTGTCCATTTGGAATTTTGCCGTACGAGCGAACGATATCCCGGAGTATCCAAGACTATAATGATTCTTACCCTGGGGTCGTTACCTTGTCGGCCCAGTGGCCAAATCCTCCTCCTCTCGTTCTGCATGAAGATAGCGGCCTCAAGTAAAAACAATGGTGGATATTCCAGATGAATATCTAAGCTACGAACATAGATGACTGAATGTTACAAAGGCATACGGGGTGGTGCTGCCGATATCACTCATGACCTTGTGATAAGTGGCTTGGGCGACGTAGGGATATGAAGGACATGGCGCTGATTCTATACAGATCAACCAATATTGTGGATTCGGGGAAATTAGCCTTGCCAGGTTTCTCTGCTGCCTAACAATCATACCGAGGAGAGCCAAAGAGAGCTCCTCCAGCTGGGTCCACACTAACTTGCCCGACGTGAGACTTGAGTGCGTTCTATCGGCCACACGTTCTCAAAACTGCTTGGGATTGAGCTTCACGCATCGCGCAGGATTATGACTCCATAAAGAAAAGGGGTTTTTTCCTGTAGAAACGGCGAGACATAGACGAAGGGCCGTATACATAAAAAGTAGAGAGGCTAGGCTGATTCTTGAGAATAGAGGTGAGATCTGCATAGAAAGAGGACGAGCGATATCGAATCCTTCTGAATTGTTGGATCACAAGCCACCTGGGTGAAATAGGATCGCCGTCTCTGACTTCGGAGGACATCCGGTGTCATGTATCTGGAATTGCCAAGCCGCAAATAGCCCTAAGAGTTGAAATCGGCCTTCTTCTCAACCCATGTCCTCAAGCAATGCGCTTCTTTCCTTTTGATTTTTATTTTCTTTTACTCCCAGCCTCATTCAATAGAACGACGGAAGTTTTCTTGCCAGTTCCTGTTCCTTGTGAGTATTGTGGGTCGAATCCTAGGCTGAGTGCATACGAGGCTGTGCAGCACGCAAGGCGTAGACCTTAGTCTACAGCCGTCAGTATGCCCAGCTGAAGATGGAAAGCTTGGTCGAAAAGCTTAGATCGAAGCCAATTTGATGAACCATTCTACCTGACATACTCTGGGCACATTGATATATCGTTTTCTGAAACGGCCATATAAGGAGTAGAGGAGCGTCCGATCTGTTCTGGTCCTTTCACTCATACTCAAATCATTTGCAGCCATGAACCCCCACGAAGTCCTTGCATGCATCGAGCTTGCAATTTACTGCAGCATAATAGCCCGATAATCTTCTGTCTAATCCATTATCTTCCCAAGAAGTAGACAGCATGGGTGTATCTCACCTTATTCGTGCTCGGTACGTTCCCTTCCCAACGCTCCCCTGTACCAACCCCCTCTCACAATAATCACAGCCAAGATCATCGGCCCAGCAATCCTCATCCACCTCGACAGACCTCCAAGTCGCATCCCAGATCCTCTATCAAATCGCCCTTGGACCCCTCCTCTCCGCCACCCTCTCCTTCGTCAACACCTCCTCCTCCACCAAATCCCTGAACTCCAATTACCTAGCAAACAACAACCCCAACAAAATCTCCTCCTCCGTCTCATCCACCCAATCATCCTCGTCGGCATCATCCTCGGCATCGTTGGCGGCACAAACCGCATACCGGACTCCTCTACCGGCACAGTCGACCCCCACAAGTACGACCAAGGCGCCACATTCTCCAAAGTCTCCTCGATCCTCTTCATCGTCGCCATTATCGCGATCACCATCGCCGTTACCAGGCTATGTAGGATCCAGGAATCGCACACCGCCGTGTCATATCTCGTCCTGAATGGGATGACTGTGGTCCTGCCTCTCCTGCTGGTGAGAGTGATCTATTCGGTGCTGAACGCGTTCAATCCTGATACGACGAGTGACCGGGGCCATACGACCAAGTTCAATGTGATGACGGGGAGTTGGGTCATCTACCTCTTTCTAGGGCTGATTACCCAGGCGGTTATTGTGGTGGTTTACGCGGGCTGTGGGGTGCTGGAGTGGGTTAGAGAGCCACGGGGGGGTTTCGAAGAGGAAGAGAATCGGACACGGTTTTAGATGAGGTTTGATTTGGAAGTCGATGTGTTTTCTCGCGACGTTATGACCTGTATAGTAATGTTTTGGCTTTGGATATAGATGGTTTGATTCTGGCAACGGACTCGTGCTTTGAATATAACCGTTTGGGATGTAAATATGGTATTAATTGTAAAACGAAGACATAAATTTCTATATATCGTCATAATCTAGATCGTCAAACCAGCATATAATTGGGTATCACAAACGCATAACAACAAACATCATCAAACTAAATTCATTCAACCCCGACATCAACTCAACCTCTCCAGGAATCCCTGAGCAATCAATCGTTCCACGTCTCCCTGACGCACATACAACTGACTATTTTTCGTCAAATTAATCACCCTGCAAAGAAAAAAAAACCTTAGTTAGCATCTTAACATTAAACTTCCTCCACCCACCCACCTAGGGACGTAAAAAAAAAAAAAGAGAAGGAAGGGAAAAAAGGAATCGAAAGAGGGCAAAAAACCTACCCATACTCCGTCTGAATCTCCCCCGCATCCTTCAAAACCCTCACATCAATAAACAAATCCTTCGGCGGCTCCAAGCTGCCTGTCAGATCGATATCCGTCCACTGCCCCTTATACGTAGCCAGCATATCACTATACTGCCGGAAATACTCTTCCTCCTCAGGGCTCAACGAGCTCTGATCGCCCCTCTGCGGGCCCGCCATCCCTCCTCCTCCTCCTCCTCCAGATGATCCCTGGCCCCCACCAGGCCCGGATTCCTCCGCAGACGGTAACTGCTGTTCAAGCACATCCACGCCCGTCCAGCATAGTTCCTCGAGTTTCTCGGTGCGCACGCGGTGGTAGGCGAGGAGACAGCGCTTGTTGCGGCGGATGCAGAGGTGGTCGACGAGCAAGGCGCAGGCGATGGCAGGTTCTTGGGAGGGGTTGAAGGAGCCTTCGAAGGGGGCGAGGAGGTGGGCGAGGTGGCGGTCGAGATCGCGGACTTCGCGGGCGACGGTACGCACGAGTTCAGTCTGGTAGGGGGGTAGGTGCGCGAGGGATTGGGTGCGTTTGGCGTGTTGGACCTGTATTGTACCGGGGAGGTTAGGTGGGCTTGTAATTATGATTGTCTGGGGGGGTATAGGTGGAGGCGGACCAGTTTATTTCCCAGTTCGCCGTACATGGTGAGAGAGGGTTGAAGTTGCGTGAACGCGTTGACGCGGGGTGATTAATCGGTGGATCGTATTAGGTCAACTGTTGTTTGTGGTCGGTTCGGTTGATGATTTTAGTTGTGTGGGTAATCGTCGATTTAAGCAAGAGTGTTAGAAGGTGCTGTAATAAACCCAATGATGTCTTGTTTCTTGAATTAAATAGTTGTGATACTGGAGAAGATGTGGAGTGGAAGCGTTGCTGCTTTAATGGCTTCCGCACGTGATGGTCAACGGCATCGATTTCATACTTCTTCAGAACACTCGGTTTCTCTCATTCACCAGGGAAATTCGTTATTTGAAGATTAACTAGGAGAAATTTCGAACTGGCAATGGACCGCCATCGCTATTTCTAACAGAACAACTAACTAAACTGGACTTGCAAAGCTTTACATACCAACCTCTTGACCAGGATTTTTCAATTGTTGTAGTACAGGGAGGTAAAATCAAAGCCACGGCACAAAGTCAGGTATAACTCAGATCACCTGGAATTTTCAAATGAGTTATGCGAAAGCAAAAGGATATAGTCTATGTGTTTCAAACCCGCAACGAGAAAAAAAATGTACCCAAAAGCAGACCGCCACCCTTTGGAATAAGAGCAATGAGATTGTAGGTTAGACACACAACCAAAGAGATATATGAAACGCAACCGAGAAAAAAATAACAGCCCAACGCAGTATTCTTTAAGAAACGTGAAAAAAAAAGGAAATAAAAGAAATACACTAGACAAGTACCACCCGGGGTTTCCATCATGCGAGATTCCTGATCCTCTGAAATCGAAACTCCAGTTGCGTGCTTGAGAACAGACGGCCAACCCAAAAATCAAGACAAGACACGACAAGACGGCCATATACGCCACTATTAAGTGGCTTCATTCAACTCATTGCTTTCGTTCACAAGAGCGCGCAAAATCCAGACGAGAGGGAGGAATGCGGTTCGCTAATAACCAGACCCTTGGTTATTGATCCAGTGGTCAAATTCGCCCCCGACACCGTCCAGCTCTGGGTTCGACTCCCATGTCTCGCGGCCGTGCGCTAAATGCTGGACGCCAGCATGAAAGGGGGATCCACTGCTGTAAGGGACGGGGTTGCCGTGAACTAACGGGGTCGCCACAGGGAGGTAGCAGTTGTTGGAGGCTGATTCCTGCCACATGGAATAGGGGGAGTTTCCATAGACTTGGCTACAGTTTTCCAGGAGCTGAGGGTCCAGCTGGCCCTTGCCACAGCTTTCTGTGGTAGCTAGTTGTGTCGGAGGTTGAAGGAGATCATGGTGAGCAGCTCCAGGGAGGCCCGCCAAGGTTGACGTGGGGTATGAAAAGTCCTGGAGCTCAATTTTCCTGACCTGTGTGTCGTCGACGTTAAACCCCATGAGGCTGGGGTTGGGAGATCCATAGGAATAATGAGGTGGTTCAGAGGAAGTCATCATGCTAGATATCGGCCTGCTCGGGTTGCTTGTGGGCCATGAAGAACCAATGTAGCCATCGCTCGGCAACCCATGGTCCATCAAGTCAAAAGGGGTGGAGTGGCTGCTCTCCCACCCGGTGCTGTCGACCTCCGACGAGCTGAGGGTATTGGAGTGCAGTAAGGCGGGGCTGGAGCCGGGAGTGCTATGTTCCAGGAATGACTGGTCGTCCTCTAAACCTGGTCGCTTTTTCTTGTCCTTCGCTGGGGTAAACTTGTACCCAGGATGTGCCTTCAAGTGGTTGTGCTTCTCAATATTAGCCAGGAGCTCATACTTCTCCCGAACCGCACGTGGTTCGAGCTTCCAACTATCACCCGCCGCTTCCGATACAACCTGGTGATTGTTCTGAGAGAACCATTCCTTGGTCCTCTCTGCGTACGCTGAACGATAAAGCATGAAGGAGTTCATTGGCCTCGCAACCTTGCCGTTCTTCTTGGCCACCTCCTGGAGTCGGACGCTGATCGGGCGATGCACCCACTTTTCCATGTCTTTAACCGGGATGTGTGTCATATGCTTTGTCAGTTCACTCAATGGGCCAGGGAGGTGGGGTCTGGAGTCTCGCTCCTTGCCCTTTCGAGCCCTGCGTCTCACCCGAGGCGATCGCGCCACCCTTGTTTTCGGGGGACTCCGCTTCTGTGATGCAGGCGACGACCACCTTGCCGCGGAATCCAGACTTCCTGGGACGAGGTTGTCTTCTGAAGCTGGCGGAGTGTTGACCTGAAGGCCATTTGGCAACATCTAGAGCCATGTCAGCAATTTAGCCGGTTAATGCTTGGGGGGGAACTCTGACCGTTTGGGAAAAGGGAAGGCCGTGCGAGTAGTCGCTGGTGGGAGCATACTGCAAAAGGGAATTTAGCTTTGGATATCTGGGGAGAACGGCTGCCCTAGAATAACTCACTGCAGACCCACGGTCGTCGTAGGAGAGAACACCGGTTTCGGTAGTGGTACGTAGACTGGGGCTAAATGACCCTTGACTGGCGTAGAGAGGATGAAAGATACCACACGCCTCAGGAGCAAGTTCAGAGCCTGGGTCCCCGTCGGTTGACTGAGGCGGGGAAGGCGGAGAGCCGCGAATCAACCGGGCGGTCGCCATGATATAAGGAAGGCTTGAAGAGCTGGATTCTCGGGGTCGTCACAAAAAGAGACTGATAAACAGAGTACTGGGGATATGGCGCGTAACCCCGTCTCTGCGTTGTAGAAGGAAGTGGTAGCCAAAAGCTGCGGAATCAGCGTAACTGTTACGACAGGAAGCGTACACTGGCGCAGTTCGAACACTAGACTTCCAGAATAGGGAGAAAGTTGGGAGAAGTAGCTGTATTGTCTTCAACCATGTAGGGAGATTCTGCATTTGAAGCCCCCCTAAGTAGATCCTCAGTCGCAGAAATGGGGAAATCCGAAAGCAGGTCGGAAGAAGGTGAGACACGCAGCGCTTTTATGAAATTGGGAGTTGAGACAATAGATGGAGATAGCGGATGGCAGGTCAAATATTGAAATTGAAGTGGAACAGTGTGTGTGAGGGGAAGAAAGAGGCGAGGCTGAGGAGAAAGAGGTCAAATATGAGGGAGTAACACTAGATTAAGCTGCGCCTGGCGAGGAGAGAGCTTCCCACAAGAAAGAACGGGGATAATATATAATAATAGCAAGGATGGCAGAAATAAATAGATGGAAATAAATAATAATTAGGGTGAAAAGAAGAAGATTACTAGTCTGCTGTTCTGCGGAAAGAGATGTTGTGTTGAAGGTGAATCGTGAAAAGGAACGGGAGCAGCAGGCAGGATATCAAGCGGCTTAGATATTGCAGACAACCGTGCTTTGGAAACAACTTCCCAAAGAGTGAGACTCTTCGTACCAGCAGGATACGCTAGATAATACAAAATTGTTATGGCGGCGGCAGTGTTTTTTTTTCACCCAAGTTCTGTGATCATGATGGCGCTTGTCTTTGTTCCAGAATGTCGGGACCAGCCTCTCGCTCTGGGTGGATGGAAGTTGGTGGATGGATTTTGAGGGGGGAGGAGAGAAGTTGTCTGGCCTATTCTTTCTTTTTCTTCCCTTTTCCCTTTGGAGTTTGGTTGATTTTCATATTATTTATTATTTATTATTTATTTTTATGTTATTTCTCTTTTTTTTATTCCTTTCTTTCGTGCCCTTTTTTTCTTTCAATTCTCTCCTCCCCAATCATTGGACATTCAGAAAGGCCGTTATTGGATTATTCTGCTTCTTTTTTGTGCCCGTTGGTTTATTTTTAATCCATCTTTTATTCTATTTTTCTATTTTCTTGGTCCATTCAAGATGGTTCCTGTACAATGGCACATTGGATACACCGGTT
Organism: Aspergillus conjunctus; assembly: GCA_027569095.1. Taxonomy (NCBI): domain Eukaryota; kingdom Fungi; phylum Ascomycota; class Eurotiomycetes; order Eurotiales; family Aspergillaceae; genus Aspergillus; species Aspergillus conjunctus. The sequence goes on along the minus strand of JAPDEL010000015.1, from coordinate 247,841 downwards.
GTTTGAAAAGCGCCCTGTCTATACCTCTCTCTTTGTGAGAATCTGCCCTTTAGGAGGAGAGCGGACCTTGGGACACGTCTAGATCTGGGGGGTGTAGTTTTTCTAGATGCGGACCGGGGATTGTCACGAAGATGGGTTGGGTGGGAGCCTTGCGATTTCATACTATAGTACATCTCTAATAAAGGAAGAGGAACGTAGGCAGGGTCTAGTACTAATAGTAATCGTCGATGCTAGCCAGGCTGAATTGGGGGAGATGCTGATAACGCTAGACCAGGAGCAGACATCATCAATGATTGAGCCAGTTCGTCGCTTTTGTGTAATCTACTTCTGACTAGGGATTCTGGCTGAAATAACTCACCTGAGAAAAGTCCTGCTTGGCCATCAATTATGAGTGACAGTAGGTGTTCCGGATTATTATTAAGTAGAGACAGGGCCATGAGAGCAGTGGACCTATCAACAAGCGCGGGCAAAATAATTGGAGGGCCTAGTAGGAAGAGTCCTGATAAATTGTAATTGATGATAATACCTATTAATCAAAAATAAAGGTGAAAATAATGGGAAGGGAACGGGTATGAAACATAGACCATATGCACTAATAGTTTGACAGATAGATTGACAAAGTCATCTTTTCCATGGTCGTCCGCTAGCACCTAGGGACCAGTCTGGGGCCTGGACCATCTCCTCAATACACTGGGGGTTCCAGTCAACTTCTCGGCTTCTACAGGGCCCTATGTCCGACTAGAATACTACCTAGGTACGATAATCTACTTCCATGGGTTGAAGAATCCATGCTATAGCGGATAATTGAATATTCTCCTCAGCTGATGAGTGTAGCCGTGGAAGATACACTGGTTTTCAGTATCGCCGCCTCTCTGCCTGTCCCAGATCTTCTTGACGTAAATGAAAATTTGTTTTGGCTAAACTATAGACGAAGAGAAGAGAGCAGATGCTGCGTGGATGGCGATCATACTACTGCGATTCCCCACAACTGAACCAAAGTGATTGCACTAGTAGATGCTCTAAGACGGCCCAATAATAATAAAGTAAAATAAATTAAAAAATAAAAATAAAAATAAGTTGACTTCAGATCTGAATGGTATGGGGCAAAAAATAAAAAGTGGATTCTGCCTTTGTAGGTTCGGGTGGAAGCAGGTCCCATGTTTGGACAGGAAAGGATGACCAAACGGAACCAGGTCTTCTAGATTAGGTTGAGGAGGTTGTCTCATGGGTGATGAGGTGATATAGTTCGTTAGGGACGGACTCCGAACTCCGAACGGTACTTTATACTTGCTCCTCGTGGAGACGAGAAAAAATCCCATTTTCTCTATTCCTGTCTAAATTAAAAATTCCGAGACCCGCCATGCTTTTGGCATCAGTATTGATTGAGCCATTCGTAGGCCACATCGAATTTGATAAACGAGAGCTTGCTCTTCGCAGACGCTGATTAGTCGAAAACATATCCCTCCCTCCACTTGACACCCTTTTTGAGTTTGCCCGGGGAGCTACAGTTCAAGTAGCCCTCCAGGATGACAATTACGGTAGCACGCCACGAGATCTTCACTGGTGCATCCATTGGCCTGCTTAAGTTTTCCGTGCTCGCTATCTTAGACGTCGATGATCACCAATGGTGGGGCTCTCTCTCTCCAAGCGTCCGTAGTCCGGACTAGTTACATACTTCATCACCTCCAGGCTGTTACTAGCTCTGTACCACGTACCTTGTCGCATGTATTTCTCCTCTCTCGTCTTATTTTCTTTTTTACTTTTTCTTGTGCACGTCTTTTCATCCCTCAAGTTTTACTTTTGCGTAGGTTGACGATCAGCTGTTTGTAAACTCTGATGTTGGGGCTCTTCGTTTTCTGTCATATCATGACAATCAGCCCTCGCGAGGCACTGTGCCTGGCTACCGATTTTATAAATTTCCGGAAATTACTCGAATAATCAAAGACCTCAAAGCGGATTTTATCAGCTGGCCTTGTTCCGAATTCACACATAAACTTCTTTCTGCTATTCCTGCAATACGATACTATTCTCCTCCCCCCGAGATCGCGGTGTAGACCCTGCCTTAGACTAGGAATGAAAGAAAGACATGATTCGCAGTCGGTGTTGTTAAATCCGGGCCCGAGGCCGAACCAGATCGGTCGACAGCACCTTACCTACATAGGTAGTACCTTGGTTTCGAGGTCACTCAGCTCCTTGAGGTAACTTCTGGAAAGGGGCGCCGTAAACTCACTATTACTTTTTGACAGTAGCGACGGCATGCATGTCACAGGCTTGGCGGTCAATCAACAGCCTGAGTGCTTACCTTCGCCTGTCGAGGTGCGCCTTTCTGGACCCTCTTCCTCTTCAATTGACAAGAGTGGAATTTAGTCTTCCTGAGTGCTGGATCCTTTTCAGTCACGTGTGGGTTTTACTCGATTTAGGTAGGTCTCGTCGAGAATATTCAATTACTTACTAAGGATTACCTCACCTATAAAAAAGCATCTAGAAGCTGGAACTCAGTGGTTACATACTTCAGGGTCTGAAAATGATACATAACAACGAGGATTTGCCCTGGCACCACATATACCATTATTTTCATATCTATCATTGGCCTGGAAGTCATGTATCACCTATAAAACCCTTTTATATATCCACCACTGGTTTACAGAGTCGGAACCTACGTAGGTGGCGACCAGAGAAAATCTCCCGCTATAAAGCTACGAGTACCACACACCCCCTCTACAAGAACAAGAGCAAGAAGGCAGATAAGGGGCTAAAATGAGGTTGGATTAGTTGGAATCGTAATCATCGATCTACGGCCCTAACGGGCTTGATCGGGGTCCTTCGCTGCCATATGCTCTCTAACACTACTCATCCCCACCCTACCCAACCTGCATGCTCAATTGATCCATTGGGCGAGGCAGTCGTTCATTGTTTGTCAGATCGTGGTTACTGCTGGGGATGGCAAATGGGCCAGTGAGAGGGGTGCTGTGCCCGGCCCATGATCTACAGGTGTCAACTCTGAAATCGAGGGGCGTGATAGGGCCAGGACCCTCCCCATCCTCCTTATAGATTGCGCAGGAACCGGAACCAGACTTCTAGAATGGTACTTTTCTTTGTTCCTATTCCATCGATAATCCCTGGGTGCAGGAACGGCCATGAAAATACGGATCGAATCCACACTGCTAACGCACTGGGGCCAAAAAATGCTGTCTTATTTTTTTTTACGCCAGCAGAACTTTATTATACTGTTTGTTATCTTGAGGAAAGTCATTCTCTTGGGGATGGCTCTCTCGGCTGGGGTAGCACGATGTAGCAGATACCTAATGCGATAAATTAACGTAACATACACCTGTCAGTGAGATCATGGATGGATGTACCACCTACTCAATGGAGTAATCGACTTTGACCGCTAGATGGTTGTGCAGTGTTCAATGCCCTGATTTGGGTCACTCTACCTGGCTCCAAAAAAAGCCTAATGGGAGACAATAGGAGGGAAGGATCAAAAGCAGGGGTGTTGAGTCCCCAGATCCTTCAATCCATGGCTTTGCCAACCATCCATCTCCCTCCATCCCAGTCGTTTCCGGTCATCCCAGCCTTCGAAAACGTTCTAGAAAAACCCAGTCTCTCCTCCAGATCGACATTCTGAGATGCACCTTGCCAGTTCCGGCCACGCCATGTCACGGACCCCTTTTGAGCCCTGGTGGGAGTGTCTGCTGACGGCGTCAGGGCGTCGATTGTGCCCCTCCCACGTTGTTGCCGTCTCTGTTATGGTTTCTTTCATAGAAAGAGGCTTGTTAGTTTCAAGATGTCTTGGATGACCAACTGTAAGATACGTTTGAGGTCTAAGAATACTTTCTTTCTTGTCGTGTTATCTTCATCAGATTTTGATTCCATGGTTGAGCATTGCGCCCTGTTTCTGTTCTGGGAAGAACGTTGTGTATTATCTGTTTTGGAAAATGAAGCGCTATTGTTGTGGTAGTCTGAGAGGTTGCTACGAGGCTACGAGAAAGGATCGAGAAAATATTACCTATTATTATTCAGCCACTATGGAAATTACCGCGGATAGCTTTCGTCACTTCTAAACTGGGACACATTCAGTCTCCAACTTAAAAGGAAGTGATTGACGGAAGCCAAAACATGCCGCCCTTTAAACTACCAGGTACCTTAGGTAGTAATAACAAGGTCTCAGTACCTTCACTCTTCAATCAGGTTGAGTTCGCCAATGTTACTTTTCACGAGATCAACGTCGCCGGCCCTCGGAGACCCTGAGTCGCGGGGGAAAGGGAATTTAACCCGGCCCTTATCTCCGGGAGTTGTGTTGGTGAGGGCTATCGGCCCATAGGCTGGATTCACAATGGCCTCGCAGTACCGGCTAATGAATAGAAAATTAGGAAAACCACGCCTACATCTGCAGTTGTGCCGCCATACTAACATCCATCCCCAACGAGGATCGATCATTGGAGTTCTATAGACAAAACGTGGCCCCAAAAGATGGTGATTGTTGGCCCTGTCAGTGACAACGGGCGAGGAGCAGTGCGTCATGTCCATGTCCTGCGCTTAGTTAGGCCCTAGCCACGACCCACGAGACGAAATCATTACGGCAAGGCAACTTGCTTTCTCTCCCGCTTCTCGCCCTATAACAGGAGAGAGAGGGGCGGCTAGAGAAGGTTAATTGGGCACAGCCTCCAGGCCTGTGCAACCTACCGAGGGTCCTGTCAGAGCCCACTGCACTGCATCTACGTATCTCGGGTGATTTGTTGGCTACCCATCCATGCCCTACCAGCATGGAAGAGGGGGGCTCTCCTTGTAAAACCTGAATTTCTACTTGATACCGGGGCTCTGGATAATAGGCCTGCGCACTGCAGGCCTTTTCACACCCCCCAAAAACCGATAATTGACTAGGTAAACTGGCATGGTTACTGTGGGGTTGTACAGATAACATGGTGGCCTTGGCTGAACCCCCGGCCTGTTGGTTTGCTAGGGGAGCGCTGTGATTCACCAATCCCGCCTCCGCACTGCTCAACAGTTTGAGCCAACTAGCCACACGGCGCAAAGAGGCGGTGTTGGGCATTTCCAAGTGACATTTCCTAACATGGTCCTTAGTCCCGATACCCAAGGCACCCAACACAGGTTTTACTCGATGATCCTATGATGTCTCGAGGGGTTGGCGCCGGCTCTCCCGGATCAAGTGCACTTAACTAAAAGGAGTGGGGTTTGTGATTCTAGAAGCGGAGGATATTAAGGTTGGGGATACACGGTAGATAAGTTCAGAGGCCATAATGATTGTTAACGGCGCTGGGAATATGACATTGAGCTTCGCCAGGTGAGTGGATTCAAGGAGAGTTAATCCTCGGAGATAAATAGGAGGCCGAAAGCCGAGCCGAAAGCCGAGCCGAAAGCCGACCATGAACTTTCGTGAACTTTACTTGGACTTGCCCCCAAGTCAGGACAAGGATGGTCGCAACTGCCATCACTAAGCGCTCGAAAGGCACGTTAGGATTCTGTCAGGGCACTCGTCACACTACGCTTTCCCCCTTGAAGCGAGATCCAGTTCATGCCATTCACTATCACCACTGGAGTTCGGGGAACTTACTCTTCGTAGATAGTACTCAACCTAGATTGGGGGTGCCCTAAAGATAAACTATGGGTTTGATCAGGCTCCATATCGTGAACAAACTCAGAATTTTCTTCCTAAGATCTCGAGTCAAGAAATTCGATTTCCGAACTTGCTAACCTATCAAAATTCAGCGGCAGGAATCAGGTTTTGGGTCGAGAATTTTACTCCGTACCTAGATAGACTCGGAGAAGGAGGACGATATTACGACAGATGAAGGTGGAAGTAGCTTTCCCTGTACCTTACCTACTTACATAACCATCAGAAAGCAGAATAACTAAGCCAAAGACACAAAAAAAAGAAAGGCCCATCATAATAATTAAGGTCAAGAGTCGAGAGTCAACTCTGAAAAATGGCGATCAGCTGAGCCCTACTGTCATCGCAAAGGGTCCTCTTCGGGAAGGGCCCACAACAGCATTCTTTATTGGTGCACGGAGACGCTATAGTGTTACACGAGCAGGTGAGAAGACGGATTCTCTAGTGTTAATGCGGTATTACATGTGGAGGTGGCCAACTTCAAGTTCACACCCGGGGTGTGTCGATGATCTCCCCTGCGTTAATACTGAGTCAGGAGAGGTAGGGGTGGCGCTCCAAGTCAGAACTTTACGAGTAGTTCCAGATGACATTTGCCCATGTAAGCACACTTACGATGCCATGACGTGGAACGAATCGACATCTCTAATCATCGACTTTCCAGACCAACTCAATTAGGTCTCTAGTCGATTAGGGATCCAACATGGTACGTAAAGGCACTTTTGAGCAATTGAGAAATAATTTCTAAGCAAAAGCAAAAATTAAATCAAAAAACCTGACCTCGAAATTCAAACACGCCTTCTTTCCTTGCTACCTAGGTACTGTCTAGACTAATAAGGATAAGAAAAAGGCCCGAGGTGATATGGTTCAGTACTCGGATGCGAAGGAAGGCCGTGACTGGCTGGAGGTTCTCGGAATTAGGTGCCACTAGACTCGATTCGGTGACAGCACGCGGTGCCGTGGCGGCTCGCAGAAAGCGACGGTTTATCATTCATAGGAGGATCCCATACTAGTTTCGGTATCTTTCATAATAGACGAACTACTACAAGGTAGTAGTAGGTACTTAGGAGTAGGTGCCTACAGCTTTACCAAGACAGGTTCTAACTTATGCCCCGTATTGCCTCCCGTCATGGCGAACAATCTGAATGTGACCTCTGTGATCGGACCCCAATAGTACCCTAACCGCCCTTTCAGCCCACGATCTATCCATCAAATTAAAAAATTACCAACTTTAACCCAAATACAACTCCACGAGATTAAATTAAATTGCACTCTAATTATCTTATATTAAGTATAGAACGAAAAGCTCTCCTTCCGAAATTAAGCATCCATGATTTGGAATTTCTCCCTCTCCGCCCTTCCCCGGATCCTGACATTGAGATGCCAGAGGTACGATTCCCTTGTTGTCTGGTCCACACATCATGTCAACATCTTTACCTGACAACCACTCCAGCAATACCGAAAACCAAAACTTTGATCCAAGTTATACTGAAGACAACATAGAATCATACTTACATGATCCATCCATCCCTCTCACATCTTCCCTCGCACCTAACTAACGTACAATAACATGCGCATAATATCGCCGAATAACTCCAGGTTTATATATTTTCTTCTTTCCCGTTCGGACCGGAGCTGCATATGCAGACCCGTGGTCGACCATCCGTGCTTACAGTTCAGTTGAGCATGGCCACATGATGACTAGGTCAATCTTAGAGTAATCAGACCAAATGTTTAGGGAGTATGGTGGGTTCTGGGAGACTGTCTCTTGCTGATGGTGACAGCGGGTACTCCAATGACTCATTATCTCGCTGGAGAAACTGATACCTGGAGATAGCGAGGAGGTCGCAAGCCCAAAGGGGAATCTTCACGTTCCTGTTAGGTACCATCTGCTGCGGTAGTGTAGCAGTTAGGTATTCATCTCCCTCCCTCCCAGGTACCTATCAATCTCCTTATCTACCCAACGAAAATAGCCTTGGGAATGATAGATAACACCATACCCACCTCTAATTCACCTTGGCTTCGCTGCCGATCTATCCCACCTACCTTCGGTACTTACCTACTCCCCCAGCTCCCAAAGACCCAATGAAACAATTCTCTTCTTGGTGATTCGTCTCTCCCCCGAGTAAATTCGATGCAATTCCTCGCTTCTATTCGGATATATTCAAAAAAGTAAGCAAAACACATACGCACATTCAGCGAATGACTAAAGTGATTGTCTTTAGTTTGACATGGTTTCTTGACGTTCTTGTTTGCTGCGCTGATCCGCGGGGAATATGGGCCGGGGCCGGTTTAAATTTCGATGGACATCAGCTCGGTAGTTTCGGCTCCAGCCCCAGGTTGGTTTCATCTTGGAGCTGAGAACTTGAGATCGTCCAATCGATTGCTAGAAGAGCAGCGGATCGGTAGCGGAGAACTCATCAAGCTGTCAGCAACCGCTACTACTCAGTAGTACTCGGTAAGAAAGTAAGTCAGTAAGTGCGTCGACATGACTAACTAATGCAGTCATAAAATAAGAATGGAGGTGGACTGGTTGGGTTGTCAACATTTTGATGCTTTAGAGGTGTTTATTTGCATGCACGTTCGTGGTTCGTGAAGGATAGATAGACTCGTCAATTGTCTTATTCTTGGGGACAAAATGGTGAGAGAAAGAGTGAGATTTTAGTCTTAAGATAATGGCCTATGCATTATGTAGAGCACTTTATAACCTATACCGGGTTGAGTGGTCATACTGGCGTTTACCATGTCTACTAAAAAAAAATGTAATGCAGGGAGATTACTTTTGAATAAATATTGAATGTATTCACTTTTCTAGTACAAGTCCAATTATGCTTTCTGAATAGCATTGCAAAACCTCCAGCTGATCCTAGTGTATGTTGTATAGTATATGTAGGACCAAGCATAGAAAAAGAAACTCCGTCTGTCCTCTCTCCCTGAGATCCCAGCATTAATACATCGCATTGCTCGAAAAGAAAAAAAGTAAATAAGTGTCAGTCCGACCCACCTCGAAACCAATGGCTCCCATTACAGTGAAACGGATCCAATTTCAAAAAGAAAAAGGTGGGGGGGAATAACAGAGTCAATGTACATGATGCTGGAGAGAAAGGCAAGAATTGATAGATTTGGTGGATCGTTGACGTTTAATTAACCTCCCTGCCACGAGGTCCCGCAAATGGTATTGGGATCATTCATTATTTGTTCGTGATAATTCTTCCAGGCTCATTATATTCGCCGAACGCACAGCGATCTACCATAGACCTCCAACAGCTTAGGTAGGACCTACAACCTAATCCAGACGCCTCAACTGGCCCCCGTTGGAGTAAAAAAAGATGAAAGTAGAATAAGAAGGACATTGACAATCATAATGTGTGCAATTGCGTTTTCAAAATAAGTCGGTCGGCCCGTACGGTTGCGCGTATAAAATACAGTTCAAGATCATTAAAATTGCATCAACTGATAGAATAACGTCGACGCAGCGAATATCTTTCGTCATTCATCGGGGACCAGGCGCTTCAGGCTTGGGAACCATAGGCGAGGGTTCTAAAGGTGGAATGCGGTTGATTGATGGCGAGGACATTACCGAGGACTGGCCGTTGGGGCCCGCAGGAAAGTGGTGGTGAAACCCCATCGCGTTTTCCCGCTGTCTGCGTTCCTCCTGTTCCGGGGTCATGCATTTAACGGGTGGTGGAATTGGGGCATCGGGTGAGCTGCGGCCCATCAGCTTTGGGCTCGGCTCAAGTCTTTGGATTGGAGGTAGAATAGGGGCGCCTGTGATGCCACTTGAAGTCACTGGTCGAGGGGACTGCTTGGTCGGGCTAAGACCGGAAAGCAGAACGCCGTGCGAGCTTTGGGAAGGAGACGATCGACTCGGAGTAGCTGTTAGGGACACATTGCCATGGTGCATTGAGGAAAAAGAAGCGGAAGCGCGGTTCCCTGGGCTAGGGCGAGGGGTCTGGTGTTGGCCATAGGGTGTCCATGGTGGAGGAGGGCCGTCGGAAGAGGCTAACGGAGGGAACCCGGCCAGAGGGCCAACATCACGATTGCCTTGAGTCGGTGACATTGATGGCCGGTTCTGAATCGGGGAAGGTAGCGTGGGGCTGTGGATTGAGTGGGAGGATGAAGGTCGTCGGGCGCCAAAGGAACCCGCGGGCAGCACTCCACGGCTATGGGGTGGTAGATGCATTGCCTGTTGGAGTGACGGTAGCTTCGGAGGTTGCTCCTTGGATGATGGAGTAAGCCCGTTCACCCCTTTTGACGGGGAGAATGGTGCACGAGGGGGACTAAAGGTGGGCAGATGGGATGGCTGTGGTCGACGCTCAGGTGAAAGTGGTGGAAGTGGGAGAGGTTGGTTCGAGTTTTGAGGAATGTGTTGAGACGGGGGAAAGACGGGTGGTTTTGATGGAGTTCCATTGAGGGGGCCCAAGGGCGCATTCTGTAAATCTTTCATAGGCGGTAGTGGTTTGGATGAAACCTCCGCACCGTGGACACCATGCTCACCCTCAGTGGCAATAGCAGATGATGGAGAAGAGCCAAGGCGAAACTTCAGCGGAGGGATCTTTGGTAGTTTCGCTTCTCGTTCACGACGTTTGCAGTCCTTGCAGATAAAATGGAAGTCTTCACGTTCGGCGTCAGCTTGTGCGATTCCCAGGCATTTGCTATGCTGCCACACACTGCACTTTTCACATGCGACACTATGAGAACCGTCATCCTATACGGAGTTAGTAGGATAGCCTTAGTCGCATACTCCGGTACTCATGTACTTACCAGGTTCTCTCCATGCACACCACAGCCAGAGCAGTCGAAAATCCATTCATCTTCCTGGGAGAGGTCCTCCAGATTCTTCCTCTGTTTCTCGAGCTCTGCCTTGAGATGCCTCTCTGATGCTCGACTTTCACCTCTTTCGAGTTTCTTCTGTTCTTCTTCTATCCTCTGCAGCTCATCTTCGTGCAACACGCGCTTTCTCTCGCGGTCTTTGATGCGCTGTTCCCGAGTCATGATGCGCGAGCGTCTCTCCTCCTCCATCTTCTTCAGTCTCTCTTCCTCCTTGCGAGCAGCGGCCAGTTCGGTTTCGCGCTTGTGCGCGGTCTCGATGGCGTCTCGTTCATGCCGCTCTTTCTCAGCCTTTTGGGCGATCCGGCTAGACCTCTTGGCCCCAGCCAAAAGCTGCATATTGAAGAGCTCCTTCTCGCGCTTGACTCGCCGCCGCTCCAGAGCTTCCTCTTCCTTCTCGATCACCGGTAGAACCTGCTCCTCAATCCGGTCCCTAAGTATCTTCTCGTCCGGATCTCTCGTTTTCTGGATCGACTCCAGAAACTCTCGGTAATCGGAGAGGGTGATGGCGATGCACTCCCATTTCATTCTAGCGAGCAGATCCTCCTCGACATCGTGTTGAGTCTCGTCATTAATCTCATCATCCGATTCGGGCTCAAGCGCTACACCAGAGACCTTTCTCCGTTTGGATGCTCGCGCGGCTCTAGCACTTTTCCTCTTCTTCGTCTTGGATTTGGCCGGTTTCGGAGGAGGGATGGGAGGATCGGTGCGCCGGTAAAGTCTATTGTCGTCTAGAATATAGTAGTAACGGCCCTCACGGTCATACCCTACTTCCTCGATACGCTTTCAGATCGGGTCAGCATGATCCAGGGAATGCTTTCCGGATTCACTGGCGCTTACCCATTGTGTTTGATCAATCTCTCTCTGCTCCGGCATTTTATCACGGATGCGATCGGGGTTCCAAAACGTCCATATCGTCAACTGATGCAGGACGCGTAGCTTCAAGAAAATATCAAATTCCGAAAACTTGTGAGGGACCTCATCTTGGCCAAAGGGATTTGTAAGGTGGGGGGCTTTCGCATTGTACTGGCGTCGCGTGTACTCGTCGAAATTATCGAATCTAGGGATCGAAAGATTCCACCCAGTCAGCTTTTTATCCGGTAGAGACTATTATAGGAGTAATTCATCATACGTGAGACCGCGATGCGACGAAACCCATTTGAGAAGGCAAAGGCCAATCTCTAACAGTTTTTCTGAGGAGCCAGGCTTGAGGCACTCGTTTTCCAAGTCCTGCAAGAGAGACACGAAAAAAAAAAACCGATTATTAGCGAATATTCCGACGCGATAAGTTGCAGAGAATAATTGAAATTAGGAAAATAAAGTGATTCTTCTCCGAATGTAACATGGTGAGCCTCAAGATTACTTACTTCAATTCCAAAATCCTCATCGATTTTCATAAGTTTCCCAAAGATAGCAATATACTGCATGAGATTTGAAAACTCCCAGCAGTTTCGAAGCTGGGTCAGCAAACCAGGCTCCTCATGGGGCTGCTCCGGAGGAGCGTCCACTTCGGAGCGGGTGCGCTTTCGCGATACCATGAAGGCGGTCGTGGTTCGTTAAGCCAAAAAAAAAAAAGGCGCCGCGGCGGCGCAGGGGCGCGATTTCCAGAAACTAGGCTTTCCGCAGGACGATTTGCCTTATGGGAGCAAAATAAAGGGTAGAGTAGGATATCGCACGGGTAGAATTGTAGTCTGAATCCTAAACTCCAGAAAGTATCATACTCAAGAATTAAAATTAGGAAAAAAATGTTGGGGTCGGTAGGCTTGAATACAGGCGAGAGAAAGACGGGATGAGCTCACAGCATCTCCGGGAGGCGCGTCGAGTTCCGGCCCGTCAGGTGATATTAGCGAACCGATTACGCTCCGATAAGGCTGAGAATGCCCCAACTTCAATAGACGAAATTACCATTTACCACGGAATTATTGCGGAGCCAAGGAGCGATCAGAAGCATGTCAAGTCTTTTATCATTCAACACTAGTAATATCAGAAAACACAGGATGCGGAAAAAATACAAGAGCGAAACGACTGAGAGACAACCAGGCATTTCAGCCGCAAAAAGAATCAGAACCAACAAAACACATAACTAGATCTTGGTATCTCTCGCTCAAAGAGGGTCTATTTCACTCAGGTGGACGATGATAAAGAGCGCCCACAGAGCACAAGCAAAATGCACAGAATCAGATAGCGCCATCCATATCATATCCACGCCACCACACAGCCATACCATTATGACCGAAAGAAAAAGGAAATAAATGAACAGGGGAATAAGGGAATAATCAGGAACCGAATATGAGTATAGACGCAGAAAGGGGGATGCGAGAGTAAACAAGGAGGAAAAGCAGCCAACACAAGGAAAAAGCGAACAAACCCCAAAATGCGAGTGAACCCTTCCCCATTCTTCTTGTTTCCATTCGAGTTTTGCAGATATTTTGCCTCTCTGCCCTTTTTCCTATCGTCTTCTTTTGTCGTTTTTTTCGTAGTTTTCATTGCTGTATGTCGTTCCACACTTTACGCCTTATGATCCATTTTCGCCTAAGCCCGTTCCATGCATGTCGTAAGGTTGTCAAATATACCAAGTAAATTGAAAGAAAAACATATGCTCTTCAACTTTTTTTTTTACATCGCAACACCGGGTGCGCCATCGGAAACATTATCGGAGAGGTTGATGAGGAGCTGGGCAAGACAGCGCTTGGTAGCGGCATCATCGCGGAGGACAGAGGAGAAGGTGGCGTCCCTCAAAGGTTCGGGAAGACATTGCCGTAGGGCCTCTCGCGCTCGACTATTATCACTCAGTCTGAAAAATTGTCAGCATATCTAATACATTCAAATTCCCTTGTTATGGTCGCGGAGGGTAAGACAGGGGTTTGTATTGACTTACCGGAGGAAGCAGCGCACAACATGCTTAAGCAGTCTGACAGTCTGCTGTTCCACAAGCTGAGTGACCATATTACTCAGAACCGTACCCACAGCATAAAATCTCTCGTATGTGGCACAGATGTAGGCAAGGCCGATGTCGTCTAGGAGAATCTTCTGTACAATGAAAATGGCGACTGTTTTACTCAGCTCCGAACCTGTCTCCATGATGCGAAGGCATAGGGGGATGATTTCTGTAGTGAGCAGGAAGTTGATGACATCTGAGGAGTCATTCTTGACAAGGGCACCGATAACGCCTAATGAAGTAAGGCGGAGGTATTCGAAAGGCCGCGATTTCGAGGTCGTATTGAGAAAGGGATATAGAAAGAGAGGGATGTGGGCTATTCGGAACATGAGAAAAAATAATTAGAAAGATGTGTTTTTTCAGTTGAGAAAGTGACAGCCCAAACTTACCATTCAAGAAAAGAGTGCGGGTTTCATTGTGGGAGGCAACGCACTGCAGCAGGGCCAGAGCGTTACACACCCGATTCGATGCCGCGGCAGTGAGCTGAGAAGGGTTCAAGAGGGGGTATACTGAAATAATTTCCTGAAGTAGAGCGGTCATGACCCCTGCAATAGTGAATCATTAGTCTCCGAATGTGCCATCAAAAGCGGCTCAAAACCCATACCAAAAGAATGCCAGATAACCAGTGCGAGTTCAGGGACCTGTTCCCTCTTCTTGCTGAGTTCCATGAGAGCAGCCTCTCTCCGGTTGGGATCCAGTAGCTCCGCAACCCAAATGAAAACCTTGCGGTTCTCATCACTGATGCCGCCATCCATCATTGACACCGCACTTGGCAAAGCGCCATCTCCGCCCATCCCCCCAGCACCTGCGCCCTGGGCCGGATTCCCCGCTCCAGCATTGCCAGCCATAGAAATGCGATTATAGTGTTGTTGCTGGGCGGCAGCAGCCGCGGCTGCGGCTGCCTGCACTTGGGCATGTTGTTGGGCGACCAAGGAAGAATGTTGCTGCTGGGCCTGGTGGGGATGGTGCTGGGCTTGGTGATGCTGTTGCTGTTGCTGTTGCTGCTGCTGCTGATGCTGCAGCCAGGAGGGATCGGCCTGCGGGTACTGGTGCTGATGGGAAAAAACGTGCTGGGTCTGCGTTTGAAGCATGGCGGGCCGGCGAGGGTTCAGACAGCGGCGACCGTCGGAATCCTCAGGAGAATACTGTGAGTGGCCCTGAGCGACCGGGAAAAAAATGGGACGACGGCGAAAGGCGTCAAAATGGAGGCTTGGGGGGCTGTCAAAAAATGAAGCCTGAAGCGAACTTCATGGATCACTCTCGAGTGGGTGGCGGCGAAGGGTGACTAGGGCGATGGGGATGAGGTTGAAGGGGGAGAGTGACTCGTGGTGGAGGATGAGAGCGAAATGGTGGTGATCGATCGAGCCGAGCGAAGTTGGTTAGTGTCGGGCTACGGGAGGCGGGGAGACGCAGGTTCCGACCGGTCTGGCACCCCATTCATTCATTCATTCATTTATTCTTCACGCCCTGAACCCTCGAGCAGAAACTAACGGTCTTAGACTCTGAAAAATGAGGGCTCGGATGCAGTTTATTCGTCAACCCTTCCTCGGGTTTCCTTAACCTTAATCTCAAGCAGTTCTTCTTCGGCATGGCTTTTTTGCTCCAGATGAGCCCCTACCACCACCGTTGATGTTACACTGAAGGGCGCACGAGTTTGTCGAGCAGGTGCATGTCGAGTTGTCACAAAATTCAAGTTGAAGTAGGAGAAGTGCGCTGGCCCAAGAGATATTTGGTATCTTACTGCAGATAATGTACCTGCATTTTGGAGTTCTTCACTCTTCACAGCAGAGTCTACTACTGTCCCATCCCCTTCAAACCACTTAGGTACCTGAGCAAGGTCCTCTTCTTAAAGATGATATTTTGAAGCATTATTGACTGTCATATTTGCTCGTAACTCATATTTACACCCAGGTTCTCATTTCAAAATGGAATATACCAGAAAACATCACAAATCATTAGACCATAAACATCGCTCATCATCATACAAGCATTTTCAAACCGGCAAAGGGGAAAAGAAGGTGGAAGAAAATGGAACATAAAAAGGCAAAATACATACATACAGGGCTCTTCGCCTATTCGAAAGTGAAGGAAAAGATTCATAATTTCGGGAAATTCGTCAAACTGTGCAACCTATTCCACCCCGTTATTTCGTTAAGAGTGTGTGTGGGATCTGGACCTTCTTGATCGCCTGCTCTCCCTCGTCCGTCGGTCTGAGCTTTCACTTGCTAAAACATCTCAGTCAGTAGGGGTTCTTCAAGCATTAATCTGAGTTCAAGCAAGGGGAATGCATACTTGTGCTGGTATAATAGCTGTAGTAGCTTGGGTATGTGTAGTCGCTCTTCTCATCTTGGTCTTTTCTCCTTTTCAGGCCCAGGCACAGGGCGATCGCACCCAAGATGATGCCAATGGTCGCGAGTTTACTGAACCAAGACCTCTTCTCGCCTCCTCCTTCGCTAGGTCCTGACGGCCGAGTTCCGAACCACGTCCGTCCTTCTGGCCTGGTGTGTCCATGATGCGAGTAGTGCTCTTCGACATACGTCGTGTCCTTCCTCTTCCGCCCACCAATACCAAGACAGGCGAGCAGGCCTTCGATAATTCCCTTGCAGCACAAGCAGGCGCAGACAAGGAGTAAGAGGAACACTCCGGCAATTGAACCGATCACAATACCCGCGATAGCTCCGCCGCTGAGCCCCCCATCGTCGGGAGCGTCCACACCATACACTGGGGATCCCGCCGTATTGACCGGGGCCTCGAACGGCTGCGTGGCTGTTGCGGTGACGGTTGAATCACTCGTCCCTCGTACCGGCGGAGTGGCAGTCTCAGTGCTAGTCTCTGTAGCTGTCGCCCATACCGACGTACTCCCCACCACGCACTGGTTGTTGCTGCAAACGAAGGAAGGACCGCAGCAATCGTCCCCGCAGGCCGTCTCGCCAAGTTCGGCTTGGCAGCTTGAATCTGTCGGGGTCGCGACCCAGCTGCTCCATACCGAGGTGATTGCCGCCAGGTCATTTTCCGTCTGGGTGAGGACAGTGGTATAGTAGACCCAGCTCCCATCGCCGCTGCTGCATTCCGCTTCGTTGGCGTCGTTTGTAGTGCATACCTCACCGGAGGCGCAGCAGAGCTGGCTGTAGAAACCGCAGGGGTTATCGCAGCGCTTTTCGAGTCCTTCGCCCTCTAGTTCCATCGACCGTAACGGCGTCGCAACGGAGAGTCGGGATTGAGCCAGGACGGCGAGGGCCGCGGTCGCTGACTGTAGTAATCGGGAACAATACATTGTGGATATAACCTAGCACGAACGAAATATCGCGGAATCGGATGGAAGAAGCAATCGAGTCGCCCTCTGTACCCGCGAACGCTGGCTGCGGCGTCCCGTCAACGTGCCTCGAAGTCGCTGGTTGTGACGGTCAACCCTGCAATCAACAACTTCAAAGAGTAAAAGTATACTGACTTTCACGTCAAACGGATGGAATGTGTCATAAATAGCAATGTAGAAGGAAAAGAATGCAAGGAAAAGTATTTAGATAGGAGAGTAAAAAGAAGAATGGAATGTCGGAAAAGGTGGGAAGCTGTCTTGGATAGTCGGCTCATACAATGCGAATTTTCCCAGCCTCCCATACAAGTAAATATACAAACCCAACCACCGGATTTCCTGAGACAACCACAACCAATCGTGATAACAGGAGTGTGATGAACAGATTAAACCCGCATCCAAATATACCATTATTAAAGAAAATAAATTAAAAAAAAAATCATATTCGAAGGCTGGTTATAATTTCTTTTCCCTTTCTTTCTTCCCTCCCAACTGCACCACCTTTGCTCTCACATGCCCCTCTTTCACTTACAGGGTCATCCCCGCATTTAGGCCGTCTCGACCGACCGACGACTACCTCATTCTTACACGAAATTAATCCAAATTATTGATGATTGCCAGGGTTTCCTCAGCTGCGTCTTCGATCACGAAAACTCTCTCAAGCCCAAGTTTCATTCGGATTGGACACTTGAAGATTTGTCTTTCAGGTGCCAACGTCAGGTACGCTCAAAGGCAGGCTAATCAGGCATCGAGAGACTCAAAAGACGTGGTGCCCGTCTTTTGCCTGACTGGCTGTTGCCGATGGAGACTCTGCAGATTTAGTTCCCTTTTTTCCTTCACCGTTATGTAGGAACAACGAACTGCCAGCTGGGTTTGCGGTGTGCTTGGGCTGCTACGGTCAAGCGGTGTGTGTTCATTAAATAGGGATATGCTTCAATTTGGGGGGATATTTTTTCTTGTCTATAACTTTGTGCTCTCTATTTTCATAAGGTATAAGAGGAGAGTTAATTGCCTAGGTAGGAGGTATGTACATTATCGAGTACATTTAAAAATGCGAATGTCATGAACGCTGTGATTGCCTATCAATAACAACACCGTGTGAAAGAGAAATAGTAGAGGTACAAAATCAGAACTATCGGACATCATTCATTTAATCATTCCGTATATCCACCCGGGGACAAAGGGCATAAAGCTATACAAACCCCATTGAACTTCGAGGGAGCTCCTGTTAGAGCCACGCATCCAAAGAAATAGAAGAAGAAATAAAGAATATACCATAGCGCATAAATGACTTGCCGTCATTGGATCCATCCAAACATATACCATTTTCATCTTCAAATAAATAAACCCGCAACGCCGATAACCAGGCCAAAGACCAGGTCCTGGAAACTACTTGTCCGGCCCGGAACCCCCATATTCGAGTCCCCGCCCTGATAAGAATCGCAGTACCCCAGATTCAGCCCGTGGCAGGCCTCCAAACTCAAGCTTGAGCACGTCGCAACAGCTCCATCTGCACCACCTGCCCGAGTGACATCCGCGCCGCCTCCGGTTACCGTAACGCCGTAGCCTCCCCCGAGCTGTGTAATGCACTGGGTGTAGTCGCTTTCGCATCGGGTGTAGTACGAAGAGCAGACGTCGGCATTGGAAAATGTCGTAGGTACATAGAGAAATGGGTAGGCTCCTGCCAACGTCGATCCGGTGATTGTGGCCCCGTTCGAATCGCTCGTCGTTGTGGCGTCGGAGTGAGGGAATTGGAAGCTTCCTGTCCCTGTTTGTGTGCTAGTGCCGGAGAGACTGCCAGTACAGCTTACACCGGTCGGACAGCAGGCGATGTGGTTCGCTTCGTCGCTGGTACATATCGCGTTGGCCTTACAGCAGACGTCCGAGTTACCCATGTTGGAGCATGGGTTGTATTCTCCCGGGCAGTTGCCGGATCGCTTCAGAAACTGGAGAACATCGTACGCTCGCCTGTTACTTTCGGCTGCCAGCGGGGAGGAGAAGGGTATTGTCTCTATCGATAGGGCGCTCGAGGCGAGGAATGTGACAGAAATCCACCCTGATAACTTCATTGTTAAGGGCTAGGGCTGTCGTCCGCCCGCCAGACTGGGTAGAAAGAGGTGGATGTCGACAGTCTTGCAGAATTCCCCACGAATGAATTCGGAGAGTATTTTGTCAAGTTCCTCAAGGGGTTTCTCGACCGTTGAATCTGATTGCGACAACGAGAGTGGGTGGGCAGATCAACAAATTACTAGATGAGGCAACGGGTCCCAGTGGTTAGTGGTCGATCTCCGGAATGGGGGAACCTTAATGACTGACCATTCAAGCACAACAGACAGACAGGCTCCTATCACAATGATAATTGTCTTGAATTCTGACTGTCCAGGAAAGGGAAGAGAAAAAGGACTGAAAAAAAGAGACCCTGATCAGACACCGGAGTGGAGTGAGTAACCAAGTTCATTTGTGCCTGCGTTGATGATGGCTTACTGCCAGCACAATCTCCACCCGGAATCCCTGCCACAGCAACCAACCGCCGGTGTGGGTATATTCATCGCTACTATAGACCTATGGCGAGCCCACGCTATTTTAGATTGCATTGGTCATTATAACCATCCATACAGAGAAGCGAATTTTATTCTTTTCGTCCTACGAAACCCTAGTAGTTACGACACTGTGAAATCTTCATCTGTTGCTCCACTTAACAACAACACATCAGTTATGGAAGGGGCTAGAACAAATGGAGATGGAAACCCAGTCCACTACGCTCTCTGCTCCAGCATTTTCATGATAATGGAATTGTTCGAATTATCCTCGATAACTATTCGATCATGCATATCATCTCAGACATGTCCCAAAAACAAACCAGGAAAACCGCTGTAAGACAAGGTTGCAGGGCATGTGACCGTCAGACAACCCACCTCAAGTCACTTTGACATCATGTCAGATTCAACACTACTCTCCCAATTCAATAGCCCACAGTTGGTCGAAAACGAGATCAACAATTGTGATATTATCAGATAGTCTATCGAAATGGAGATTCCCTGTGTGAATTTCTCACTATGGGAACATCCACAAAACGATTCTGATCGACAGCTTGTAGCGCAGGAACTTGTGGAGGCTTGCCAAAGGGTAGGGTTTGTCCGTATCATCAGGCACTCTCTTCCCGAAAGCACGCTCGACGAGGCCTTTGACTGGATGAGGCGTCTGTTTGAACTACCTGAGGAGGTAAAAATGAAGGCTCCCCACCCGGAAGGCTGGGCAGTACATCGAGGGTACTCGTGGCCAGGGCTCGAGAAAGTATCACAGATCATGAGCACGGGAGATGATGAAGAAACGCGGAATAAATTGAGAGAAGTGCCTGATGTTAAGGTGTGCCTGTCACTTTTTTCTATACCTCTGGAGAAATGAGCGGCATTGGGGTTGTCATTTTAACTTTCATCTCACAATTCAAAAGGAAATCTACGATATTGGCAGCGAAAAAAACACCAGCCAGCCAAATCAATGGATTCCCGAAGACTCTTTACCTGGGTTCCGGGACTTCATGACCCAATTCTACTGGGAATGTGACCGAATCGGCAACGAGATTCTACGCGCATTGGCGATCGGACTGAACTTGGAGGATGTAAATTACCTGAAAAGAAAGCATTCAGGAAATGAAAATCAACTCAGATTGTTACATTATCTCCCAGTCTCGGCCGAACAGCTAGAAAAAGAGCGCGTAACCCGCTGCGCCGCGCACACAGACTGGAGCTCCATCACAATGCTTTTTCAAGACGATTGCGGTGGCTTGGAAGTTGAGGACATTTCACGGCCGGGGACCTTTGCGCCTGCTATTCCGGTGAAGAATAGTATTGTGGTGAATGTTGGGGATCTCCTGCAAAGGTGGAGCAATGGTTCGTCTGTGGATCGACAATCAGGGTAATACTTCTTGTACTAACACATCCAGACCGGCTTCGGTCTACAAATCATCGGGTTCGACTGCCTCAGTTGTCGGATCGAATCGAAGGGCCACACCGGATGACTCGCGAGCGATTTTCGATTCCGTACTTTATGTCACCAGACGATGACTCTTTGATTGAATGTATCCCATCCTGCATGAGTGAAAAGGAGCCGGCTAAGTACGAGCCAATCACGCGAGCGGAATACAATAAGATGCGAGCGTCAATGATGTACTAGTCGGATTAATAGTTGATCAATTGCTGGGTCGACTGGATATACTTGTCAGCTGAAGTATGCCCACGAAATTCTTAACCCGAACGAATAAAAGTAAATAGCTTAAGTATCTTGACTATAAACCCTACTCTATCAAATTAATTTTCTGTATCAATTAAAATGCATATCGTCGTTCCTAAAAACAATATATTCAACCCTAAGCCCTACGCCCATGTCCATATTGGGTTATTTCTGCCTGAGGCATAAACATGATGCGCGTGCTTCAAGCTCCCTACCTACAATTCTCCGAGCACGATCATCACCACCTCCTCAGCAACCTACGCAACGGAGTATTTAAAATTTTTCCTTACGTCAATTCCCTCACACAGGCGCCTCCCCTCATCTCAACATAAATAACCTCAACATTCAACCCACCTACATCCTCAACCAACACCAAGGGAACAACCCCTCACCTCCGAAATCACCCCCTCTTCCGTCCTCTACATCCAAAATGTCTATCCCCAATGAAGCGCTGCAAAAGGTACAGTCACCTCCTCCGCCACTTGTCTACATCCATATCATATACTAATCAAACCCCAAACATAATATATAGCTCCTCCAAGACATCGAAGCCAAAGTAATCAGCTCCCAGCAACAAATGGGCGTCGTCAAGGCCCAAATGACAACGAAACAAAGAGATATCCGCATGCTGGAGCTCACATCGAAGGAGATGTCGTCTTTACCGCGGGACACGAATGTGTATGAGGGTGTTGGAAAGATGTAAGTTCCTTTCAATTCGCTACACTCTGAGCCCTTGGCAAGTTACATCTGTGAAAAGCACGAAGGACTAATTGGATCCTGTTTGGGGGGGGGGTTATGAATATAGGTTCGTTGCGGTCCCCATGGATACAGTCGATAAGCGGATAGTGACGGAGAGTGCGGAGTTAAAGGCGGATATTTCGGGGCTGGAGAAGAAGATGCATTATCTGGAGACGACGTTTAAGAATAGTCGGGAGAATCTGGAGCAGATTTTGAAGTCCGGAAGGATGTGAATGTTTTATATATATCTTTAATCTGAACCCTGATATTGAGATGGTCTAAAATTGTGATACCAGTTTATAAAGCATTTTGGGAAGAATAACTTTTTTTTTTTCTTAGGTGATGGTGTTTAAAGACATTTCGCAGGGAAAGTAGATATGCCCTTATCCTGTGCAGGAAACCTGCTCTGCTTGGGATCACGATGACGACGTCTACTTTCTTTGCATCGAAATTAGCCTGGTGGTATGTGGCGTTAGTTCTTCTGGTATTGTTCGGCTAGGCCTTGTAACTATATGGGTGATAGCTATAGGTATGACGAGTTTCTTGGTAGTATTAATATCGGGGTAGCCCACATGCTTTTCACGATCATCTACGGATATGGAGGAGACAAGATATATATCTCCAATCTCCCTGCGATCTAACCATTTTAAAGTTCCAGTCAGTCTTCAAAAAGAAAGACTATTGGATGTACCTACTCTGCCCGGTAAGATGTCATAAATGTCATAAATGCAAGCGTAGTGGCACAGACACCGCGCCTCTGAAGGACAGGACCTGATCTGATTCTGATCTCATCCGAGCCAAGGCATCATGATGCAATCGCTAAAAGCACACTACTCTCTCAGGTAACGCCCGTAGTTAGTAAAGGTGGGACCCGGCTAGACCCCCCTCCAGGCTTAAATTGCTTAACTTTTCCCGGTTTTCCCCTCTGACCATATTATCTCACCTTCAATAATAATGTGGATTTTTCTCAGCCTTGTCGAGTAACTCAATTTCTCACATTTAGAGAAGAGACTGATATCCTTGAGTGGATCAGTACCTGATCTGAGTCCGGGTGGGTTGCATTAGGCAGCATTAAATTGGACTCGGGGGCGAGAATGGGCAGCGCATGTTGAGCCACTGCGGAGAATATCGCATTCGTCAGTGGCTACAGCAAGATAAAGAGGATAACGTTGTCACGGTCATGCCAAAAGACCGTTGTCACGCCGCTTGATCAGAAGGGAAGGTTGAGAGCCGATCGTGGATCCATCATTCTCATACAAAGGCCCAGCCAAGGTCACCGTGGGTTATCTGGATCCTACGGGATTAACCGCGGGGTTTCCTTGGATCTTTCATCTGTATACCAGTAGTGTGCCTCCAAGCTCTCCTGGAGTTAGAGCAAGAGAGGCAACAGGATTAAAAAGATTGACGTTTCAACAACCGCCCGGCCAGCTTCTCGCCAACAGGAATACTTCAGACGTGACTAGTGTCCTTGGGCTAAAACGAGGTCGTCATTCCCAATGATCAGCCGCCCAATGATGGCAAATCCCCCACTTCAGCTGAGCCGCCATACGAGAGGGGGCTGGTTGGGTTGGGGCCTTTCTGGCTGTGGCCGTCCGTAGAATTATTTCATCTACTGGTTGGTTCTTTTTCCTGCTCTTCTCCCTTCCCTTCTCTTCTATTTCCCTCTTTTCTTCCTGCACCTCTTCATCCTTCGCCTTTCCATCTCCTCTCTTCCCCTCCTTCATTTCTTTGGTTGGTGGCTGTGGTTTGCTATCACTTGTCCCCCCCTCCCCCTCCCCTGTCGGCTCGTCTCAGCTCGTCCTGCAAACCCCTCCCCTCCACCATTCACAGCCTCATCTCGCTAGTTATCGAGAGCATTGACTCATTTTATTTTTATTCCGCTCGGCGTTTAATTTTCATTACCCCTCGTATTTATTTCCCGACTATTCGTTCTTTATAAGAACGGAACGGACCGACCAATACCCCCTCCGAATTTTTATTTTCTTATTTAGAAAATGAAACATCGGCACGTCTCTATCAGCGACTCAGAAACAGATTACTCAGAGTCCGACGTCTCGATGGAAATCCCCCGCCAAAGAACCTACCGACGGCGCTCCGTCTCCCGACAACGCGTGAGCCCCGACTACAGCACCACCTACCTGGGCCCCGGGTTCGAAGAGACATATCTGCACCGCTCCGCATCGACGGGTGCCCGCCGCCGCCCCGACCGCGAGCGCGAGCGTGATCGCCAGCGGGATACCACCCGCAGGGACCGAGACCGAGAGCGCGAGCGTGACCGAGTCCAGCCGACGGCCGTCATCGTCGACATCAAGAACGAGTCCCGGAACAAGAGTGTCGACCGGAGCGCCAACAAGAACCGCAAGCAGCGCACCCAGCACCAGGAGGACAACACCTATCTCGACCCTTATGATGACTCGGAGGACGAGACCCTCCTTCGGCCGCATCGCCGCCGGCACGCGGCCAGTGTAAGTGCCTCGCGGGACGCCTCGCCGTTCCATCCCCCCGCGCGGGATCTAGAGCTGGTGCTGGACCAGCGGATGCTGCAGAAGAACGACCAGAGACAGGACCTGGAGCTCTTCCGGCAGCAGCAGGAGATTGAGCGGTTAGAGCGCCAGTTGGCTCGTCATCGGGATCGGGACCGGGATGGCCAACATGAGGTGCGCCTCCTGAAAGAGGAGGAGGAGTATGAGGTGGAGATTAGTGATCGGTTGCGCCGGCTGCAGCGGTTCGAGGAGAAAGAACGGATGGAGGAGGAGCAGCGGAAGGCGGAGCGTCGGTATAAGCTGCAGAAGTTCGAGGAGGCGCAGCGCCAGGAGAAGGAGCAGGAGGAGGTGCGGACCAAGTTGCGCCAAGAGAAGCTGAGGGATCTCCAGCGGAAGATGGAGGAAGAAGAGGAGCGTGAGCGGATCAAAAAGGAGATCCGCGATGAGGAGGCGAGACAGCTCCTCGCGAGACAGGAACGGGAGGCCAAGGAGGCCGCAATGAAGCAGGCTGCTGTGGAGGAGTGGAAGTTGGCCGAGGAGCGCCGCAGGCTTGCCGAACGAGAGGCGAAGGAGAGACGAGATCGCGAGTTCAGAGACCGATTGAAGATGGAGTTCGGCTATAACGAGGAGCAGATCGAGGCCATTCTCAAGAAGAAGCCCGTGAAGGAGGAGAAGAAGGACAAAGAAAAGGAAAAGGAAAAGGATAAAGATAAGAAGGATGATAAGGATAAGGATAAGGGCAAGGACAAGGCCAAGGATGATGACAAGGATAAGGATGATCGGCGTGCCACTTGGATCAAGGTGAGCCTCACCCTTATAGCCCAATCCCAAAAGAATTAAAAAAAAAAAAAAAAAACCCCTATTGACGCTTCTGCTCTAGGTCCACCGCAAGCACCTCCTTCCAGACACATTGATTGCCTACCGACTACCCTGGGACTGGGACGAGGTAAGTTCACACTCCCCCATATTTACCCACATACGCAGAGACCCCCTCTGACTCTTAACCCCTCTAGATCGACGGCAACTACATCATCATCAAACAATGGATCAGTGAAGACTTCCAAGAAGAACTCTTCGGCCACACTCGCAGGCTACGCGAGGGCAAGCTCGTCACCCAGACCTCCAGCACCCTGACCGAACTCAAGGTGAACGACCGCAAGAAGGATAAAATGTATCTTGTCCGAAAGAAGAGTCCCAGCCGACGGTCATGGATCTTCACTTGATCCCTGATACCTGATCTATAATACCGAGTGATTGGTTGCGATGCCCCGTTATGGTTACGTCTTAGAATGAGCTTTGGATTTCCTGATTTTTTTTTCTCTCTCCTTGTTTCTTTTTTGTGGCCGTCTTTGGTTTGTTACTTGCCATTTCCTCCCTCTCTTCTTCCGTTATTTTTTCTTCATCACCACTCTTTTTGAGGGGTTTGATATATGACCTCGCGATATACGGTCCGTTGATATGTGAAATGTCCAATTTTGCGGGAAGTCTTCATATCATGAGTTGGGATTCCTTTTCTTTTCATTTCATGGAAATGATAGTAGTAGTTACATATGATACAAGCCATAGTCTATCAGAGAACCTCTAATCCCGATTTCGCTTTCTCCAAAAAAACGCCATTCCGGAAACTCCCGTATCCAATGGAGAGAGCATGATGTGTACAAAACAAGGAGATATTTCTTACAAGCGCGCCTCACTCTTTGCCCAGCGTGCCTCAGCACGAAGGATCAGCTCCTCATACACTGTCCAAGCAAGTGCAGAGCTCAGCGCCTTTCTGGTGATTCGCAGCCCCAGACCTCCGAATAGACTTCGCACCCCATCCTCCTGGATCATGAGGCGGACGGCTCGCATCATGTTCCCGTATTTTTTGGGCATGAGCTGAAGTCGGGTTTTGACTGCGTCGAATGGATTGGTGATTGCCGTAGCAAGGCCGGCGGCTAGCCCTCCAGAGACGAAATTGATCGAGGAGGAAGACGGTGACTTGAGTGGTTGGTCTGTGTGATTAGGATTGGGGTTTGCGAGGGACCCGACACGTCGCTTTAGTTGCTCGTAGAGCAAAACGTAGAGTCCTGCGTATGGTGCATCCCGTGCAGCGGTCGCGCCGAACCCAGAGAAAAGGCCCCGGATTCCTTCCGTACGGATAATGTCTCGACCGGCACCCCAGAGGCTGCGGTAGGCGTAGTAATCTGATTCGTACCGGACCTTTAGCACTGTGACGGGCATCATGACAAACCCAGCTGAAACCCGGGCAGCGGCACCGGTAGCTAGATTTGCCCAGTTAGAGAGTTGTGGGAGGGCGGAGGAAGAGGATTTCGCTTTGGCAAGAGCGATCGAGGGTCCCGTTTGCGCTAGCCCTTGTCGTAAAGCATTGAGACTGGTGAAATATAGTGCGGAGCCGAAGCCGGTACGCAGAGCGGAAGGGAGTGTACCGCGCCATAAGCTCCGGATGGGATGCGGGGAGGAGAGGATGGTTTTGAGGGTGGGGAGAAGGGCGCCGCTTTGGCCGGACTGCTGGACTCGGGTCTTGAGTAGGTCTGCGGGTTGGAGGAGGATTGAAGAGGTGAGGCCGGAAAGAAGACCAGCGCCGAAGTGAAAAGTGGTTTTTGAAGCTGGAGAGTGTGAGCGACAATAATACCTAGCTGGAGCTGGAGCAGGATAGGGAAAATACATTTTGACGTAGCTTTTACTTGCGGCGCTGCATAGGTGGCATTGTTCGACATATCTCCGTGGTTCCACAGGTGAAACCTGAGGATACTCCGTTTAGGGCAGGACTGATGACCCTCACTTCACCGGGGCTGTAGAGGATTGATATTTATAGGGAAGCGGATGAGTCAATTCGTCTGCATGACCGGGAAGGGCCGTGAGGGAGTTGCGGTCACGTAAGAAGCGAGGTCGACGACATGCCAACCCACGAAGAAAAAGGATGGAGAAGGGATGAGAGAGAGGGGAAGCCCTAGTAGATTGAAATGACGGGTTGATGCGGAGATGAAGGCGGTTTGCAGTGAATACCAGAGAGCTTTTTTTTGACGGTGAAGGTAGTATTTTCCTCGGCCGTTGGTGAGGTCATCAAGCTCTGGATCGGGAGCAGCGCTGATTGGCGGCCTTAGGGCCACATGGATCCATCCCATGTGATCTCCGTATTTGAGATACAGTCATACAGTGCCCACCGTGTATGGTATGGAAAAAGGAGAGACCCCACTTGGAAGTTTGCACCCTGTCAACTTTCTTTCGAGGATTTGCGTGCCAAGACAAGAGTGGCAGTCGCCACCACATTCGGCAAAAGATGCTGGGAACTACTGGTACTACTATTAATACCTCCGACAGCCAGACATCAAAGGTTGAGGAGAGCCTTGACGATTTCATCTGGAAATTGGAGGCCAGCATGTGCATAAATTCCCCCGCTGCATGCACAAAGATGCAAGCAGCGGTATTCGAGCCGGTTTACCGCCTTTGCTGGCCATTGCATCCCAGCCTCCAGAGTCAATTTACTCGGCACGCTGCGGAGAGGAACTGAACCAATCGGCGGGCCCTCAATCGGGCCACGCCAAACCACGGACGGGACTGATTTGTCGTCAGCAGAACCAGAGTCCCCGTCGACGTCAGGGCAGGGCAGACGCTCAGTTAGGCAGTCTCCAAGAGCGCCCTGGGTCGACCAAGATCGGATCAGAAGCCAAACCCAGGTTCTTCGCTTCTTCGTCGCGTTCCTACCAGATTATGATCTTGTAACTGAAGCTTGTTGTTGTTGCCTTGTGGCCTTTTTGCCTTTTTTCGCCTCCATAACCGGGCTACTTATTTGCTGACAATGCTCCGCATTTGAACCGACTTTAAAATACATTGTTGTTGTATCTCCACTCCACATCACCCCTCCGCTTCTTGTCCGCATCCCTTCTCTTTCCTTCCTCCCTCTCTACTTCCTCTCGATTGTGCGCTTAAAGAGAGGTTAATCGAATTTCACTTGTTGCCCCTGTATCTCTGTCGACAATGCCTCTAATCCCGTTCATCCCGTATCCACCTGCCAAGGATGGGTATTGGAATCCCGTCACCTCCACCTTGAACTGGTGTGAAGAGGTGCGTTATTGTATTTTGCTTTTTTCTCCTCTCTGTTCGCCCAATTTCTTGGAATTAACGGTCACCCCCACTCCAGGACTACTATGCGACCATCTACTCTGCGGAGATTATCAATACCCTGACGAACCTGCTGTTTATGATGCTGGGAGTCAAAGGTATCCTAAGCTGCCGGCGCAATGGACACGACTCCATTTTCGAGGTAGCATACTATGGCTATCTGGTGGTCGGGACAGGTAGTTTCCTGTTCCATTCTACTCTGAAATGTAAGGGAAACGCCATCTTCTCCCTCCGACGATGCATTTGAAATCGCTAACCGTGTGGCAAACTCGCCCAGATCCCATGCAGCTAGTTGACGAACTGTCAATGATTTACACCACATGCTTAATGTGCTACGCATCGTTTTCCTATTCGAGACCCAACAGCTACAGAATCTGGCTGGGCATTTCCCTGACCAGCCTAGCGGTGTTCATCACTCTCTACTACCACTATCTCCAGGACCCCCTGTTCCACCAGAACGCCTACGCCCTTCTGACAGCCGTTGTGATTCTACGGAGCATGTATACAATGGAGGTGAAGCTTCGCCCGAAATGGCGCCACTCGACCGAAGAAGACCGACGGGCGCGCGAAAAACAGGGTTTACCCGTCCTCTCCAAGGCGGAGCAGCAGTACGAGAACGAGCGCGACTTGAAGACGCTCGGGACAATGTGGTTCTTGGTCCTGTTTGGATTGTTTGTGTTTTTGGGGGGATTCTTGATCTGGAATCTGGACAATCACTTCTGTACCAAGATCCGTGGATGGCGCCGGCAAGTGGGGCTGCCTTGGGGTATTTTGCTTGAGGGTCATGGCTGGTGGTAGGTCATCGATGCCACACTAAAAACGCGATCGGTTGTATACTAATTTGCTAATCCTGACACAGGCATGTGATGACTGGCATCGGTGCGTACCTTTATATTGTCTGGGGCATCTGGCTGCGCCATTGTTTGAACAATCGACAGGAGGAGTACTATCTCTGGTGGCCGCGCATCTGGAATATTCCTGAGGTTGTGCGCATCGCTCCTGGACAGAATGGCTCGGCCAAGAAATCGCTCTGAGGGCGGCCTCGGTTCGCCTCTTTCCTTGTCCCTCCTGGAGATGGACAGAGAAAAGGAAAGAAGAGAATGAATACTTTTCTTATATGATGATTTCCATTCCGGCGTTCGTGTGTCTTGAATACCAAGTTCGTACCCCGGAGTATGATCTTTTTTTACTTTTCCCTCCCCTTTTGCGCTTTTGGGTCGACAAGGACCATTTTATAGACCTTTTTGATTCTGAGAATTTCGACAATTCGGAATTTGAAATCACCTATAGAATAGGCGATGAGCAATGATAGAGTCTCGTGTTAGATCTCTCTAATGTGCATTGGTTTCTTGCTCCTGGGCGTGCTCTTTTCTTTTTGTTAAAAAAAAACACTTAGATAAAATCAATTGTTTATGCCAATATATATAGTTGATGATATCCTGCTCTAGATTGTTTATACAAACCGTGAGATCTAGACTCAGAAAGAAAAGTATAGTGAGTGTATCGATAAACCGAGCTTCTCACAGTTTGGACTTGGCCGGCTCTTTCTTCGGGCGCACAGGAGCAGGAACAAACTCCTTCCACCGTGGATCGATCGTGCTCTTCTCAACTTGAGACTTCCGGCTCCACTGTTCTCGGAACGCTTGCTCCTCCTCCCGCCACCGCTGGAGTTCCCCTCCTATCCACTTGCCCGCGGCTTCAGCACATTCTACAGGAGCCTCCTGCGCAACAAGATGGCCGACGCCCTTGAGGGTTATGTCCTTCACCCGTCCGGCAACCACCCCACCACTGCCACCCAGTCCCGTGCCGGTGTTGGCTAATTTATCCGCTATCATGGTTGGGGAGGACATATCTGATGTTCCGCCAAAGATATACAAGACGCTGGGCCGGAGGTGGGGGATTTGGGCGAACACGCGGAAGGGCTCGGGGCGATAAAATGGCCAGGAACCCAGGCGATCCGGGTCCAGATCTGGGTGTGTGACTTTGTTGATGGGAACTGCGAACCCGGGTGGTCCATCGTAGTTGGGTCGGGAGAAGGTGAAGACTTCTTGGTGGAGAGATGTTCGGAGTGTCACGGGTCGGTCTTCGGGGTTTTTCAACGTGGATTCGTCGAGCGGGTGGATTGCCGTGGGGAGGTCGCGGAGACCGTATTGGATCCAGCGATCGACTACGCGCGGGTTCCAGGCCTGGTAGAAGGGGTTCTTCATGAAGCTTTGGGCGGCAGCTTTGCGCGAGGGCCAGAGGTCTCGCCGGTAGGTGGAGAGTTGGGTTGTTTGAGCGATGACAAGTTTCTGTCTACCTAGGTCGGTGGCGTCAAG
The DNA here is from genome assembly GCA_027569095.1 of Aspergillus conjunctus. Classification (NCBI taxonomy): domain Eukaryota; kingdom Fungi; phylum Ascomycota; class Eurotiomycetes; order Eurotiales; family Aspergillaceae; genus Aspergillus; species Aspergillus conjunctus. Next base: position 217,243 of record JAPDEL010000015.1, on the reverse strand, counting down.
CTGAGTTGTTTGTCTCTGGATGACCGGGTCGAGGAGGACTAGCGAGTGGATGAGGCGAGGGTGTATGAGAGAGAGTTGGGTGCTTTCAGAGTGGACGTTTTAGTGAAATAGGTTCCTGGTGGAAGGTTACTGCAGGGTGTGCTTACAGGTGACAGCCACCGAAGCTGTGTCCTACTCCGATGATTGGGCGGGGCATCTCCTTGCGTTTAACATTGACGAGATGGAGGAGGTCTCGTGGGTGATCAAACCAGCTGGCTGTTGGTGATCTTCGTTAGTTCTACGGTACAGGACAGCAGATCCTGGATATGCAAGGGGACTCACGGTCATTGCCTAGAATGTTCTCATTGACCACACTGCTCTGTCCCTGGTGTGCAACATCTGCCATCCAAATACTCCGAATTCGGAATCCATTTATCTTCGATGCGGCGTGGATTTCCTCCCAGAGGGGTTCATAGAGTTCCTGTTCAGGGTTAGGACATGACCCCGCGAATTTCCCGGGGTATGTTCGAAAGTGAACTGAACTGTACCTTGGGAAAACCGTTCGCGTGCGCTGCGAGAATGGTGACATCCCCTGGCTGGGGATTCGGGTTGTCCAACGGAATGTATTGCTTCACCACGAGATGCAGGACATCCTCCCGATCATCTGCTACTGCCCCGGGATACTCTCGGATGTGCTGGGTAGGGACGATGTGTTCAACAATGCGAAAGGGGCTGGAGGATGACATGATGTCTGATTTATTGCAGTGTCTAAATCTAAATTTTCATATCACTGAGGAGGCCTCATCTTTTAAACAGGGGGTTTCGGAATATATGAAAGATGGGGTTGAGCCGCTCGCTCTGGGGGTTCGGGTCCATCCGACGCAGCGTTTGCCGAGATGCAGCTGAACCGAGGCCCTCTTAACATGGGCGGTTTGAGTAACTCGGGACGCTCATGGAGAGCAGGATTGAGGATCCAGAGAGATACAACGGGTACAACCAGGTTGGCAATAATAATAACAACACACACACACACACACACACACACACACACACACACGCTGCAGCGCGGGCAATCATGCGCATGATCTGTTTTCCCATGTCGCTGTCGTGGTTTAAATTCCGAGGGAAGTACCTGGCCCACACGTGACCTGGTGTCATGCCGTCGCGTCAAGCGCGCGCGTCGAAATAGGATTTATCACCATAGAACACAATAACGAACAACACTTCCCCATCAGAGAAGCATTCGGAGAAAATCTATCAAATCTTATCCACTGTACCCTGGATTTACTGGTTTTGTCCTGCAAACTGGAGTGAAAATTGCATTTTCCACCATGGGGGACGAAGCGTTCCAGCTCTTCGATCAGTGCCGGATCTGTATCATTTGCTCTAACGATCTTAGTCCAGATACGGCGCAACAGGTATAGATGCTTTGCTCATTTATTTCCGGGTATCTATCTAACAGATTCAATAAAACCGGATAGATAGCATCTACTCTTGAGGAAAATGGCGCCGAGCCTTTCATCTATGAGCCTCCAGCTGACTTTCCGGATTTGGAGGAGTTCACTCATCTAATGTCCTGCACCATCGACTTTCCTGCTTTCGATGCCGCGAATGATGCACTGATTCCTGTTGTCAAACCTCTGTGGATGCAGGCATCTTTATCCAAGAAAAAACTTGCGAATCCGCGTCAGTACAGCCCGGACCCAAGACTGTTCCTAAATGACGTGGTGGTCACCTGCGGGGATATTCCAGAGGGTGACAAAGATGCCATTCTTTCGGGAGTGTTGGCAAGAGGAGGTTTATATAGTTCCAAGGTCACCCAAATGGTTACTCACCTGGTCGACTTGACGATGGATTCCGACAAGGCTCGATTGATCACTCAACGAAGGTTGAATACTAAGATTGTTCTCCCTCACTGGTAAGCCTCGCTTCAGGCGTATTTGAATCAATAGTATATTATAGTCTCGATTAACGGGTGACTTGCGCTAGGTTTGACGACTGTTTGAAACTCGGGCGACGAATCGATGAACGCCCATATACTCTTCCCCATCCAGAAATCCTCCGTGCAGCGCCAGACGCGCCCGTTCGCTCTTCAGAAAATCGTGACATTATCGGAGCATCGACGCCAGAGCCGGTCACTTTGCCCACTCCCGTCATATCGCCTCAGTCAAAACCCATATTAAACGTATTTCAAGGCAGAACAATCATGCTGTCCCCGGACTTGGGAATCGGTTCGCACTTGAAGAACAATATTTCGGACCTCATTCAGGACGGTGGGGGCATGGTGACAACTGATGTTTCGAAGGCCAATATCTTGGTTTGCCGCTACCGAGAGGGGTTCGCTTACCGCATGGCATCACGATTAAACAAAGACGTTGGGAATCTCTCCTGGCTTTACCATCTAATGACTTACAACACTTGGACATCCCCATACCGTCGGCTGCTACATTATCCGGTCTCTCGGACGGGGATTCCAGGATTCCAGGGTTTTAAGATCAGTCTGTCGAACTACGTTGGGGAGGCTAGAACCTATCTTGAAAATCTGATTACTGCCGCCGGCGCTGAATGTACCAAAACCCTGAGACAGGAGAACACCCACCTGGTGACTGCACATGGGAATAGTGAGAAATGTGTTGCGGCTAAAGAATGGGGGCTTCACGTCGTTAACCATCTGTGGCTAGAGGAGAGCTACGCCAAATGGAAACTCCAGTCTGTTTCTGAGCCTCGCTACACATATTTCCCCCGAAGAACAAACTTGGGCGAGGTTGTTGGGCAAACTCGCCTCGATAGATCTGTCCTGGAAAGCGTTTTTTTTGCACCAGAAGAAACAGCACCCGCTGCGCCTCCCAGTCCCCGCCGAGCGATGCAAAGCAAAGACCAAAATGCTGCAGCCGGAGAGTCACTTTCTATGCGGCCACCACAGACTAAAGGCGTGGAAGGCGATGATAAAATGAGGATGGACACAAGAAATGGGACACCTAAGGCTACTGAAAAGTCGAGAAGGCCTGACGGCAAAGTTCTGCACACTCCCGCGCGCTCTCGGCTTGCGTCTGACGGCAAGGAAAATGATACCCCATCTTCTACAAGCAGTCGAAAGTCTAAAGATGCCGCTGCTGCTCGATTACAAGAGATCGCACCTGATATTGCATTGTACGAGAAGGAGAAGAAGCGTGTGGGGGGCGTGATATATGGTGGCCGACGGAAGACAGACGAAGACAGAGTAGTCCTTAACAATAACACCAAAAAGCGAAGATCCGTGGAAGCCCAGGACGAGAGCGATGCCGAAGACACGGCGGAGGCAAAGAGGCAGAAGAAGTCAAAACCCCCAATCTCGATGCACCTATTGATCACTGGGTATCAGAGGTGGGTGAGCAACATGAAGAAAGAGGATGCGGACAAGGTTTGTTACTCTATTGAGGCCTATATCTATAACCAGAGATGAAGTAATTACTAATATATGATAGCGGCAACTTCGAGAGCTTGGAATTTTGGTCGTTCAGGATGCGCGAAAATGCAACCATCTCGCCGCTCCGTCGATTCTGCGAACCCCGAAGTTCGTCAACGCGCTTGCATATGCACCGGTGATTGTCGAGGTGGAGTTTATCACACAGTGCCTCAAGAAAAACGAACTGCTCGACCCGAACGACTTCCTCCTCAAGGACGAAAGCGCAGAGAAACGTTTTGGATTTTCTCTTCGAAATGCCAAGGCCAAGGCCGAAAAGAACAAAAACAGGCTTCTCCAGGGGTATCAAATATACTGCCTCGAGTCTATCCGCGGAGGATTCGATGCCTTCAAGTCGATCATTGATGCTAACGGAGGGACATGTTTGCTCTTCCGTGGACGTGTTTCCTATCAGCCACAACGAGAAGAAAGTGACGATGAAAGCGCCGACGAAGAGGACCAGAGTCGAAACGAGGTGTATCTTCTCAGCAATGCAGCAGCGGACCAGCAGAAGTTGTGGGTGAGATTCCGGCAGCTGGTTCATAACCTCGGCAAGACTCCACGGATTGTCCGCGTTGACTGGCTTCTTGATATGGCGATGTCGCAAGATCTCCGTTCCGCCGATGAATATGAGCTGAATGAAGAGACGGTCCTGCAGTCGGAGAAGTAGGTGGGCCAAGCTGCATTGCTTTACTGTCGCAAGCGCTTTGTTTAGAATCCGCATACATTTTGCCTTTTGGTTTTGTCTTTCGTGTCTTTCGGGCTGGAGGTATGTATATTCCCAGCATTTGCATGTGTAAATTAGCCGTAGTACCCGGCGTCATGTCGAAATGAAAGAAGGCCCCCCCGCCAAATCCGGGGGATTTTTAGAAGAACTTGACACCCTCTTGGCCCTCACTGCCAAAGACCTGTGCCTTGCCGCGTTTGACGAGGACATTTAGAGATTTGAGCATCACATCTGTGTCCATGCCATGCCATTCTAAATCGAGTCAGTGCCAATCACCAACGTAAACCCCCAAACCGGCGTGTGCATACCTTGGGACATCGCGCCCTCGCCCTCAACAAGCTCGTAAACGGTCAGAACGACGTTCTTCTGCCCGGTACTCTCCACCTAACGGGTTTACTTTCATTAGTCTTTCTTCAAACTCACCAGACACAGAGCCCGTAAGGCAAGGTAGGAAAAGAAGTAGCATAGCATACCCAGTCTGCAACTATCCCCGCCCACTCCTCCGGTCTCCTCCACCAAATCCACGCCATCGTCTTATTTGCGCCATCGATCCACTCAGCCCGCTTGCCCCCGCCCCCTTCCTCCTGGCCCTTTGCCATCCAGTCCAGCACGATCCGGGTCTCATTTAGACCTAGCCGCTTCCGCAGCGTGGTATTATTGAAAAGGGGGGATTCAATGGCCTCGACCAGCGAGATCTTGTAGGCGCGATGGTGGCGACACCAGGCCTGGATCAACTCCGACCAGTCTTGGAACTGGGCGTTGCGGGTCGATGTGTTTGGCTGGAGGGTGAAGAACGGGGGGAAGGAGTATCCGACCGGGAACTGGAAGGGGGCGGTGGGTTGTTGGAGGATGTTCGTCATTTTTGTGAACCAGGGAGGGAGGAGATCTATCTATCTATTTTTAAAGATGGTTGGAGGGAGGGTTAGCTCTGGTGGTGGTGACACTGCAGTTGGTGGCCTGAGATTAGTTGAACTTCCTCGAATGCGGGGAATCCTCTCTGCTCGGAGACCAAGAAAAAAAAATTGACCAAACGTCACTTTCGGCACTCCTCGCATAACTTCGACCACCAGCAACAACCACCCGGCTGCCATCACCAACCCTTGGGTTTTTATATCTATTCGCACATACCCTGAGACACGCTCAGTCATGAGGGGAGGATCCGCAAAACGCCAGAAGCGCGAGGAGTTCCGCCAGAAACTGGCCAAAGTTGGCACGGACTCGGGCGAAGGAACCCCCACCGTGCTCCTCCAGCTGCCCCGGAAGAAATTCTACAGACAGCGCGCCCATGCCAATGTCTTTTCGGATCATCTTCTTGAATAGTACGTGCCGACGGCCCCCTGTATCCTCTGAGTTGACCCCATTGAGAGCCCACTTCCGCTAACATGGAGAAATTCTACAGCCCCCTCAGCCCAGCGCATATGGACTGGAGCACCCATTTCCCAGCCTTTGTCAACCCCGATCCCACCCAGACCAATCTCAATGGCGACCGCAAGCTACTCAAAGACGTCGAGGTCGTTGATATCGGATGTGGATTCGGTGGATTACTCGTTGGACTGGCGCCTTTGCTACCCGAGACCTTGATGGTTGGTGAGTATTCCCCTTCCTTCTGTCCTATACCAAGAAAACCCTCGAAAAAGATTCTAACAACGCCCGAAACAAAGGAATGGAAATCCGCGTCCACGTAGCCGAATACCTCACAAACCGCATCCAAGCCCTCCGATCCCAACAACAACACCTGCTCTCTTCCCCCTCCACACCCCTCCCAACCACCACCACCAACCCAGCAACACCAGACGCAACAGCAACAACCGACGCCCCCGGCTCTCCCTCAGAACAACTCCCCACAACCGTCCTCCCAGGTGGCTACCAAAACATCACCGCCCTCCGCGCCAACACCATGAAGTTCCTCCCCAACTTCTTCGCCCGGGGCCAACTCTCCAAGATCTTCATCTGTTTCCCAGACCCGCACTTCAAGGCCCGCAAGCACAAGGCGCGGATCATCACCAAGTCGCTGAACGCGGAGTACGCGTATGCGCTGCGGCCCGGGGGCTTTCTCTATACGATCACCGATGTGGAGGACTATCATTATTGGATTCTGAGGCATTTTGCGCGCGACGAGGAGGATGGCGAGGAGGTCGGGTCGGAGGAGTTGTTTGAGAGGGTTTCCGAGGAGGAGTTGGCGAAGGATGACTGTGTCCGGGTTATGCAGGAGGCGACGGAGGAGTCGAAGAAGGTGACGAGGAATCAGGGGAATAAGTATGTGGCTGTTTTTAGGAGGAAGGAGAATCCCGGGTGGCCTTAGTTTTGTTTAAATCTGTCAAGTAACTCGATATTGTGCTTGGGAGGCGTATATACTATATGGGTTTATAAAAAGGGTTGTTAGCTTGTCTCGGCTTAATCATTGAATTTTTTTTTTTTTTTTTTTTTTTTTCATTACAAGAACAGTCCCTGAAGCTATAGACAAGATAGGTATGGAATGGGTCTAGTTTTGTGTCATGTTATCAAAAGCTCCTCCCCCGCGCGCATATGCAATAAGACATCATACTGAAGGCAAATCTAAACCATATAAAACAGACAAAACTCGGCAAAATATCCAATGTATATCATCGGCCTGTAAATGCAAAGCCGCATCAACGCCAAAACGGGAACATATCGCATCAATCATCATATCTTGGTTTCGTTGCTTTTCTGCGTTCCTCAAGGTGTTGACTGTCAGAGATCATCATTCTCTCGGAGACGTCTTGAGTCGTATGCCTTCGCATCTCTCACAAACGGCCAGTTGGATTGGTCCTCCGATGACTCGACCCTTGGCGGTTCTCCGAGGCTCGCCTTCTCGGACGAAATATCGACCCTCAGAGCCAAAGCCGTCACCACACTCATGGCAGACGAAACACTCATCATGCCACTTCCCTCCAACTGCGGTGATTACAACATCATCTAGAACAGGTTTTTTACAGCCTGAGCATGACGGAGCTGTTCGACGGGAGTGGCACTGCAGGCACCAGGCAAATCCATCCTTTTCCACAAACGGGGTTTCGGGATTGAAAGGCTACATAGATGGTTAGTATATTTTTTAGAGCTACCGGGAGGAGGGGAGGGCCTTACATCTCCACATTCAGCGCAGAAGAAGTGGCCGACATGCCATTCAGCTCCACAAGCCACAACCACTTCTCCTTCAATAGGAGTTTTGCAGCTTTTGCATCTTGGGCTGAACAATTCGTGAAAGTCAAGGTGGCAGTAGAACCTCAACAAGTACGCTTCTTCGTCGTCAGGTGAAGACTCTACGAGTCTTTCATTTCGCTTACCATCGGGCTCCTGGTAAAATGCCACGCACTCTAACGCAGTGCCGCAGTGGTGACAAGTAAAACACTCCGGGTGGAAACGCGTTCCTGCCGCAGTTACAATTTTTCCAGCAATCGGGAGCGAACAGGCTTCGCACTTTGCAGTTGGAACGCCGGCGCGTGAGTAGGTTGATAGCCAGCGATCTTGCGATGATGGCATGAATCGCCTGAGTGAAGAGCTCGAACGGCGGCTGCTCTTTGGGGTTGGGGGCGCCTTCTGGTTCTTCTTGGGTGTGTTGGAGGACGGGCTCATCTCAGATATTGTAGGAGGGTTGTCGTCCGGTAGATTGATCACAGGAACCGAGGGCTCAGACACTTCAATTGAAGGTGCTGGAGGTGCGGAGTTGGACACTTGAATATCCGGAATCCCCCCCTGGGCGGCCTCGCGTGTCGGAGGACTTTGAGCCTCCGCAGGCTTCCAAGTTCGATTGAAACTCACGATTGGTCGGCCAGCCCTATCGCTCACTGCCGTAGGCATTGGTAGCTTTGTACTTCGATCCGACCGCTTTTTGCTTGTGGCTGCCCTGATCTCATCACTGCGAATCTCAAGCCCATCTTTCATGGGAATGGGTTCACTGTTTTCCGAAGCTCCATCTGCGGACGACTGGGTCGGGGGTTCATTGGTCTTGTACTCGGCTTTTCTTGATTGGGTCGGGGGATGCTTATGAAGCTCAAAACGTGAGAGCTTATCGACGAACGGAATGCTGCTGAATCGGCTCGGGAGGGGCCGAGATCCTTGAGGAACAGCATTGCGTGGCTTTGACCTTAAGGCGGATGAGTCTGACCTCGAGAATCTGGACCGTTCGTCATCATGATTGCGGTGCGAATTGGCGGGCTCCTCATAGATCTGATCGGTTGGGTTTCGGAATATGCCCACGGACGAGTCATTGTTGACGCCCACCAAACCTAGTCCATAACTATCAACCTGCGATTGGCCAGATACCCCCTCCTGAGGCAGGGCAAAGTTGACTTTGAGGTTCTTTCGTGGTATGCCGGTCCTTCGGTTGGTAGATGTTTCATCAGCTGGGCGAGCAGAGTCTGCCGCCGTATCGACACGGCCGGCGGAGTCGCGCCCCAATGACCGATGATAATTGTCGCGCCATGAATTTCGAAACCCCTGGTTCGATTCCTGCGATGAGTCGTGCTCCTTGGCATCTTGGCGAGGCTTATCCATGTCAGGGTTACGATAAGGTGCATAGGGGTTTTTAAATGGACTATCAGGGTTCTGGTGCATCCAGACTAGTTCGGTGGCCTCGTCCTGTGCATCTTGATGAACGCGGATTTCGTCCTGGAAATCCATCTCCTGCAAGGCATCACGCAGAGACCTTGCCTCTTCCTTCTCTATCCTCCGTTGATTGTTTTCCCGGTAAGTAGGATTCGGGGAGGCAGATGGGATGCACGAATGGACTCGAGTTGGCGAAACATTTTTTCGGACAGGGACAACCCTGGGTTCCTGAACTAATGGCCGGCCTGCTGAGCTGCCAAGAGAGCCCCGGGAGGACATCGGTCGATGGTTTGAGAGAGCGCTGGCGGCACGAGGTCGTTCGACCTCGGGGGCCGGTGCAGTCGGGGGGATCCTCGAATGTGAGTACGTCGACATGGCAGAGGTTGCTCGTGGTGGAAGATCTTCACGAGAATTGGAAGTGGATTCATTGAACCTGGTGGGAAATGGTCTGGATCCACCAGGACGCGTAGGGCGATTTGTCCGGAGATCTTTCAGATAGCTCGCTGCATTGGGAGAATCGCCAGCCATATTAGTATTCGGAATATAGAACGAAGAAAGGAGCCAAAGCAAGTAAATAAAGATTTCAAAATCAAAAAATCAAGCTCGGGGTGGTTACACCGTCATGTCCGCACTGTCAGAAGACCGGGGAATGCCAAGATTCGGCCAGCAATGCACACACTCACCGATCTGATCGTTCGACATGTATGAGGGGCCGGGAGGGGAAACCTTCCGCTGAGGGTCTCTTGCCCGATTCTGAAGAGGAGGCTTGTGGAGCATCCTGGATTGATATCGATCTCCTTAGAGAATCACAACCTGGAGGAAATTGGGAATCGATGGCCGGATGATTTGGCTGCACGAGAGCGATCCGTTGGGCGTCTGAAGTGGTGAATCTACGCGGTCAGAGCCAATGAGCTTCCATTAAGGTGGCTTGGGGGGGGGGGGGGGTAGTACGAAAGAATGAGATCGAAGAGACCTTTTCGTGGGATCAATTCATCAAGAATGAGTTTAAATTAGGAGATTATGAAGAGTACTTGAGCGGGAGCATCGTGACTGTTCCCTGGAAATGAGCTGGAATCATAATAATAAACAGCGCCAGTTCCTCGGGAAGAGGAGGGATGGAGCTATGACCAGTTGTTGTTATCGGAGAGACACCAAAACACATGCAGCAAACACTGCAATGAGTGCAAACAGTGCAAACGCTTTGATGGCGGGGCTTGCTGAGTCATTATCGATTTCAGTATTATTCCTTGTTCGGGAGGCTGCAGGCGCACGTGGAATCGGCGATTTCTTGTTCTCTTATCGATGATGGCTTTGGAATCTACCTAGAAACACTTTGGTTTAGTTTTCGACTTCTCTCGCGAGGTAACCTCGGACATCTCAGAATCAATTGCCAGGTCATCTCCAATTTGGAGTCTCCCCAAGTCCCTCGTGTCTTCTCCAGACCCCACTCCGCACCGCTTAATCGGCACCTGCCGCCAGAGTAGTGCCTTGTCGATGGGTCCAACAGTCTAAAACTCATCGTTTCCGGCGTCGCAGGCCAATGAAGTCATGGATGCCTTCGGACTAATGACCGACCTGAGGCGGCCAAGGGCTTTTAGTTCGCCTGAAGAGATTGGTCTTGGATATTTTTTTGACTATATATATATATTTTTTTTTTCAAGAAACGCATGACACATCTATTTAGAAAGGACCTTGTTCCTTGCTCCTCTCTCCCTAACCGGTCGACTTCCTGTCCGTCGTCGGCCTTATATGCGCCCTTTCCCCCTCTCTCCAATCTTGACTGATGCTTCTACCAGCCAGTTTGGTTGCTCCGCTTGATCTTTAGTCAGGCCCAGGTGGTTGTGAGGAGCTGCTGCTTGCTGTATCTCTATCACCCCACTGCAGGCTTCCCAAATGGCCGACAATACCCCGATCGATATAATCCGCTCCCGGGATTATGATCCCAATCAGGAGGAGTCTTATACGAACGGACGGAGGGAGAATCTCGACCCCGAGCCAGGCACGGCGATTCATCAGGTGAAATCGGAGCCAGACTTACCCCCAGATGGAGGCTATGGCTGGGTCTGTGTCGCTTGTGTCTTCTGGATTAATGCACATACATGGGGTATCAATAGTGTGCGTGTTCTCAACTCTACACCTCTGTAGTTTTGGGTGAAACAGTATAAAACTAATTCGCATTCTAGAGCTACGGAGTTTTCCTTTCTCACTACCTTTCCCACGACGTATTCCCAAATACCTCGGTCCTGGCATACGCGTTCACTGGTGGCTTAAGCATATCCTGTGCTCTCCTTGTTGCTCCTTTGGCCACTTACTTCATCCATGCCTTTGGAACTCGTGCGGTTCTGAACCTGGGTGTCTTTTTCGAGACCCTCTCTCTCATAGGATCCTCCTTCGTCACTCAGAGATGGCAGATATTCCTCAGCCAAGGCGTCTGCTTTGGATTTGGAATGGGGTTCTTGTTTGTCGGAAGCGTTGGAATCACCCCTCAGTGGTTCTATCGTCGGCGCAGCCTCGCAATGGGTATCAACGCCGCTGGTTCGGGCTTGGGAGGCCTGATGTACTCTCTTGCCGTGGGGGCTATCATACCTCGGTGGGGACTCAGCTGGGCATTCCGCATCTTAGGCATTGTCTCCTTCTGTGTAAACGTGGTATGTGCAAACCTGCTTAGGGATCGCAACATGGCCGTTGGAAGTCGCCACAAGGCCTTCCATTTGCCTCTTCTTAAACGACCCGAGTTTCTTCTCTTCCTTGGCTGGGGTATCTTCACCATGCTGGGCTACGTTGCCGTTCTGTTCAGTGTTGCCAACTTTGCCCTCTCCGTTGGCCTCTCAGCCCACCAAGGCAGTGTCGTCAGCGCCCTCCTCAACCTCGGCCAGGCACTCGGACGACCCTTCGTCGGCATGTTCAGTGATAAACTTGGCCGCATAAATATTGCCACTATTCTTTCCTTTCTCTGCGGACTCTTCTGCCTGCTCATTTGGACCTTCGCGCACAGTATGGGCCTAGTCTGCTTCTTCGCTCTCCTCGTCGGTACCGTAGCAGGTACGTATTGGGCTACTGTCACCCCCGTCCTCGCCGAGATCATCGGCCTGAGAGACCTCCCCAGCGGCCTCAGTGTCACCTGGCTTATCCTGGTCGCCCCGACGACCGTGGCCGAGCCCATCGCCCTTCTCCTCCGAGACAACAACTCGGACGACTCCGTTTACCTTCACGTCCAGATCTTCACGGGCCTCATGTACGTTGCCGCTGCTGTGTGTCTGTGGCTCGTGCGCGGATGGAAAGTGGGCCACGACATTCGGGCCCAAGAGGAGAAAGCAGCCGCCGCCTCCTCGAGGATAATGGAAGCAGATGAAAAAGAAGCCGGTGGAGCCCCTCCTCCCTCTGCAGAGGGAGACCAAAGCGGTGCAAACCCTCCACTGCCGATTTCAGCAGCCCCGAGGTCTCCGATTTGGTATCCACCTACCTTGATGCGAAGAATGGTGTCTGCGAAAAAAGTTTAGTGTAGTTGTATCATAATGCCCATAATGCCCCCGTAGGAGATTAATAAAATTGAATATATCAAATTTATCACTCGATGCCGTTTTAAGAAGGGTACGTATTTTGTTTAATACTAATTGTAGGATAGACATGCAACCATTACCCCGTAGTTTCTAAGACTCCATGTAACTCTCCCGGATCGTGATTCAACTACAAAAAAGCACATTAAATGGAAAAAAAAAATAGATGCTTTTTATTTTATCTGTTCCTATTTTTGAGCATTGAGAATCAATATCCGCACCCTCCTCTTACCAGCTCCACGTCCACTCTCTTCCTTCACAGAGCTCACATTCACCTTGACCCTCTGGAAAAGCTCCACCGTCATCACCCGCTCTTTCTCAGATTTTCCCTTCTCAGATACCTCTAGGATATACTCCTCGCTATCAAACTCGCTCTCTCGACGCACCACGAGTTCGCGGCGCTCCGCAACAGAACGCAACGCCGAGTCACCAGGAAGCACAAAGTCCTCTAGACGAACCACGCCCTCGATTCCGAACCGGGGCACGAAGACCACCACACCGTTCTCGAACACGCGCATGACATAGCCGTCCTCGTCGATTCCAGCGTCCACGCCATCCGCGGCGAGCTTCTCTCCGCGCGTCTTCAGGGCCTGACCGACGTAGTACTCGATGCTGGCGCGGCCGGCGTGTTGGGCGTTACGGTGGCGGTAGTTGATGTTGCGGCAGATATCCTCGAGGCGGTTGCGTGTCATGGAGCCTTCGATCGTGGCGCGGCCGTCTTCGCCTTCGTACCCGATCGCAGCAGCGAGTTGGCGGTGGACGAGCAGATCTGCGTAGCGGCGGATGGGGGAGGTGAAGTGGGTGTATATGGGGGAGGCGAGACCGTAGTGGCGGAATTCGGACTCGCCGTGGGCGCCCGCACAGAAGTATTCGGCGGAGGTCATGCATCGAGTGGCTAGGATACGGACGAGGGTGTTGAAGAAGGGGTTTTGTGCGTCTACGCACTGGTCGAGCGAGTCTGCGAGGGCTCGGGAGCTGGAGACATCAAGTCGCATATCTCGCTTTTTTGATAGTTGGTTGATGAGCTCCTCAAAGTTTTGCGGGGGTGGGGTAGCGTGTCGTCGTAACATGGCTGTTTGGGAGAAGGTACTGTATATTTTGGAGGCAACGGTAATATTGGCGTGAAGCATGAACTCCTCGACAAGACTATTTGTTGCAAGCATGGCTTTGGTCTTGACATCTGCAAGCGGGTCTCCGACCTCGTCGTTGTCGGCTTCGATGCGGACTTCGGGTGAGGCGAGGTTCAGGGCACCTGCGTCCATACGCTTCTGACGGAGGATCTTAGAGAGATGGAGCAGAGTGCGCATGCTTTGTGTCAACTCGTCTTTCTTTGAGGCATCATCGATCCGCAGCTGTGCCTGCTCGTAGCTGAAAGCCTCACGAGAGCGGATTACAGATTTCGTGAAATCAGTGGAGACGACCTCGGCATTGGGTGTCATTTCCCACAATACCGAGAACGCATAACGCTCCACGTATGGCTTGAGGGAGCACAGGTCAGTTCCCAAGAGGTGCGGCAGCATGTCGATACGTTTGTCGACCAAGTAGACTGTTGTTCCCCGAACGCTAGCCTCAAGGTCCATTGCGTTGTTTGGCTTGACAAAATGCGACACGTCTGCGATATGGACACCCACTTCGAAATTACCGTTAGGCAGTGGTCGCGCATGGAGAGCGTCATCAATATCTTGACAGCCAGGAGGGTCGATACTGCAGATGAGATGATCCCGGAGATCTCTGCGTCCATTCCAGCCTTTATCATCTTTGCTCGCCGGCACTCTCCAGTCATGTCCCTCGGAAGGAAGGCAATCCAGTACTGACTTGGGGAATGGCTTGTATTGAACATCATACTCGAGTAGTAGCGCTTCCGTCTCGGCTCCCTTGGTTTCCAGCTCGCCTAGTGACCGGATAAAATGTCCAGTCGGATACCGCGAATCCCGGTCCCAGGCATCAATTGTGACAAGGATACGTTGGCCCAACAGCTCTGAAGCTTGTCTAGTCCGGACTCTGATTTTTGGCACCTTCTTGTCCATCGGCAGAACGAAAACATTTTGTTGCCGCCGACCGGAAGCCTGGGAGCCCGCAGAGCCTGAATCAACAGTACCAACGTATTGTCGCCAGTTTCGCTTGATGACGCCAACAACCTTCGCGGTCGGCTGCGGCTTTCCCTCCGAGTTTTTCCCATGCGCTTTCCTAACCTCTTCTTGCAGAGCTTTCCGCTCCCTCTCTGTCACCACAGCTTCATTATCTCCGGCGTCGGGGTTGTCGTTCTTTGTCACTGCTTCTTCGTCGACAAGTTTGGTGGAGGGGGATTTCCACTGATCTTTTGGTAGCACCTCAATCACAACGACATCACCGGAGATAGCCCTGTTGCTGTTGTCACGGCCCAAAATGATGAGAGGCTTATCAAATGCCGCAACGTTGACCGAACCTTCCAAATAGTTATATGGGGAAACGTTGAAAACACCCTGGTGTAGACTTCCAGCCCTCAATTCTGTCATAATCTTTGACATCGAGTAATATTCCGGATAAAAGAGTTCTCCTCGACCAGCTTTCACTTCCCTTGCTTCCCTGGACTCAGTAATCATGTCGAGCAACTGGTCAGAGTCTTCCAAGCCTGCAACGTAATCGGACAGAGACAGAGCAGTTACACCCTCCTCCTTAGACTTGCTTAAATTTCCCTTATCGTCCGTAATAACAACAATAGCTGGTATGGACTTTTCCTTCTTACCCTTCTTTGTCGTGGCGCGCAGATGGTCCATATACCACTTCGCTACCGTTCGGACAGCACGGTCATTCCTATCGTTTATTGACTCATCTGGACCCCTTCTGACGTGGGTTTCAAGGCGGAATTCGTTGAAAAAAAGATAGAACCGTTTCTCATCGGTTTTAATCAACGCAAGTAAGCGGTTATAGAGGGGTAGCGACTGGTTTTTCAGCTCTTCGAGGACAGTCTGAAGGATAATCACATCATAAAACGCTCCCGTATGTTCGAAAAGATCCATCCCATTCAACAACGCATTCGTATCGGGGACGATGTAGTGGCCGTGAGGAAAGGCAGTCGTGCCTGCGGGATGCTCGGAGAGGACGAAAGGCGCAACTATTTCCCATTAGCAAATACCCCTCGATGCTGGCCAGGTGCGTTTCTTGTTTCTTACTGTTGCCATTCGCATCTGCAGGAGCGACCGACGGACATAGTGAGCATAGCTTCGACGAGCAAGGAATGTCCTGTCGGAGGTAGAGCTCGCGAACAATCTTTTGCACCTTTCCGCTCTTCGTCGAGCGGACGAAGATTTTGCTCGTCACATTTGCGGTCTGTGGATCTGAAGAGAAATCCCTTCGAAGGCTCTTCATTTTGTCGAGATAGAATGAGCCGGTGTTTGCGAGTCAAGCTATCTTCGACAGAAAAAAAAGTTGAATCGACCAGAGTTGTTAGTGGAATCGGTGACGTTCTTCAGTTTGCGATTTGATTCCGCATCAGTGAGGAGCCGACCTAAATCGGGTAAGTCTACCGATGCCGCACGCCAACTTCTCGTTACTCCTCGTCCTTTGTACGCATTGTTTTGCCAAATACTGTTCTTTGGAGATTCAAAATTATTTAACTTAAAGCAGCCATGGCCATCGCTGTATGTACCCCAAAATTCAGCCTCCAGAGGAAATGATGAAAATCACTGACTCGCTCGGATCAACTCTTCTGGTAGGCCGTGGGGCAACTATGCTCAACAGCCAGCATGGCGGCCAATTTGGTCCAGTGCCAAACCCTTGTAAGGAAGGCGGTTGAAGCTGGAGCAAAGGTAGAGTGTATCGATAGATTTTATATAATTCCCACTCTTGATCTAACCTTTCCTCCAGGCGTTGTTCCTCCCTGAAGCAGCTGACTATATCGGCTCGTCACCAGCGGAGACTACTTCACTTGTTCGCTCGGTAGAGGATAGTGAGTTTGTTTTGGGTCTCCAGAAGGAGGCCCAGAAAGCCGATATGCACATCAATGTCGGTATCCATGAGCCTGCCGCAAATGGAAGGGTTAAGAACACACTCATCTGGATTGATAACAACGGCGTGATTTCTCAGCGATATCAGAAGATCCACTTATTTGATGTAGACATTCAAGGTGGCCCGGTATTAAAAGAAAGCGCGTTAGTTAATCCTCAGAATATGTTTCCATCATTCTTCCCTGTTAATATCCATGAATGCGACAGGAGTGTTGAAAAAGGAACGGAAATCCTACCACCATTTGATACCCCGGTTGGACGAGTCGGACTTTCTATCTGCTTTGACGTGAGTAGAAAACGACCTGCTTTGGCGAACTACTGGAATCATATACTTAAACAACGTAAAACTGTGTACAGCTACGCTTTCCAGAGATCAGTCTGGCTTTGAGACGCCAGAATGCTCAAATAATCACGTATCCATCAGCGTTCACTGTTCCCACAGGGAAAGCGCATTGGGAGACTCTCCTCCGGGCAAGAGCAATCGAGACCCAGTCATATGTGCTAGCTGCAGCGCAGGCAGGCCCACACAATGAGAAAAGGCGAAGCTATGGCCATTCAATGATTGTGAATCCCTGGGGTGAGGTTGTCGCCAAGCTGGGTGACGAGCATGAAGAACCACAAATCGCGGTTGCAGATATTGACCTGGAACGTTTGGAGAAGATCAGAAAAGAAATACCTTTACTTAGGAGGACAGATATATACCCAGAAGTATAGTTCTGCAGCGTGGCTTTCACAAATCTTGGATATGTTATAAACTCAGCCACATTCGAATCAATTCACATCTTACTGATTGTTGCCGGTATTAGTGACACTAAATTGATGAAGTACAAGAGTCGTCTATGGGTAAAGGGCTTTTTTCTCTTCCCTTTTCGTCGCCATAAAACGCGTATCGGCGGAAAGAAAATTTCATGATAGAAGATAACAGGATGCATGCAGAGAACAAGAAAAAGGAAATGACTTAAGAATGAAGGAAGCAAAATAAAGAGAAACCATCTAAATCCGGACCGGTATGTCTTTTCCCAGACAAGCGAAATTTGCCGACCCAAACTTTCTTGTGTGATCACTCTATGTACAATGTACAAGGGGAAATTCAAAGCGTAACACAATCACTTCCGCAGAGCCTTGTCCGGATCCTCTAGGATACCCTCAGCTTCCAGCCTCCGTCGGGCTTCTTCGAGAGCCCATGTTTGTATCCTAGGAATAGGTTAGTTTGGGTCAATTTGAATCATTCCCCACGAGCAGCCAAGATTTATGATAGAGTGGACAACGTACGAGGTATCTGGCTTGAAGACATATGCAACACCGGCAACGAGCAAGCTGCCAATGAAACCGTAGTACCAAATGTTCTCCCAGCCTTCCTTCACATATTTCTGGCCGGGCTTGATACCGAAAAGCCAGCCGGTAGGAGGGTCGTAGTGATCACCATGGTCGGCGGCACGGAGGTTGCTTCGAGTTGAGAAACCCTGGATATTCTGGGGTCTGTGGAGGAGGCAGCGAGTGCGAAGAGAATGTGCCAACGGACGAACAGACATTGTGGAGGTGTATCTGTATCTTGAATTGGAGAAATCCCTAGTTTCGGACTGGACAGGCGGTAGCAGAATTGGACCCCTGTCGGAACTAGGTATGCAAGCACCAAAAGGATAGACTGTGGATTTTGGGTACTCCTTCAGCCAGCGGCGTTGATAGTCGGCCCAATTGAAGGATTTCTGATGAGACCGTTGTCATGGGCGTCGCAGAGCGTGACGAGTTAGAGGGGTGACGAGCTGGCTGGTGGATGATGTTCTGAAGCCGCAAAACGCCGATGGAGTTAAGCCACTAGTCCCAACGTGGCAAGTCCGGATGCCGCCTTTCTGCCTGACAATACAGGCAAGAACAGCCCGATTTGTTGCCTGAGGCAAAGAGGACTTTACGCGCGACGCGTTCGAGAAACCAGGCATAACTAACCACGGCCACAGTCCATAATGAGGAACAACAACCAAGCATCATGCTCTGAGTAGCTCAATAGCGGCGAATTTGAAAGCCAAATACCTCCCTATATTTCTGCCCGGTACTTGTTTCAATTGGTAAGGCATATTTTCACCATTATCTCAAAGGCAATGTGCTGTAGCGTCTTTCTTACTATATCGTCTAGACCCCTCACCGAGATGCCCTGCTGTCACCGATAGAGGGAAACAGCAACCAATATGAACCCCGTGTATAAAGATTCCGGCTCAATCCCAGTCTCTACGGCTTCGCGCACGAAATTAAACGCTTTTCGATATAGCAGTAGGGATGATACTAGTCCAAAAGTGTCGCCCTTGAAGTCGTCCCCGAAGAAAAGCCATGCAAACAAAGAAAACCAAACTTCGTGGTTGAATGGGGTGGTGGAACAAGAGCGTCTAGAGTCAATTAAAGAGCAATCCCCAGACACGACCGAACCCAACGTGGCCAAGGAGTGTCCTCAGACTCCGGGAAATAGGATTCCTTTGGCGGACCTTATTGGCCATGCAGAAGATGCTTTGAGCCGAGCTCCTGTCGGACAGGAGTTCACACCAGAAGACTATGTCATCTGGCAGCATGCGCCTGCAAGTTCAAATCCGGATACTATGTCACAGACGCCTGCAACGCAAGGTAGAAAACGCCACCACAGCTCGTCGCCAAGCAGCTCCCCGCTCGCTGCAAACTCTCGAGGGGCGGACAAAGGGTCTTTTGACTTGCAGGCTTTTCAGACCCTGCTCAAGACACCGCAGAACGATCTCGCTGCCGACCTTTGGAACAATTACGTGGGTAAGACAACTGCGAATGGTATATCAGAACTCCAGCAGTCCCGCTTCGCCAATCTCCTGTCATCCTCCCCTCACACGCCTGCATCTGCCAGGACAGGTCATGACTCTTCTGGTTTGAGACGGTCTATCAGTTGCAATGCTGAGTGGCCCACTTCGAACGCAAAACGGAGGAGAACCAGTGGGGAAACATCTGCGACGGGTCGTACAATTTTTGCTCGGTCAAGGAGTAATATAGTGGCACCGAAAGACTTCAAAACCTCCAATTTTAGCACCCTAGTGCAAGAGATGGAGAAAAGTCTTCAAAGAGTCCCCAAACAACAAGCTGCCGTGCCCCCGGTGTCAGTCCGTAACAAAACTCGACGAAGCCGTTCTGGCTCCCCTATTGAAGCTAAACTTGCCAATCGCATGGTGGAGAAGAGAAACCAGGATGATACACCTCACGAAGTCCGCCGTGAATCTCAACCCAGGAGACCATTACAAGCGTCATCATCTGATTTTGAAGACGAAGACTTCGATCAGGAGTTTCTTGAACTCGCCGAGGCTTCTGTTGACCCATTTGTGGAACCAAGCCAAGCAAATTACCCGCCAAAAATGATGGCGGAGCAGGTTACCAACTTACCCTTGAGTGACCTTGGGTCTTCTTTCAATGAGACCTTTAACGACATACCACTACCAAAAGAGGAAACCTCAGCCAAGAATAACGACGATACTCTCGGCGTCGATGAGTTTGATGATGATTTTGATGGGTTTTCAGATAATATAGACGAGATTCTAGCTGGGGTTGATGAAACACCTAGTCACAAGGCCTCCAGGTCTATTCAGCAAGGGACATTGGCACATAGCCAGCCCTTTTCACATGTGGAAACAAGGCCAATAATCACAGCGACCACAGAAACAAGCAGGAGCACGAAAAAACAGTATATATCCTCAGGAGACGAATTCGACGACTGTGATTTCGACATAGACTGTCTGGACCAGTCCATGATGCAAGCAGGTGAAGAGACTTCAAAAAATGTTCGTCGTTCTTAGTGGCTTTTTTTACTAGATATTCGCTAAGTATATTATAAATAGAGCTTTAGAAGTCGGCAGGCTATCAAGCGCTATTTAATTGTTGATATTGCTGAGTCTACTTATGCTACCCAGAAGGGACGCATCCAATCAGAGAAGGTTCGCAATTACAATGCTTCTGACAGCGCTTATATCATCAACTAACTTTGTAAAGGTACTGTCGGTACACGATGAAACCACTAAGTATAGAAAAGTGATCATCTTGCGGGACTCGTGGTTCGACAGCCCATGCGACAAGGATTCATATATTCACCTAATCGGTGATTTTGATGCGAGAGGCCAGTGCATCGTCAACGATGCTCACAATATGATTGTCATCCATCCAGATCATCTAATCTCAGCAACAGTTGTGGCGGACTCCATCAGCTGCCAACGGCGCGCTGTCCTCCAGGAACGTATAAAGAAGACCTCAGACATCGGGAAAGCGCAGGTATTCGGAAACATATTCCATGAGGTTTTCCAGGAAGCAATGAAGCTCAATAAATGGGACACCGCTTCATTGAGAGCATTAGTTGAGGCGATCACGGTCAAGCACGTTGAAGAGCTATATCTAATCCGCATGAGCCTTTATGAGGGTGTTGAGTATGTTATGGGGCGAATCCCAGGGGTCCAAACTTGGGCAGAGTTGTTCCTTCGATCAAAGCCAGGGGTAAGTGAACAAAAACCTACATCATCTATGACTCACGTCTGATCAATCAAACCA
This sequence comes from Aspergillus conjunctus, assembly GCA_027569095.1. Classification (NCBI taxonomy): domain Eukaryota; kingdom Fungi; phylum Ascomycota; class Eurotiomycetes; order Eurotiales; family Aspergillaceae; genus Aspergillus; species Aspergillus conjunctus. Next base: position 196,450 of record JAPDEL010000015.1, on the reverse strand, counting down.
CAGCCACGGTCTCTAGTCGAGGACCGGAACAGTTCCAAGCTCAGGCTGAGTGTCAACAAACTGCTTGAGGTCGAAGAACACATCTGGTCGCCGATGTACGGTCTCAAGGGAAATATCGATGCTACGGTACAGGTTTCTTGCAACGAAGGGGAAGGTCATAAAAACCTGGTTGTGCCTTTGGAGCTTAAGACGGGAAATAAGGAAACAAATCAGGCCCACCGGGCCCAAACAGCTCTTTATACCTTGTTGCTTTCTGATCGATATGGTGAGCACATTCTCCCTCATACCAAGACCTTGGCCGTTCAATGGTACTAATACGCCCTGTCTCGTAGATGTTGAAGTCACATTCGGTCTACTCTATTATCTGGAAACATCGAAAATCCTTCGAATTCGAGGTATCAGACATGAACTCCTCCAGATGATCCAGGAACGCAATCGGCTGGCAGGGTATGTGCGCCAGAGAACACATTTGCCGCCAATGATCAAAAGGGCTTCGATGTGTAGTAAGTGCTATTCAAAGACCTCATGCTTCATTTACCACAAACTTGCGGAGGATGGGGACGGTGAAACAAGTGGACTTGGTGACGAGTTTGTGAAGGCGATGGATCATTTGAGCCCTCAACACCGCGACTTTTTTAAAAAATGGGATGACTTGCTCACTAAGGAGGAGCAAAGCATGATGAGGTTCAGAAGAGAACTATGGACTCTGCTGAGCAGTGAACGAGAAGCCCTCGGACGATGTTTCGGCAATATTGTGATAGAGCCCGGCTCAGCTTGTGAAGACCGAGATGGGACAAAGATCAACCGGTATCGGTACACTTTTGTCAAGAAACAATCTTCGCCATTCTTCTCGTTTGCTGAATCTCAGATAACGATCGGAGAACCGATTGTGGTTTCAGATGAAAAGGGACATTTCGCACTGGCCAACGGATATGTCGTGAAACTCAGCCCGAAGCGTATTACTGTTGCCGTGGACCGCAGACTCCATAATGCGAGAACCAAAGCAAGTGGGTTCGATGCGAAGCGGAATCAAGTATTCAAAGGCATAATAGAAATTTCCGACGGCGCCACACCTTCAACCGCCTCGCCAGTGGAGCCGGAGGAAGAAATTCTCTATCGATTGGATAAAGATGAGTTCAGTAATGGCATGGCAATCGTTCGAAGTAACCTTATTGCTATGATGGAAAGGGATCTATTCCAAGCCAAACAGTTAAGAAGGCTTATCATCGAAGGGGTGTCACCCCAGTTCAAGTCTGACGTCTCTCCTTTCAACCTGCCTGGTACCGACGGAGCAAGCTTGAATGTTGATCAAAGGAAGGCAATTGACAAAGTTATGAGCGCCCGGGACTATGCGCTAGTGCTTGGAATGCCAGGGACAGGGAAGACAACAACCATTGCTCATATCATTCGAGCATTGGTTTCCCAAGGAAAGAGCGTGCTCTTGACCTCCTACACTCACACAGCAGTTGACAACATTTTACTGAAGATACGTGATAGCAACATTCGTATCCTACGAATTGGCGCAGCCGCAAAAGTCCATCCCGATATTCAGCAATTTGCTGACCTCGCGGCGGTTCCAAAGAGCACAATTGAAGAGCTGAAAGAAATGTACGAAGACTCGCAAGTTGTGGCCACTACTTGTCTCGGAGTAGGTCACAATATCTTCAACCAGCGCATATTCGATTACTGCATTGTCGACGAGGCTTCCCAGATCACCCTACCGGTATGCTTAGGGCCAATTCGAATGGCAAAAACTTTCATTCTAGTTGGTGATCACTATCAGTTGCCACCCCTGGTCCAAAACAAGGAAGCCCAGGCAGGAGGCCTTGACGTTAGTCTATTTAAGCTTCTTTCCGACTCTCACCCCTCCTCTGTGGTCAACCTTGAGCACCAGTACCGAATGTGCGAAGACATTATGCTCCTCTCGAACACCCTCATTTACTCGGGACATCTAAAATGTGGCACACCAGAAGTCGCCTCACGGTCACTAGATATTCCCAATATTGGCGCCCTTAAACAACTTCACCTCAACAGCCTTTCCCAGCCTTCCAAGAACCGACAACTCTGCCTTGGGACCAGCCAAGGACGCTGCTGGCTACGCGACCTCGTCGATCCCGCCGCCAAAACATACCTCGTCAACACAGACACACTAGCCACCCCAGCTCGTGATGTGACCAACGGGTCACGGATCGTGAACCCCATCGAGGCAACACTCTGCACTCAACTCGTTGAAGCCTTTATATCATGTGGCATCCCGGTCCGCAGCATCGGAGTCATCACATTCTACCGCAGCCAACTTTCCCTTCTCAAGCAAAACCTCCGACACCATCTGCCAGGACTAGAAATGCACACCGCAGATAAATTCCAAGGCCGCGACAAAGAGATTATAATTCTAAGCTGCGTGCGAAGCAACACCGATAACTATGTGGGCGATCTACTAAGCGACTGGAGACGCGTCAACGTCGCCTTCACAAGAGCACGCACCAAACTCCTCGTCCTTGGAAGTAAGAGGACCCTCCGCAACGGCAATGAGCTTTTAGGGAAATACGTGAAACTTATGGAGGAACGTGGCTGGGTCTACGACTTACCTCGAAACGCCGCGGACAATCACGTATTCGAAGATGACACTCTGACTTCCACTTATGATCGGTCAACCCCGAGCCCGCAGAAGAGTCCTTCATATACTAAAAAGATATCTCGCAAGCCCTTGAGCCCGGTCCAGGAGCAAAAAGCCTCGAACGGTCTCAGGAAGCCTGCGAAGAAGGGTGCCAAATTTTTGAACGGCCACACGGTCGTTGGGAACAGACCTGTTCTACAGAATGTCGTGAATGACATTTTTGGATGATGGGATATCTCCCTCTATTTTTTGATATTGCTATTTGGTTCGTTTGGTGTTACTGGATACACCGTAACCTCTTTTTGATTTATTTTGCGTCTGGTATACTTGGGTGAATTTGGCCTTGGTAACTATTATTGATTGGATGGTTGGTTTGGGGGCTGTTTATGGGATAGGTTTGGGAAGGCTTGAGCGAATACGATTACTTTGGATGAAATATTTGATAATCCTGAGTAATAAAACTTGTGTTGTAGCCAAAATACCTAGGTAGTAACCTGCCACTCTTATAAAACAGACGCCCCAACATACTCCCAGCAGATAAAAGGGCGGCCATCGGTTACTTTCGTGGTATCCTCGTCCTGGACATCTGTGCTACTTTCAGAGGGAAGTACCATGATCGAATACCCATCTTTCCCCTCTACAACTGCTCTCCCCAGGGCACTTACGGATAGTGTAAACCACGAAGGGGTTACGGATTTTCGAGCAGCAGTCTCTCTGCTACAGAGGCAGTTAGCAGATATGCCTGAAACTGAGCAAGAAACTAAACCGAAAAGACAACACAAGTAGAAAAAAGGGTAACTGGAAAGAGACTCGATGGACGTACAACAATGTGATAAAAAGCTGCGTAATCCACTTTGGTGGGATAAAGCCATGCCACTTGAGACTAACTAGATCCTGTGATCGAGTCTCTCCAATCCCCGACACATCATATCGACACAGGAATGAGTCGATATTGTCATCTGCTGAGACTCGGTCGGACTCGAGGGAAACCAGGGCAATCCACTCAAATATGTCCTGGCAGTATTCTCGCAAGTCTGTCTCTGGGGTTTTCGTGCCGATTTTCATTTCCTGGAGCGACGGGGTGAGGATATTAGAGTGGGAAGTGCGAGTGGGTTCAACGGTAATGATTTCGGGGCTTTTCCCTTTCAGAGATGGGTCGTCTAATGCATGTTAGTGAGATATGGAAGTGTTGTTATTGGAATGATAAGCAAATGCTAAAAAGTACCTTCTGAGACGCCTCTTGATTCGGTTGATAGGTCGAAAAATAGCCAGGAAACTGGTTGGTTGAGGACTTTCTCGAATGCCCACTCTATTTTTTGAAAGCCTTTCTTGCCATGCAGCATTGAAGGTAGTCGTAGGTTAATTTCCACCACTGAGGGAATGGACGATAGTGTATTAGCGTTTGGGTTTTGGATATATAGGCTGGAAAGGTCACTGACGATATCTTTCTTTAGTGTGCTTTTTCCCGCCATGACGGATAGCTTTTCCTGTGAACCCAGTCCGCTCAAAGTCCTGCTTAGCAAGTTCTAGCCTTAGGACACCTGGAAGACAAATCAGCTTTGATGCAGATATCGGAAGATGTTTGGAAAAGGGGCCATACCGTCTCTGAGAGTGAAAACGTTGTCTGAGCCAGACCGGCCTTCAGATATCATAAGTATGTTGCCTACAATTTCGAAAAGATATTAGGAACTTGTCTGCGTATTAGGTAGGAGGATCCCTCCTTTTCCCGATGAAGGTAGTTGATGGTCTCATTCAGTCCTCCCAAGTAATTCTGAAACTATAGAGCGAAAGATCATACTTCAGAAGGCTTGACATACCAGATTTAATACAAGTATTGAAAAAGTCTCCGTCAATAATGGATGATAAAGGCATTGAAATCCGAGCATATTGAAGTTTCGGCACTTTGGATTCTAATGAGCTCTCGATCGTCGAGTACACTTCACCAGGCAAAACAACCTCCACCTTGATAGTTGGTTAGCAAATGTGTATTGCTGTAAGCGGCAAGATTTCAGGTGAGCGAAGCTATGGCATACCGTGTGTGCAAATGTATGACCTTGAATCGTGGAGAATGGCGAGCATTTTGTGGGTGGCTGTTTGGGATCGATATACTGAGGGAGCTGTGCTACAGTAGTGTAGCACTTTTCACGCCGCGAGGCGTCGTCGTCTTCAAGATCAAACATGACGACCTCCGAATGTTTATATTAAACCAGAGCGTATCTTTCGAGGTTTAGAGCCTTCCACAAACTTGATGCTAGAGCTGCTATGAGGGCGGGCCTGCTCAATCCTGATGTTGAAAAATGTGACAAGACTAAAAACAGGAGGTAGTTTCAGCTCTGCGATGTCAATTCCCCATAGCGTCGGTCCGACTGCGCCAATACCAAGCAATGAGTGATTTCAATGTTCGAGATGGTATTCTAAAGAGAATGATGGGCGTTTGATGAGGTTCTCAAGGGAAGATGAAATGTTGTTCGCTGCACTTGATTGGGCGGTTCCCGCGAATTTCTCTCCAGTCGGAACTGGAGGTAAAAGTACGTACAGAGAATCAAGTGCTCCTTTTATCTGCCAGTATACCCATATATCTTACGAATTTAATATCATCTCGTATTCCCGATGGTGATGAAGAAAACATACCAAGGATTTCTCGATCAACTTGAAATGTTCATGCCTCAGGCACCAAGGCGACAGGCGGCCGCAACTCCGAAAGAATCGCCGGATTTCATCTCGTTCCTTGAATTGAATCCCAACGTTCAACATTCCCGCACTTCTTCTACTCGCTAATCTCCTCCGGCTCTGTCATTCCATTTTTATGATTTGCGCCTATAGTCTCAACCTTAGCCAATCCCTGCCCCTCCGCCAGAAGCTTCTTCGTCCCCGCGACTCGGCCCTTGGGGCAGCTCAGGTCCGCCAGCTACAGTCGTAGTACTCCAGACATGGCTCCTCCCAGACGAAATCTACTTAATAAGGAGCGGTTTGCGTTCGCCTTTGGGTCGTTAAAGACTCAAAGCTATCACGATCCCATCGCGCGAGGACCAGGTTCTCATACGTACGTTTCTGCCGGAGAGCTTTCCAAGCTCCCCACCACCAGCGCTTATCACTCGCAAATAGAAAGATCTCATGCTGATAGGGAATTCTTTTTCTTCCCGCGCACAGAATCCGCACAATCGCATGGAATCCCACTGGCCAGCTCATCGCGACGGGCTCCGCAGACCGCACCCTTCGAATCTGGAATCCAGAGCGCTCCCAGGTGAAATACTCCACCGAGCTCCGCGGCCATACTGCGGGGATCGAGAAGGTCCTCTTCAACCCCGTGCGCGACTCGGAACTAGCTAGTTGCTCTACCGACGGCACAGTTCGCCTCTGGGATGTTCGGTCTAAGACATGTGTGAGCCGGGTAGATGTCGGCGGCGAGGCATTTACGCTATCCTGGTCGGCGGACGGGAGTGTCCTGATGGTTGGAAGGAAGGTGAGAAGCACACTCCGCAAACGACAACCTCACGCAGAGAAAAAAGAAGCTGAATTCTGACTGACTGGTATACTTCTCCAGGATGACACCCTGATACCAATTTCAATCGAATCCCCATCTACCCCCAATATTCTCGCACCCCCCGTTTCAGCCATCCAACCCGCAAACACCACCGCAATCCCAACAGCCTACAAGATGCTCGAATCCCACCCGCAACCCGTCCAGACAAACGCCACGACCTTCTCCCATCACATCTCCTCCCCTTCCTCCCCAGATCTACACCTCTTCGCCACCACCGGCGAAGGCACCGTCAAAATCATGTCCTACCCATCCTTCGACGTCCTCCACACCCTGCACGCTCACACCTCCGCCTGTCTTTCCATCGCCCTCGCCCCCACAGGCCGCTACCTCGCCGTCGGCGGTAGCGACGCCCTCATCTCCCTCTGGGACACCACAGACTGGATCTGCCGACGCACGGTATCCAGTAACAACGGCGGCGCCGTGCGGGGTGTGAGCTGGAGCTTCGATGGGAGATTCATCTGCGGCGCTTGTGATGAGGTCGGCTGTGGCGGCAATGGAATTGAGATTTTCCACGCGGAGACGGGTGAAAGCGTCTACACTGTTCCGACGGGGGGCAGTGTGAATACGGGGATTCCTGCCGTTGCGTGGCATCCTTCACGGTATTGGCTGGCTTACTCGACGACAGCGGACGGTTCTGCGGCGGGCGGGTTGAAGATTGTAGGTGCAGCGGGTGGGAGCTTATAAAAGCTGCCTTTAGAAGTTTGCATTAATGGAGGACGGAACCTCGGGTATCAAGTTCAAATATGGCAATATAACCATACACACTATTACCGCTACTTGTCAACTTAACACCTAGTTAGTCAAGTCTAGAAAGTCAAGGTAGGTAACCATTCATATTCATCATTATTAAGGTATAGGGCGCAATTCCTATCCACAAAAAGCTCATAAAATATGGTATACAGATATATACGGACCAAAAAAATTAGAACCCAACCAAATATACCTCCGTAAACCTAAACTCCGCACCCTCGAAACAACCCATAATGTAGAGTAGAAGTCGTAATGCCCTTGATAGGGTTCCTTTATATCGTATAACCCACACAAGAAGAGAGGAGATTGTAGAATATCATCAATTAACATGTTCCATGCGTTCATGAATTCCAGCCCCCCGCACCCAGAAGGTGCGCCCATTGCTCTATGCCTCCGGTCATCAAGTCAATATTGTCCTCATTGGGATTAGCGTTGCTAGTAGAGGAGTAATTCCAGCTGGAAGAGATCGGAATTGCGCCATCAGATCCTGTGGAATCCATCGGTGTCACTATACCGGTCGGGAGCAACCCGGGGGGAACAGAGACGGGGAAAAAGACATTGGCAACGCTATCCTGATGGACGGTGTTACTAAGGGGTTGCTGCTGCTGTTGCGTGTTATTTGGTGGTGACGGTTGATCCGTGCGTAAGAAAGACGCAGTAGAAGAAGAATTCAGGGTTGATGGGGTCGAGTCATCACGCGCGGGATTGCTGGTATCACTAAACTCAGGCAGAAGGGACATATCGACGACCGGTCCCGGTACCCCTGGTTCGGTTCTCAGGCCTTGGTTATAGGAGGCTTTGGCCATGTTCGGGAGGTTCGGGTCCAAAGAGGCTGCGTTGAGAGTTGGTTGCTGTGATGTAGCAAACTTTTGTTGATCGGAGCGACAAATCTGACCCGGAAGTGTGAAATTGCGGGTGCGTAGGGAAAATTGGTTTGCAGAATCTAAAGTACTTGCAGGCTGCGGATACGATCAGCAAATTTAACGGCTAAGCTAGACATATGTTGTGGTCCACATACCTGCTTTTCCTGCACCTCATGTATAAAGATCTCCTTTCTCTTCTTTGGCTGGGTCGGGGTTAGCCGAATATCATGGAAAGAAGTACCCTCAATGTCAACATCCAGCTGGAGGAGAAATGACTCTGTGAGAGGATTCTTGCTTTTCAATGCGTCCATCACCGAAAAGACGAATTGTAGGGATGAACGAGCGGCGGTATCGTCAGGACGGAATTTCAGATACTGCACGAAAACTCTGGCAGCCACATAGACACAGAATGACACAAAGGGATTCATCTGTCCACTCGTAAGCATGTAACACAATAACTTGGCGAACAAGGACCTTACAGTAGTCAAGTCCATATGGCTAACCATCTTCATGATACTTGAGATTTGCTCCGCAGCGACAATGCACCGCCTTTTGCTCTCAAGAATGATCTGCTCAGGCATCTTGTTCTTTTCGGCCTTGAAAATGGCAGCTTGGTGGAGACAGATAGTAGACGTGTGAACAGCCATATTGCAGAATATTACATTCGGGTCAGCCATCCCGGTCGGGAGTCGTAAGTGGTTGGGCATTGACAAAGCAAAATGAAGTAGAATGTTATCATGCGATCTATGACGCTGCCAAAACACCCCATTGAGATCGCTGTCGTTGTCTTGTGGGTCGGGTCGATGAAGGTGCGTAAGATTCCGTCCAAATAGGCATGACATAAAACAAACACTTGCAAATGGAGATAGTGATTGCAATCCATCGCCTCCCAAAACATCTGCGAGACACGGGGTCTGCTGCAGCGTGCCTTTCAGGAAAGCCTCCTCTCCGGCGGGGAGGTTTGTCATTACCTATCACCACAGTCAGTCACAATCATCGTCCCCGTAATTGAGAAAAGGGAAGCCCACATCTCGCTCGTCGAACACAACGGGCCATCCTGTCCCGATGCTTGCGTATCTGTCGACACAAAATGCCATCCAAAAAACTCTTCGCCTCTCTTCTCTTTCCACCCAGTCTCTCGGTGATGGTAAGCACTGTTTCACCTCAAGAGTTTGGGTGTCCAGCCGATGTATGCCCAGCATCAACCCCAGCCTAGCAGCCTTTCCCGCACTGAGCCACGCTCGAGGGAAATACATCATCTTATACTCATATACACCGATAAGCAGCCACGTTTGACAATGCGCTAACGAAATGATACCTTCTCCAAGGCCTTTCATTTCATCTATATCGGCGTACTTCCTCGCTCTTTGATAAAACAGGCCATGTAAATTGGCGTACTTATCAGTGACAGACGCAGCAGTGCACCAGATGATGTATTGCAAACACACAGGAGGTCGTATATTGGGAGCAAAATCCATCGCAGCCATATACCTCGGACGATGTATCACCGGGATACAAGGATAGACTTTGTCGAAGAATATCTGATTTCTGTTGAATGTATCAGGAAATGGCTTTCAGATAAAAGCGCAATATAGGAGAGACGTACAGCTCATCTATAACCTCTCGAGTCGGAAGAGGCTCTTCCAAACCCAGGCTTATCATGTCCCACCCAAAATGTTCCGTCCCATCTGCTCCCACGGGTACAAACGATGGCGTAGAACCAGTCGCTGGCGTCCTTTCGCGGTAAGGTATGGAGGTATCCAGATTACCCGGGAGGGGAGGGATTTCGTTTGCCTCTGGTGAGCCATCTGGTATGGTGACAGGGAAGTCATTTCCTTGATTATGGTGTACATTCGGCTCCTGTGTCTTCAACAGCGTCTCTACCTGTGCTAGATAAGGACAGAGCAGCGTCAGTACACATAATCGAATTTGTGAGAATTCGCCGGTGCGGGGATAGAGTGGCGATAAAGTGTCAGATAGCATCAGATAGCTTACCTAGTCGGGCTTCCAGCTGCTTCACATAGCCCCTTTTAGGCCCGCTCTTTTTGCGAGCCTCCTCATATGTGCACTCATGGCCCAACCTCGCGCAAGTTCCACAACTCGGTTTCTTGCCATCACACCTCAATTTCCTCCTCCGACACACGGCGCAGGCGATACGCTTCGGGCGAGGAACATAGCTACCGTCGCTATTATTATGCCCTATTGTGGCTGGCGGGGCATCATGATTCACCAGGATGGTCGGCGACTGCGATGAAGAATGATTGGAGCTGTTGCTGTGTTGGGGTTGGCTGTTGAAAGAACTTGCCATGACTTAGGTAGATAGCGACGTGGGGCACCGGGGGGGCGAAGATTTAAGGTGTTGAGAATCAGAGGTGCCAGGCCTCAGCCACGAAGGGTGTGAGCGAGCAAGCCTATGTGTGTGCCGCATGTAAAAGAAGTTATTAGAAAGCGAAAGAAAGGATGGTGTTGGAGATGATCTGGAACCATGATGTTGAATCATGAGAGACCCTGCGCCGGAAGTCTAGGCAGCTCTGAATCATCATTGGAAGCTTCCCTTTCTAGACTCCGTTTCTCGCACGTTAGTGTCAGCACTTAACACGTAAGTGACTATCAGCCTAATCGCGGAAATTCTCCGATCTGATTATCGAAGAACAAAGTGTGAAGCCATTCAGAATCGACAGATTTTCTTAGATTCCAAATTATTAGTGGTCGTGCAGAGGGAGATGTTACATTCCTTGTACGACCGCCTTCCGCTGGCCACGTTTTATTGAGTGATTCATGCTTGACCACCACTCCCTCATGAAGCGCCCAAGGAACGAATACGAGAGAGGGCGCAAGAGGGACCACCAGCCATTCGATGATCAGTTTCTTTTGTTCAGGATCAAATCCCGCTCTTTCATCTAAAGTCATAAAAGATGCGAATCTGGTATTTTTAATAGGAACCTCGAGTAGTATACAGCAACGCCTCCGCACCCAAAGCGGACACATGAGAAAACGATCTAGATATAGGGAAGCTCGGAACAGGGAAACGTCTCGAGGGGAGATAAGACAACATGCCTTCCACCCAGTCGGGGGAGGAACAAAGTATAGTACAGTACATCCAAAAAGAGCCAACCAGCCATGTTCATGCAGTCCTGTACATTATTCTGCAATGCCGAAATTCATGGTTGGACATCAAAACACGCAAACAAAGGCACAGTCAAAAGACACCACATGGGGGGTTCTCCCATGTTCGGCTCCAGTCGAAAGTCGTAGGGATGAGAAGGATAATATTCACAATGGCAAGCGCTTTTCGATAGAGAGGAGGTTCTTTAGTTGTATCCTCTGCGACGCTTACCCTGGTTGCGCACTCTGGGGACAACCACTGCCTTATTGACCTTCCACTTAGGGCGTGTCTTGTATCCGGATTTGGCCTACAAGCCCAATTAGCATATTGTAAGTGAACAGATGTTAGCGTTGGGTTACTCACCGGCAGACCCCAAGGACTCTTCGGATCAACATTACCCTTCGACTTGCCTCGTCCACCACCGTGAGGGTGATCCATAGCATTCATCGCAAGACCACGGACTGTGGGTCGGATGTTGAGCCAGCGTGATCGACCAGCCTTTCCAAGCTGAGTGTACTGGTAGTTTGGGTTGCTGGCAACGCCAACGGTTGCGCAGCAATCCTTATGGATAAGCCGGACCTCACCACTCTGGAGACGGATGGTAACATGCTGAAGGGTGCGCTCCTGTTTTTGCTTCTCGCGCTGGGACATAGGTTTCTTAGCCTCTGCTCCCTCTTCGCCCTCCTGGGCCTCAGCTTCTTGGGCAGACTGGACAGACTGTACGTTGCTGCCCTTGGCAATAACTGTTGCAAAGGTTCCAGCACTTCGGCAAAGTTGGCCTCCCTTGCCCGCACGCAAACCGACATTAAATATGAGCGTACCAACGGGGATCATGTGGAGCGGCAGGCAATTTCCTCGCCAAGCTGTTCTGGCCGCGAGCACACCAGGATCCACGATTCCACCCATGCTCCTCCACAGATCTTCCGGGATACCAGGCATGTAACTTTGCACAACATCACCTGCTCTCATGCCATCCGCAGCTAGAATATAGCTAAGCCTTTGGGTCTCATTACTGCGGACAAGGGCAATGTGGGCGCTTCGTCCAGGGTCATGTTCAATGCGCTCCACAGTATGGGGTCCGGGGGCGGCTCTCTCAAAATCCACAATTCGAATACGACGTTTATGACCACCACCACGATGACGCACGGTGACCCTACCCGTGTTGTTTCGGCCTCCTTTACTTTGACCTCGTTTGGGGAATGTCAACTTCTGCACCGGACGTCCCTTCCAAAGGTGATCGTTAACTGGTCTCCGCAAATGTCGAATACCGGGAGTGCGTGGTGTATACGTTCGGAGAATGACACCAGAGTCGCCTCGAGTTGGAGGGGGGGCAAAGGAAATGCTTGGATCGAAGGTCGAACTCGTCGGTTTCTCGGTAGACGGGTTCTCTTGCTGGTGAACGGTGGTCGAGTAGGCTCGCGAGGAGACGGAAGACAGGCACCTGAAAGGAAGGCGAAGGCCCGTCAGGGCCATCCGCGGTTGAAGCATATTGAAAATTGGGTTACAAGAAGCAGCACCGAAATAAGGAGATAAAACCAATTGCCCGAATATACCGGTGTCAAATTGGAAGGTTGTAGGTATTGATGTCGACCAGAGAAAGGTTATTGTCCAATCATGCCGGCCCAGAAAATTGAAATGATTGACAATAGGACGGGAGAGGGGGAATTGACCTGGAGGAACTGCGGGCAACTCCCAGTCCAGGTGGTAGGTATATCGGGGACGAATCGCAAACCGCAAACTGCCGCCGGTTCTGCTTGAAGCAAAAATGTCTTTGGAGATGATTTGCGGGTGTGGCTCAGCTCGTAATCACATGACTTGTTGCACCGCCATGGCTATCGAGCTGTGGCGGTACCAGACGCCGTCACGGGCAGCCAAGTCACGGGATGGCGCGCGTCGGGACACCATCGAAAAGCGTAAAAGACCCGGGTGGTTGCTGGGCAACAGAGGGTGTTGTTTTGGTGATCGTGGCCGCGCCGCATCACGTTTTGCTCGCGACGGCGTTTTTCGCTCCCCAGCATGATTGCCTTGACAACTTCCAGGCTTTTTTCTGGCCATGGATGACAATCCTCTCCTCCACCCCAAATAATATCCCTCCCTCCGTGACAGTACCATTACCACCTTACTTCTGGGGGTTTGGCTGCTATTCAGAATAAAATACTCAACGATCCTTCACGTAGTTACGCAGGTAGTCTCAGCCATACATGGTTTATACACGGGCACATACATACATTGGTACAGTACATATAGTACGGAACTGTCCCTCTGTTGTCCTCGCAGGTCTTTTTATTTCCCTTCACTCGCCCCTTTCCTCTGGATCTTCCTCTGCATCACTCCTCCCCAGTCACAGCTTTCTCTTTCTTTCCAGCCTCACGTACATACAATACCTAGTCATCAAGGACATGTGCATATAAAACTGATACCTACGCAAGAATAATCCGCAGTGAATAATCTGCAATTCCACGCGACTCAACTGGGTTGTGCTGTGGGGCATCTTTCCCAGGTTGGCTGGTGTTCCAAATTTCCACGCTAAAGAGTAGGGCCAAACATCGCCTGTGCCCTGTCAACTTTACCACCTGTTTCTGCAACACCCCCCATCAATCAATCAACATCAGTATCTCCTTGACGGAGCCTGCAGTCCAAGTGAAATACCCCATTAATTCTCGGTATTTTCTCGCGTTACTGTTAATATTTTACTTCTTCACGCCTTGTATATCGCCTTCTCGACCAACTTCGGTCCTCACAACGGGAGTCGCGCCGTGAAAGTTACGTGATCCGGGACTCTGAACGTCTTGTCAACAACGTCAACAAAAGCCTTACGCAACGCAATCACCCTAAGGAGCCGACAACCAGGCCACTCTCGAATTCCTCTCGCCAGCTTACATTTAAGGCCCTGCATTACCACTATATTGCTTGAGGTTGAACATATTCGAGCCAGGTACGTGCCACCGATCCCGTTGTCGCTCAGGTATTTGGGATCCACTTGAGCAATTTCTCTTGGAATGCTGACTGAACACCAACGAGCTACAGCTATAGATTCCCTGGAATTACACCTAACCTATTGCCTTTCTACCCCCTGTCGAGGTTCTTCCTTTTAACCTCGCCCTCATCCCATCACAATGCCTCCTGTAAGTTCCCTTTGATACGCGTTGTCCTGCAGACTCTGCCGTTGCCTCGAACGCTGTTAGGCCGCAATTGACTCACTCTTCCTTGAAGCAGGCTCGGAACCTCCGCACGCGAGGCGCCATGAATGAGAACGATGAGAACGGCCCATCAACGCGTCTAACACGAGCCAAGGCCGCCGCCTTGTCTGCAGGAGACGCCCCCACATCCAATGCCGCCATCAAGAAACCCCTTCAGACCAAGAAAGCCGCCACTAACGCGGGTGCAACGCAAAGAAAACGTGCCGCCCTTGGTGATGTTAGCAATGTCGCTAAGACGGAAAACGGTGAAGCAGGGAGCAAGGACGCGAAAAAGCCCGCCGCTACGAAGGTCGGCCTCACATCAAAGGCTACACTGCAGTCTGGAGGAGTTCAGAAGCTCAGCCGTACCAACACGTCCCGCACTGCGCTGGGAGCCAAGGAAACCAATGCGAAAAAGCCCGCCCCGGAGACAAAGCGTCCTGGAAGCGGATCAGGGCTTGGTAGCACACAGATGAAGCGGACAATCAGCCAAAAGTCGCTGCAAGAACAGACCCTGAAGGTGGAGGAGCCACCACGCAAGAAGCTTGACGTCCAGAAGAAGGCCGCTGAAGCTAAACCCGTCACCGAAAAGGCTCCCGCTGCCCGTAGTGAAAAGGATGTCCAGGCTCAGCAATCCGAAGCCCAGCAGAAAGGACCCCAAGATGTCGTCGATGATCTCGACACCGAAGACCTAGACGACCCCTTAATGGCTGCCGAGTATGTGGTCGAAATTTTCGAGTACTTGAAAGACCTGGAGCTCGAGACACTACCCAACCCTACCTACATCGACCACCAGCCTGACTTAGAATGGAAAATGCGTGGCATCCTTGTTGACTGGCTTATTGAGGTTCACACTCGCTTCCGCCTTTTGCCCGAAACCCTCTTCCTCGCTGTCAACCTCATCGATCGCTTCCTCTCCGCCGAAGTTGTTGCGCTGGATCGTCTGCAGCTGGTTGGCGTTGCTGCCATGTTTATTGCGTCCAAATATGAAGAGGTTCTTTCACCTCACGTTGCCAACTTCAGTCACGTTGCAGATGAAACTTTTTCGGATAAGGAGATCCTAGATGCTGAGCGTCACATCCTGGCAACCCTCGAGTACAACATGAGCTATCCCAATCCTATGAACTTCCTTCGCCGAATCTCCAAAGCCGACAACTACGACATCCAGACCCGTACCCTTGGGAAATATTTGATGGAGATCAGCCTTCTGGACCACAGGTTCATGTGCTATCCTCAGAGCCATGTCGCTGCCGCAGCAATGTACCTGGCTCGCCTTGTTCTAGACCGTGGCCCATGGGTAAGTTCTAACATGTATGTGAGATAGGTCATGCAAAATGCTAATCCGTGCTGCAGGACGCCACCCTTGCTCACTACGCCGGATACAGTGAGGATGAGATTGATCCTGTCTTCCGGTTAATGATCGACTACCTCCACCGTCCTGTCTGCCACGATGCGTTCTTCAAGAAATATGCAAGCAAAAAGTTCCTCAAAGGTATTTCCTTCCCCCTATAATTCATATTCCCTCTACGCGCAGGTTTCTGACAAGTTTACCAGCATCTATCCTTACTCGACAATGGGCAAAGAAATATCACAGCCTCTACATCGATAGCTCCCTGACAGAACCGTATAATTTCATCAAGGATGGCGAATAAACGAGACGCGCTCTCGATAATCTCGGCATCTGACTGGCGGCACTACTGAAGGGACGGAGTTGATTGATTTTCGATATTTTTGGCATTTTGTTGTTTGTGATGGTATAAGGCACCTCTTGCATATGTTTACGACGGCATTTCCCTGTTTCAGTTGCGGACATTGGCATCATTCAAATTCTTCCGGGGGTGTCTGGCGCTTTCTGTTTTGTTCCCATTGATCTTCTTTTCTCTTCTCCACATTTTTTTTCTTCTTCTTTTAGCAGCGTCTACGGATTGCTTCACTCTTACCTTGATACCTTTTATATTCTCCTTGTTTACCCTGCGCGCGTTATCGGCGTCAGCTACTTCAGGGTCGAAAATGTATCTGCAGTTTTTTTGGTTCCAAAATATTCTCGCTCACTAGCGTTATGACTTCGTCGGGTATTTTTATTCGCTTCACTTTGATGATCGTGCTTCTCCACGTGCTGCTGTGCAAAACCCTTGAAGGACTGGGTAATTCTCGCATTGCTCCTGACGGGCGACTGAGGGAGAACCATGGGGGTTTGAGGCATCGAGGCATCTTGACACTGCCATTATTTTATTAGTTTACTAATGGCCGTACACTTCAATTGCAACGCATGTTCGACGTGTCTTACACACTCTAGCTTCTCCACGGTGTAAAAATCTTTCAGTCTTTCTAGTGCCTGGGGTTCGAATAAATTTCATTTTATGCTAAATGGATGGTGGCCTATTCGTAAGCTGCCGATATATATTCTGGAGGCAATCTGCACGGGAAGGTAGCTCGGCGAAGACCGAGGTCCAAGGTTTACTCTCTTCTTCCACAACCCCATCTTGATCTCTCATCTGTACATCAAACTCATGATCCTCAAGAAATTCCAACTCATCTACAATCTATCAACCCAAAAATGACGAATTCATGCCCTTTCTGTAGAATTTCAACCACCTACCCTGCGATCCCTCCCTCATCGACCTCTCTCGCCCAAGTCTCCTCCCTCCCTGACCCATCAGATCCATCCCATGCACATCTAGTCCTCTCCACAAAACATGTCTTGGCCTTCCTGGATATCATGCCCTTAACCCAAGGACATCTACTAGTGGTTCCTCGAGACCATTACGAGAAAATAGCCGATATGGGCGTGAAGGCTGGTCGCGAGGTATTGTCTCCTTCCTTCCTATCCTTTTTTTCTATCCGTGGAATTCATTCTATAAACCTACCTATGAGTACTTTTCTTGTCTAACGAAGCCATCTACAGCTTGGCCAATGGCTTCCTATCCTCTCCCGAGTCGTGATGCGAACTCTCTTCGGGGAGAATGCTGTCTCGCTTTCGGACCCGAGTTGGAATTGGAATGTAGTGCAGAATAACGGTACCCTTTGCCTCCTTATATGGAAATGTATATATTGATTAGGTATGGATATATGTACTAATATTCTTTTTGTAGGTGTCGGGGCAGCCCAACAGGTGCCCCATGTCCATTTCCATATTATCCCCAGACCACCTCTCGGTGCTGCGCCGAGCGGGACAAAGACGGGCTTTGTCATGTTTGGTCGTGGGAACCGGGACGATCTGGATGATGGGGAGGGGGAGACGTTGGCGAGGGAGCTCCGTGAAGAGTTGGCAAGGGAAGTGCAGCGAGTGAAGAAAGAGGAGGGGGTAGATTTGGAGGTAGAGTATGATGATCCTGTTGAGAAAAGGAGGTTGATGGGGAAGATATAAGATATACTATTGTTATAGATTTTTTTTTATTTTGCTCTTGATACCCCTCATACAGAGAGTCATTATTCCATACGTGGTTTTCTTGGGATACGGATTGTATGTGTGTTTGTGGTCCTCTATTTATGATTTATTTTTTATGTAGATGGACATGATAATAACGAGTTTCAACATTTTCTTTTAATTTTCATAAATTTAACCTCTTATTCTGATGTAGGACTGTTTTTGTTCGGTCTTCCTGTCCAGCGTCTTGAGAAGTACTGTCCAGAGTAGTCAGAAGAGGGCCATAGGAATAGTACAACCTAGAAAATGGGGGACTTACCTTCTTTCTAAATGCATTCAGCTCATTAGCAGACACTCCTACACCATCTTCCTTTTGCCGTCCTTGGGATACATCCGAGAGTTCGCCTTCTGGGAGCCTTCGGTATGTGATAAGTCGGCGAGACCCTAGCACGGAATATAATTAATACTATTAAAATAAAAGGACCCATTTGGGGAGAACTCACATGTGTAGAAGGATTGCACTGATACACTGATCACCTCCAGGTTCGGGTGCATGGGGACGGACAGCTCTCCCTGTTCATCATTGGAGGTTGGCATCCACATCGCCAGGCGCCCATTAGTGACAAGGGTTCTCGAAGCAAATGCAAGAATATCGTTTAGCATTGCCTCAAATCCATATGGCTTCTTGGGGGCGATGAAACCGGGTCGACTGCAGAGTTAGATATAGCATATTAGCCTCACAGCTTAGAGGGAAGATATCTTGAAGAGGGAGTAAGAAAGACATACTAATGCGCTGGAACCCCATCAATAATAACATTTTCAATGCTGCGTCCCTCTCGGGCCCCGAGGACCCTAAGACCCTCTCGCACCCCATAAGGCGGATCACAGACAATACCATCGAGAAACTGCTTCGGAGCCAGCGGGGTGTTCGTAAGATCAGACCCAAACATGTCCACAAACTTGCTCGTCGTCCCATATTGCTCAAAGTTCGACTCCACGGCCATCGGCTTCCCCTTCTCCATATCCTTCCCCTTGAAACTCCGTGGATCGATATCAGAGCCGAACGTCAACGCCCCAAAATGCGCCGCGGTCACGCAGAAGCTCCCCGTCCCCACAAACGGATCGTAGAAGAGCTTACCTGGCGCAGAATGCGCCATATTAGCCGTGACCAAGCTCAACTCAGCATCCATTGAGGTAGTACTGATATACCGTCTCTTTTTCAGGTCGTATTTGTCCACAACCCCGCGACTACTTTCCGCAAGCCATCGGGCCAGAAACACCCGAATTGGCTCTGTGCCCCCTGGGACCGGAACGGGAGATCTCACGAACTCCTCTAGAACCCAGAAATCGTGATCGGGGTTCTTCATGATGATGGGGCCCTTGAAGCCCAGGAAGCCAAAGGACTGGATGATGTCTCGTTTCTGAACGGGGCTGCGCTTGCCTGCAAAACTGTCCACAGTGAATTTGAATGATGCATCCAGGTACTCTGGCCAGCGGTCCTGCGTCCGCCTGCGGACGTCGGCGTGGGTTTCTTCATAGCTGGTGCCTTGGCCCCAGAGCTCGAAAATGTCTTTCGCGAGGATACTGCGGGAGACCAGAGTGCGGGCGGCTTCTTCGTTTTCGAGTCTCACGACGCAGTAGGGGGACTATGGGTAGTTAGTATATATGATATTTTATTTTTCTCTTTTACATTCGAGTGCGTGATCTCGGATCATTGTTTTGTTAACGAGGGATGGGAGTAGATCTCTAACATAGGCATTTTTTCCCATAGTGGGGGTATCACTGAGGGGAAAGAAGGCAAAAAAAAAAAAAAAAAATACAGGCTTCACAAAATAAAAAACCACTTACGGAGTCATCATAAAATACAAACTCCAAATCGAGACCAGCTAAATCAGCCAACGCTTGAATCTCCGGTTGTCGAAACGATTCATGGGTTTGAGCGAAGCGGATCAGGTATTCCATCATCGCGACTTGGATGCGCCCTCTGGCGGAGAAAGCTATTCCAAAAGGCCTAGAGGTATTGTTCTGGGGGAAAGAAAATTATCTTGGAAATAAAAAGCCACCCTTATTTTGTTTTCTGTGGGTGGAAACACACGGTTAATGACTGTCGAAACGATGGAAATCTATTGAATAGATTTTTTTTCCTTTTTTCTCTCCCAGAACTTCCAGTCACAGGGTGGACGTTACCGAAGCACTTCAACAATCTCAAAATACTCAAGAATTATACGGATTAAAACAATACTTCTCCCATAGAATATAAAAATAGAAAGAACACAGACATGTTCGATAAGCCAGTCAGTCATCGATGTTCTATACATTTGACAAATCAACAGTTTGCCCTCTATCAAAACTAAATCGTTCGCATCGCATGATCTGCAACAGAAAAGCATCAATCTCGGAGCTTAGATACCTCGAGGACAAAAAGCAATGAAGTAAAACGACGCAAAAGCAAAAGATCCCACAGCAACATCCAAAGATAAAAAGATAACATGACGCCATCCCTCAGCAAATATAGACTGGGAGCCAAATAACCAGCCGACCAAAACTCCACCGCTATGCGCCGACAACCTTAAACACATGTCGTGAATCATATCCTTCGACTGGGGTGATTTCGACCTGCTCATCCGCAGGTATCATCTCGTGTTTCAGGTCCCAACCGGCCCGGCGACAGAGCTCGGACACCACCACGTCGCAATCGCCTAGTAAATCAATATCAAAGCCTGTATGCAGAACAGGCTAAGCGTCGTTAGCATAAAAGGTAACCCAAAGCCTTATGGTGAATACCTACAGTGCGGGATATGTATATTTGAGGCACCTGACGAGGTAAGACGCCTGGGACCTCTGCAACAGGAGCAACTTTCAAGGAGGTACCAATGACAATGACTAGGTCTACTTGGTCCCGGTCATGGTGAATCAGCCGACGGCCAAATTCGTCAGGAAGATCTTCTCCAAAGAAAGTGATATCAGGCTGGATTTGCTCGGTCAGCGGGTTGAATATGGAAGATAGATTTTCCTTGGACTAACCTTCATCACTCCAGGAGTGGGAATTTCATAATCGTCCTCCTCGGAGCTATCTTCATCGTCCTTGCGGCTCTTATGGGCCCCGTTGCTGCTACGCTTCCGCTTCAGCCCTTGAGGTCTAAGCGCATCTTCGGCGATCCTCTTCTGGCACTCGGGGCACTCCGGCACGATCCCTTTCTTGATATCGGCAAATATTTCATCCCCAGAAACCTTGTGTTGGCACTTAACGCACGTTGCGGTAGCAAACGAACCGTGACACTGGACAATTTTCTCCGCGAGAACACCCGCGTTGGCTTCAATGTTGTCAATATTCTGGGTGTAGTTCGTGAGGAGCTTCCCCTTATCCTGCAGCAGGCGGATGAACCCATGGGTTGGGGAAAACTTCTTTTCGGTGGGCAAGATGTCCTTTGCGATCGAGAAGAAAATGCTAGGATCCTCGCGGAAAATATGGATATCAAAAACCTCCTGGGGATCGCTTAGACCCAAATGCTCCAATTGGGAATAAAGACCGGTATCCTTTGAACGGAAATCTGGAATTCCGAGACTCGTAGAGATCTGGCCAGCGCATCAGCATGAATAACATATCGTGTAATAGGTCTAGCTAGAAATACTCACACCTGCCCCGGTCAACACAATAATGTTCTTCGACTCCTTGAGTAATCGGACCGCATCTTCAATCGAATTGTATTCCGGGAGCTTCTGTCGGCGCGAGAACTCCCGTGAAATCGCGATAGCCAGTAATGGATGATAGGCCTCGTCCGGCGCACCGTCTAAAAACGGCGGGGGATTGATTCCAAACGCCGTACATAACTTCTTCGCAGTGACCGTATCGCGCCCGATAGTCTCTTCCACAAATGCAGCCTTTCCGATCTCGTGAAGCCGATTTCGAAACGCAACAGCCTCGTCTAGGGTACAGGCACCAGGAACAACTGCGAAGACGCAAGGAAAACACACAAAAAAACGTCAGTGGGCTGATCGAGCTAGAGCTGCCTAAAGAAGGATGCTAAGGTTTCATGCTTACCTCCGTCGCGAAGCTGTTCGTCACGGAGAACCTGAATAGCATCCTCATACAACGATTGAGTCTCCCACTCATCGTCTATACCATCACTGTCAGTCTCATACTCGGATTGAGAGAACTCCTCCTCCACGGCGACAGAGTTCTCGGTAGGTATCGTCCCTTCAACCTCCGCGGCATTCGCGTCAACCGCTTCCTCCACCTCAATCAACGGATTCTTCAACGACGGGCTCTCCCCACTGGGCGCTGATACAAGGTCCATCCTTTCTAGAAAAGGAATACGAGAAACCCCCAGCAGCCTCTATTAAGCCGACTATTCACTCACATTGAGCTTTTTTGCCACGGTGAAATGGTAGAAAAGTTGCCATGAACAATGTACGGAGAAATCCGTCGGATCCAATTTAATCCGACGCCGCCTCCGATATCGAATAAAGACCACCACGATAGCCTGACTTCAAGGAGTTAACTAGTCATAGTTAGGTCGATTATTGTATCACCAAAGCTATGGTTTGTCGAGATTGAGGGGTAATTTCCTACCCACTTGCCTGGGTTATTGTTAAGTGGCAGGCCCCATGACTTTTGAATGATCAATACCCACTGGGGATATATATAACCAACACTTTGTGAGGATCACGATAACTTTTCTATTGGTATCATAACGGACATCCCATATTAATATCCCTACGAATCAGCCATCTCATGGTCACTATCCGACTCGAGCTCCTCCCATTCCCCATCCCCTTCTTCACCATCCTCTGCATTGCTATCATCCTCCATGTCTTCGCCAAGTTCCTTGTTCATTTCCTCAACGAGCTCTAGAGCGTGTTGTTTGAGCCTTTCATCCTCGTACTGCACCAGCTCGAATAGAGTTAGGCTCTGTTTGAGCCACTCCCTGCTAGCCACGAGAGAGGCATGCCGCTTGGACTCGGGGGTTTCGTGAGTCTCGCCTGCCTCCGGATCTTTGGGTGTCTCTTGTTTCAGCGCAAGAAGGTGAAGGCACCAGCCTCCCAAATACCAGGCCTCCACACTTTGGTCATCCTCTAGGATTAGACGCTCGAGCACCTCAAGAGCCTCAATTAACATAGAGACTTCCATGAGGAGACGGGACAGACTGATTCTGGTCGCAAAGTCTGGCACTTTCGGGTCCTCAGGTGGCAGGTCCTTCCATAATTCTATACTCCGCGACAGCGCTGCTCGGGCGTCGTCCTCTCGTAGTTGTGAAATTCGGATAGAGGCAAGGGTTTGCAGCACTTCCGGTGACTGCGGGCAGACCAGGAGAGCTTCTGTGATGAGGGAGTCGCAACGGGCTTCTGCGTCTTCTTCCCACCTAATTGATTGTTAGCTCGTTGGAAATAAAAAACATAGACCTCTATTGGCGGGGCGGAACATACGAAAGATCCGTCATGTATATTTCAGCAACACCGCATAGAGCATTTGCCATCTTTTGCTTCTTCTCCTCTGCTTCAATCACTTGTTCTGGCCCAGCAACTCCCTCTAGTTGATGAATAATATTTCTGAGGGCCGAAACTCCCTTCTCGAACCACTCGACGCTATCCTTCCCCCCCCTTTCACTCAATTGTGCCAGCCAGAAGAACTTCTCCGCTCCCCCGCCCTGAGACTCAGGTGTGGAGCCGGTCGGGTCCAACTCGACTGCGCGGATGAAGTGTTGCCTGGCGACATCGATTTCACCTAGCTCGACGTAAATCTCCGCGACCGAGTTTAAAGCTAGTAGTTGAGTTGGGGAGTTGGCGGGCGCATTGTCGAGGACCTGTTGGGCTAACGAGAGCGCGGCGTCGGGTTGCCCGGTTTGAAGAAGTGTTGTCGCTTGTTCAAGGAGTTTTGAAGGATCTTCGTTCATCTTTTGTTTCGAAATCGAGCCGCCAGGGCCCAAAACGGACTTTTTATGAGCTTTAGAAGACTTCTTCTTTTGGGGTTTGGGCTTTCCCATGATATCACTGTTCGTACAATAGAAATATTTGAGACGTACAGTATTATTTTGCGGATTGGAATAGTTGAGGCAAAAGGAGGTGTCAATTAAGCGTTTGCCTCGAAATTAGGTATATATAGGGTCTGGTATTATTTTTTCCCTGAAATTTGTGAAGCATTTGAATCGACTTCTTTTCGAGTGGAATAATTTTGGTCGTTTTTCTTATCTGTTTGCTCGGTTTGCATGAGGGACCAGCAAAGAATGCTGGACTGGAAGAGCAGAGCCAATCCATACAGCGTCTGATTCCCAGAAACTCACCAGGGAGGAATATTATAGCCCTCTCATTAGGATACCCACAGTCCAATTTCTTTATAGTACTTGATTGCGCGAAAAATTGCAATTAGAGTTGCTTTACTTGCCCCTCCTGAACCTCCCCGAAGTACCAGCTACCCCGCCGCTGGCTGAACCACCGAAGCAACATGGGTCGTGAAGAACAAATTGAAGAGCGCGAAGTGCTCGACTCAATTTTTCCAGATGAGATTACAGGTTTGAAAACCCCCAGACATCGACTTTTTGGTACCACCAGCCACTAACCGGAGCGACACCCGCATTATTTAGATATTTCCGACACCTCCTACCGGATATCAATTGCTCTGGACGCCCCCGAGAATGACGTGGAAGAAGCCGAACAACCTGTGTTGGTTTTGGAGGTATCATATCCGGCAGATTACCCTGATGTTGCTCCGGAACTAGAGATATCTGCTCCGGCAAACGCTCCTAAGCACCCTCGACTCGATATTAGCGAGGACAGCGACCGCCTGCTGGATGCCCTACAACCAACCATTGAGGAGAATATGGGGATGGCGATGGTTTTCTCGCTGGTTAGTGCTTTGAAGGAGAGCGCGGAGCTTCTCATGGCTGAGCGCGTGAATGCTGTCCATGCGGAGAAGGAGATGGAGGCAGCCAAGGCGGAGGAGGAGGAGAACAGGAAGTTCCAGGGCACCGCTGTGACGAGGGAGACGTTCCTAGAATGGCGTGATAAGTTCTTCAAGGAGCTTGAGGAGGAGGAGAAGCGGAAGCGGGAGGAGAAGGAGGCAGAGGACAAGAAGGCTAATAAGAAGGCGTCAGGTAAGGATGAGAAGAGACTGACGGGCAAGGAATTATGGGAAGGTGGTTTGGCTGGAAAGGCAGACTTTGATGAAGAGGATGAGGATGGTTTACCAGCTGCTGTGGAGAAGGTTAAAATAGCCGCATAGGATAGCTGGTCTTTCTGTAAAAATGTTACGAAACGCTTGGTACTTCATGTTTCAACTTGATTTTCAAAGTATACATGATGGGTGAAGGAATCTTGTAATTAACCCAGCCTCTGTTTATTCAATAGAGCTGGTCTATAGATGCATAGACCCTGTCGAGGCAGAATAATAAGGAAGGTATACATGGACAACACACGATTGCCAGGGGAGTCGAGCCTCCCCAAAGCTGGTAATTCCCCAACCTCCAGACTGAGCCTACAATCGGCTTTCGATATTGCATGACTGCCTATTCCAGTCCGCATGCTGGCCTGCAACCATGCGAAAGATCATCTTGGGATCAACCATTCAGCTAAATTGAGACCAATCACATCAGAGGCTTCGCCGGCATGGCAGCAGCACAAGGTCTCCATCGCCTCAAGAAAGATTCATCATCTCTTGCACTTGAATTCGCTGTTTATACTGTATAAGCGAGGATCATTTGGATACTGCCCCACGCTGGGGTTGAGCGGTGTTCCCTTCACAGGCGCTTCCACCATTGCCAAATCACCACAGGCAAGATGGCGGACTCGCAAGACTTCCTACCCGAATGGGGACTACTACCAGTCGAACAGTACCTGATCGTAAGATCCCTCCTGCCCCCGTAGGCCGCGGTGAAAGGCTACAGAATCCCCTGCATCTCCCGAAACAGCACCAGCACAACGGACCCGTTTAATTCAACAATTCTTGCAACTCGACCAGCTAGACCCTAATGGGGACCCAGACATTATTCGGAGCAGAGCCGTCTAGACAGCCCTCTCATGCACCAACAACAGAGGAAGTGGCGACTATATTGCGGCCCTGGCGGTCCGATATCGTGCGCAGAAAGGCCTGGGGTACTCTCAATGCAACCGTGGGCACCCGGTCCTGCTTCGCACGTGGTATGACCCCGCGGATGATGAACGGGTCGGGGGCTGGGCGACGATCTCAGAGGAATACGCCAACGACGCACCCTGGGCTATACTAGGCGACCCCGAACTCTTCAGTTTCGGTTCGAACTGGAGGCTGATATACAATATCCTGTCGGAGATTGCCGTCCCCCCAACTGAGGTCTTCGAGGAGGGAACCCTAGGTGAGAAGTATGTGGTAGCTGCTGGAAACGAATTAGACCGGGAGTTGTACAGACGGACAAGGGAAGACCTAGAGGACGACCCTCCGCTCGATAGCCACGATACCTAAGTAGATTATCGTTTCTAGCTAGGTATCCTGTGTTCAGCAACCATATGGCCTGAAAATTCAACCTCTCGAATCGAGAAACATCTGCTGCGTGGAATTAATCAATCAATTAATTGATCGAACTAGAGGACCTTAGGGGTCGGCACGAATGCCTGATCGTAAGATTTTGAGATATTCGCGTTCGTATTCATAATCTGCAGACACTGTTGAAGAAAGTAATTGTGATTGATTGGCGCTTTTCTAGATACAGGCAGGCCGAATGTCGCATATATACGCTCTCAATCCCTATCTTATTATTTCAGCCACCGGGATATTCAACACAAAATGTATATGAATGTGAATATAGTGGTTATTCGTGCCGATCCCTAGAGCGCCTGAGGGCCCGAAACTCGCAAGCAAACACCATGGATGTGAGTAGGTGTCATCAATTGCCCCCGACATGTTTGCTTGCAACGATGGCCCAGTTCCCGCATAGCCATGGATTGATTGGGGACTGCGGAACAACTTATACGCCACCTCAGCCAATAACGGCTCTGCCCATTATTAGAATACACATTAACTGTGTGATTGAGGAAAGCATGGGGTGTTGCGTTTGGTGGCAACCTCCCCAATGAAACTCATGTCTTGGTTTGCTCCTCCGCTGCCAATTTGCGTTCAGCAAGAACAACAGCCCACATCTTTTCTGCTAGTTTCAAGTTTTTGGCATCGTTGGTCCGAATTAGTTGGTTTACGCTTTTCAAGGCTTTTTCAATCTCGGCAGCCCATGTCTCCTCTGTTTCTGGTTGTCCGGTCATGGTCAAACGGTCCCAGGTATCCTCATCTTGACCAAAAAGCATCTCTACTTCTAGTCTCTCCCGACGCTCGATACGTTTCCATCGCTTTTCAAGTTTGCTTCGGATCACACCGCTCAGAACTTTTGGCTGTGGTTTCTTAATGCGTAGAAAAGGCACGCCACGCGCATTGACGAGGGACGGGACATGACGCCGGCCACTTATAATGAGTCGAGGACGAGATGTTATAGGGGTTGTATCTGGATGTCTTAGGGCTGTTGAATCCTGAAAGCGCCTGTTTTCAGCTTTTTTCTTTTTGTGGCAGGATAGCTCCTTCTCATGTTGACTCCGGGCAAGTGTTTTTTGAAGTGCAATTTTCCATTCTTTGGTTGATTTGGCCTGCAAAAGTATTGACTCGATGACTTTCACATCACGGTGGTTTCCTTGCGACGCCGAGTGTAACAGGTCGAGTGTCTGAGATTTCGCATAGCAAAAAGCTTTAGCCATTGGTTCGCAAAGAATGAGGCAAGTAAGGGTTCAGCATACCTCATACCCGGCTTTGAGGGCATTGACTGTTTGAGATGGGCTTTGAAGGTTTTTATATCTATGGAATCTCTCAAGGATGTGCGGTTTGACTGCGGTGAGCTGGGGCGCGGTTGGTGGTAATCTGTTGCATTGTCGCAATAGTGCTCGGTAGAGCGCAAGGCCTAGTAAAGATGTATCGTATGAATATAGCCCCCCTTCAAAAGGAAACAAAGGTGCGCGATATGGCGTGTAATACTTACAGGCAAACCGATGTGCGGAGGATTGCTTGGGCACGACAACTTTATGCATCCTGGGAAGTGTCCGCGGCGGTCGCGCGTTTTATTTTTGAAGCTTCGGCGGAAGATGACGATGCTTAGCCACTAAGACTAATTCGTACATGGGCATCTATCATGTCCAAATACGGAAAGACTTTATCATCTCCTCGGCTTTATCAGCTACGAGCATTAACTAAATCTTCAGCTAGCTTACATGAGAATTTGCGATTCAGGAGCACTGGAATTCTTTCTTTTATCTTTGTGAACATGTTTGTCTCTGCATAGTTCATGAGGCTTAAAGATCTTGGGTAGATTCATGGCGGTGAATAAGTCATAGTATTTAGAGGATAGGCCTCAGCAGGTACCGGATGATAGCTATCGAGAAGAGAGTAATGATGTCATTTGCTAGTAACGGGAATAAAAAAAGATATTGGGTATTGAGAGTGAAAGTACATTTACATCTTCGAGCTTTGTATTTCCGGACATACCTGGTTGAGCCGAACAACGTAAGGTGGGCAGAATATTGATTTCCTCCTTCCATCATAATTGACGCGTTGCCAAGGGCTTCCTGTCCCTTGACAGGATTCTGAGCGATGGAGTTATAAAAAGCAGATAAATTGCAGCTAGGCCTCAATATGAAACACGCCGATGCCTGCCGTTATGCATAGACTATACATGCTCTAATAACAAGCAGAGTTGGAAGAAAAAAAGAACCGCATGTGAACACCGCCCAAATACTCCATTTTCGACTTCGGAACAATTCATGATGCCAAATATTTAAAAAGTAGATCCTTCTGCAGGCTGAGGAAGTTTCTTGTGCTGGGGGAGGGCCATGTACCTATAAGATTTGAGCGTCCGTTCAGGCTCCCTGAAACCAAGATCCTCGACTTACCTTCTAAGCTCAATCAAGACAGTCTCCATCGTGTAATCCCGTTTCCACTGGGCCAGACAGGGCACCTTCGAGGGGTCAACCTGGGAAAATGTTAACATTCGAGGTCGCTCCACCTCCCAAGTATGCAGTGAGTCAAACCCTCCCCGTTCGTGGATCCACACATGGGATATTAACACGTGACACGAATTGAATTGTTGGAGGCTGGTCGGGATAATCGGGGCCGCAATGAATGTTGACGCTGTATATCCTATTCTCGTGGGCGCTCTGCGGGCAAATTTGACATGGTTAGCGACCGAGTCTTCCAAATGTTGTTGGTGAGGTTGGAATCAGATAGAGGACGTACATGAGGGGGACCGAGGATAGTTCCGTTCCAGTTGCTCATCATCATGTCCTCGCCATCGGCAAGGCCATACGAGCAAGCCTCTTAAATCGCAGAAGCAAATTAGTGTTAGAAAGGTGCGACTCAGAGATGATAACAGAGGTCGCATGCTTACCTGCTCCTAAACCCTTCTCGCCCTTCTCGAGCTCCTCCAGGAGCCGGAAGTTTCGGGGGATCTTCGCGGACATGCTGTGTGGGGGGAAAGGAGAAAAGAGGGGAAAAGAAAAAGGGAGACAGGGGAAAGCAAGACTTTACAGGAAGTACGGTTAATGAAGTCGTTGGCAGGGAAAGAATTTCATCAACTTGGTGAAAGAGGGGCAGCTCTGCGACTCTTCAACCCACCTTCCAATAATAATACGCCTGTTACGGGGAAAGCCGCATCATACCCGGGCGGAAGGTAAGGCAGGAAACCTGAGTTAGACACCTGAGGAACCCCACCAGCGGGGTGCTCACGTGATGATAACGACCGTCACGTGGAGATTCCATCTTCGCTGGTGCCTTGGCGGTTCCCGGAGATGCCACTCACTCCTGAGGGAGGAACTTGATTGTTATTTGTTGGCCGGCTGGAACTGCTTGCTTATGGTTGATGTATTCTGGCTTCAACCGGATCGCCTTTGGATCATTTTCTCGGAAGTGCCTGCCCATTGAACGGCCTGTCATCTGGACTTAGCATTAATTCCCTGCCTTCCAATCCCCTGCTTTCCCAGTCAACAAGCTCCATGCAGCCGCTCCATCTGCTGTCTCTATGATTTACTAGTTGCACGGGGCATCGGCCATGCTCTGATCCCCAACGCTCAGGTGGAGATGTCCTCTCAATTACTGCAAACGGAATTATTGAATCTTATTCAAGAATCCAAGAGAAAGAATTCCGACCTCCGAAATGTTTGCTTGCTTCCCCTCTAGGGATGTCAGACCGCGTAGGCTGACTGGACATGTAGGCCGCTGAAGAATCTCTCAATGAGCTGAAGGCCCTGCCTTCTACCTCTGAAGCCCAGATATCTGCCGGTAGGTTTCCAAAACCCGTTCAACGCTTTCTATAGAAGCAGCTTGCTGAGGACCTGGAAAGATTTGGTACGGAGACCTAGATTTGCGAACCCTTTTATCCTGGCCTGCCATAGTCATCATGCCAAACTTGCTGGCATTGGTGTGGTCTGTCTGCAAAGGCTGGTCGCGTCCCGGTCATTACCGTCCGAGCGATTGAAGGATGTTCTCGGTGGTCTGAAGGAGACCACGAATTTAAGTAAGTGTGTATGGTAACCATTATTTCTCAAGGTGCTAACGTAGGTAAGCCTTGGACGTCCAACTAAAGATCTTGCAAACTTTGCCTTCGCTACTACAGCACTACTCCGACGACTTAGGGGGTGAGCTTCTTGTCACGACCCTGGAGATATGTGCCACCCTGCAATCGAGCAAGACCCTGGCGGTCTCGAGCACGGCAGCCGCTACGTTACAACAGCTTGTGGTTTCTACTTTCGAGCGGGTCTCGACTGAAGACCGTAAGTGAAAACTCCTACATTTAGCTGACCCGTCAAGGCTCGTGCTCATGCCAATTCTAGAAACCCAGCAAGACTCAAAGCCGACAACTGCGGTCAAGATTGATGGCGGCTCTGTAAATATAGGGTCCTTTGCGTTTGATGCCCTACGGGTAAGCTTCATTACATGACCGCGGCTAGGGCTTCGCTGACATCTTCAAGGTCTTGGATGACCTTTGTCGCCTGGTCGATGGCGAGCAGTTGCGGTTCCTAAGAATGAAGTCGCTATCTCCAACATTTACCCTGGAACTCATTGAGAGTGTTCTGCTGAACAGTGGTCGACTTTTTGTTAACCATCCGGAGCTAACCCAGGTACTGCGGATTCGACTAATGCCCATGGTTGTGAGATATTTGTCCGAAAGACATAGCTTTGCCCAAACCATAAGGATAACTCGGATTCTTCTCATCCTTCTTAAGCGCCACCTGTCACTGCTAACCGCGGAATGTGAGATGGCTCTCTCCCTTTTAACGCATCTTCTTGAACCTGAGGGCACATCGTCTTGGAAAAGAGTGCTTTGTATGGAGGTATTTCGCGGGTTATACGCCGAACCGGGTCTGGTAAGGCTTATATACTCTTTGTATGATGGCGAAGAGGGAAGAAAAAGTATTTTGCGGGATCACATGGCTTCTATTGTTCGCCTAGCGGCTGAGAAACCTTCATTGATCGGCCTTAGCAGTCGTTCAACCGTGCCCTCACGCGCTGAGCATACAAGATCTATAACCGAAGAGCAAATCACACTTGAGGCCGGCGGTGTTGCAGGTGTTATTGGTACCACGGTTCCCTCGACTGACAGCAGTGTACCAGGTATCAGCATTCAATGGAGCGTGGTTCGTACACCTTACATAGAGCTTCTTGACAAGACGGAACCCCCATCGCCTCCGGAAACCTATATCTATAGCCTTGCTCTAAACTGCATTAGTTCTTTAGCGGAGGGGCTTGCAAAGTTTATACTTCCTTTGACGGTACCGGACTTGAAGCAGAAGCGGAGGAGCCGCATTCCAAGCATTGATCAAAGTGGTGGCGGCTCTGCAGGCTCGTCGCAGGATCTTCAGAGGGTAGACTCCCTGAGAAGTTCGCAGAAGCTGTCTACTAAGAAGCATCCTGTACCTCTGAACCCACTTGAGTTTGAGTCACATCCACAACTAGCGGCGATTAAAACTTGCGCCGGAATAATTGAGGATTGCTGGCCTGCTGTCCTGGCAGCATGCTCCACATTTTTGTACGCTTCATTGGATGATGACTTCTATCACAATCTCGTTCGTTCATTCCAAAAGCTGGCACATGTGGCAGGCCTTCTGAGGCTTTCTACTCCCCGTGACGCCCTTTTAACAACACTGGGTAAGGCTTCACTCCCATCCGACGCAAGCAGCCTCAAGTCGGCAAGCATGCCAGCAACACCCCACCCACAGAACAGTGATGCCATGGACGAAAATTGGAAGGGCTCAGAGGCCGCTCTTACCCCTAAGATGTCTTCCGAGGGCTTCGGAGCACCATTGGATAACCGAGTATTCTCTTTGAGCACGAGGAATCTCCTTTGCTTACGTGCTTTGTTGAACTTGGGCATCGCTCTTGGCCCCACATTAAACCAGCCAGCATGGTCCATCGTCCTCGGCACGCTTCAGGATACTGATTTGCTAGTTGGAAAGTCACCAGCAAATTCACAAGCTACAATCAACAACTCGGCAGACGCGGCGGCGGGAGCCGGAATCGATGTACCTAAGGCTAATTTAGGTGCCGAGATCGTAGCTGTACAAGCTGCCTCAGCCAAGATGCTCGAGAGCACTAGTGAATACCCCGGTGATTCGTTTAGAGATATTATAATTGCGCTCTTGGACCTCTCTGTGACAACCGAGGAGCCCACTTCTACTGAACCATTCGAACCACCGCCAACACACTCTGATTCACTACGGCCCACCTCGAGTCGTGTGCGCAGATCCTCCCGTCGTGTCTCGCATGCCTTAGGTAGTTCCAGAATCCAGGATGAGGAGCTCAGATTTGTTTTGGAGAAGGCAAATGAGATTGCCAACGCCAACCTTGAACGACTGTCTTCACTCGCCGAGAGTGACCAGGATGCCTGGAAGCTTCTTACCGAAAGACTGATGTCAACTGCCGCTGGCGGGCAGATTAGCCAGAACCTTCGTTTACGCGCCAACGATGTGTTGAATGGTCTCATCTTTCAGACTATGAAGCAAAGACGTGACGATAGCGATTTGGAGCGTAATATGCGGCAAATCAGAAACCTAAAGACGCTGAAAACGCAAATAAATCTGCTTTATGAAAGTAGTGGCTGCTTACTAGGATCCCCGTCTGCCTCTGTGCTTGAGGTACACGAGCAAAGCCTGGAGACCCTGAAAAGTATTTTAGAGCAGTATGCCGAGACCTTTTCCCAAGGGTGGACAATCGTCTTTGAGCTGATTACGAGCGTTTTTGGGGAATCTGCATCGAAAGGAAGCCAAGGAGTCGACAATGTCAACAGAAAGACGTTGCTAGCGGAATCTCCTCGCCTTATCCAGGTGGCCTACAAAAGCTTACAGCTCGTGGCATCTGACTTTATTTCTCAGCTCCCGCTTCCCTGTCGTCTTGATCTTGTTGATTCTTTCTCCAAATTTGCTTTGCAGCAACAAGTTTTCAATATCTCATTAACCACGACATCATCCTTCTGGAATGTGTCCGATTTCCTATATGATCAGACTGAGAGATTCTCCATTGAGACCAATGTTGACCCTTCTGTCAGTGAGGACACACTAGCCGACTTGGCTGAAAAGGACGACCCGTCCGTGTCACGGAACGCCCTCTGGCTTCTGCTCCTCTTGCGAATTGTAGACCTCACTACTGATAGTAGGTCAGAGATTAGAAATTGTGCGGTCCATACCTTACTCCGGATTTTCGATGCTTATGGTCAACAGCTGTCCCCCAACGCGTGGTATCTGTGTCTGAATAGGGTCTTATTCCGGATGTTAGAGGGAGTTGAAACCAACCTCGCATCTGTACAGAAAAGGAAAGCCAAAAATTCCGATGAACTTAAGCTCTGGGTGGAAACGTCAGTTCTCATGGTCAGGGGAGTTTCCGATCTCATCACGAGCTTTTTCGAGGCGATTACCCAGGATGCCAAGTTTGACGAATCCTGGAAACGGCTGCTGGATTACTTCCAAAAGCTGGTTGGCCTGCAGTTACTGGAATTTAGCGAAGCGGTATACTCTAGCCTCTCCAGCCTCCTGCTTCGGGTACAATCCTCGGACGGCTTAAGCAAGCAGTCCCTGCAATCTACTTGGCTGCTGTGGGTCAATGGCCACCCCACAGATAAAGAAGAGCTGCTTAACGTAGAACATCCGAACCAAGACGCTGCAATCTCGTACTTGAACACATTCCAGCAAATATACCGCTTGTATAAGGAAGAGCTGACCAAAAAAGATGTCGAGAGGATTCTCCAGCATATGCAGCTTCTGGCGTGGAATTCAGTATCCCCTCGATACTCACCCGACATTGACCGCCCGTCTACCTTGCAGGCATTGATTATTGACTGCATGAAAACAATTTGCTCCGAAAAGGAAGAGTCTCAAGGCGACATTCTTCGATGCCTGGCGGAATATCTTGATTCTGCGCTCTCAAAATGGTCTCCGAGTAGCGATCCGAGAAACCCCACATATGTTGCTTTTTCAAAAAGCACAATGGACCTCATCAGCTGGTACATCACGGAGTATGGAATCAAGCAAAACATATTCGCCGACGGTTCTCTTGCGACTGCGCTGGAGCACCTTTCCAACCCCATTACCCTGAAATACGAATGGCCCGGGAAGGAGCGCGAGCCAAGCCTATGGAAAAAAGCGACCACAGTATCGTTGAACGTTCTGCAGGTAGCAATACCCTTCGTAGAAAAGCAATACGAGAATGCCAGCGTCTCCGAAATCTCTCGATTCTGGAAATGCGTGGTTGATATTGCCGACGGCATCGTGATCGCTCGAGGCTACCGCAACGTTCCAATCCCGAGAGCTACGCTCTCTACCGATGAAACATTCGATATCGACGCCTTTAACCGGTTCAAATCGCTTACCATCCCTTCGCTGGGGGCCTCTGCGATACCGGACCCAATCCGACAAGACTTTGCTTGTGCCCTCTTACACTCATCCTTCATCTATCTCCCTCGGCGATTCGACCTTCCTACTAAATACCGCGAGGAGCCTCTTCAAGATATATACAACGTACGTCCCGGACGGACCTTCGATCCCCCCCCGACCACACGGACACAGATGGCCTACACTGTCCTAGACACACTATTCGAACTAGCATCCAGCCAATCTTCGCAGGAGGACGAAAAACCCGTCCTACTCGCCCGGTCCATATCGCCATATCTAATCCTCCGCTGTGCGGTATCGCTCAAGGGCTACATCGCCGACCAGCCCTTACGCGGACTCATGCCACAGCCTACATCCGCTCGAAAGGCCCTGCTCCATCTCCTCCAGGGTATGGTGCAACTGCGGAGCGAACCGTCCGCAATCCCGCCACCCCCACCTGCGGCTTGTCTTGCAGCGGTAGCTCGGTCAGCTACGGATGATAAGGATCAGGATTGTAAGAAGCATCTTGCCTGGATATACCCGCTTGTTGTCCAGGCTGTGCAGGTGGCTGGGAAGGAAAGGGATGACGGGGAAGTACTGGGTGCTCTTGCGGAAGTGTTGCATGAGGTTGGAGGTGGTCTGTATTAATTATTTTTAGTTATTTGTGTGTTATTTGGGCTGGGAGGGTTCATATATAAAATCTATTGCAAGGCGTTCTTTCGCATTTCTTTCCCCCGCTTGCTCTTTCAGCATGTAATATCTCCGAAGAATGATGGACCGCGCCGCCGCAAGTCATGGTATTATGAGTTTTGACATGTTTCGTAGGGGGTACAATCTGTCTTGTCGACCTCGTCCTTTTACCAATTGCTCATAATAAAGTGGTTTATGATTATGGATTTACACTATCGTGCAGTTAAAATAGCTTTCTGGATACAATTACAAGTATCGCAAATGAGAAACCACGCCTACCAACGACCCTCGAGGGTCAAGATTCTTTATTGAACAATTGAAAAAGATGTAGATAAGTTTGCTCTAGTAGTAGTGGCTGCACGGAAGAAATCGAAGAAAGACTGTGAGGCTGATAATAGGCGGAGAAGCAACGTACGAGTACAGAGCTCAGAGGAGTCGTCTGGAGGGTATATGTAGATTGTAGAATATCAAAGGAAGTCCAACGCGGCTGGTCATTAATATTACAATTGGAGCTTCATGACAAGATGGCAAGCGTGTGTGAAAGGAGGGGGTCATTCAAAGGCCTAAGCTGCAGGGGCAGTGACTGTCTGGCTAGGCCGCGACTCTCGTCCTGGCCCTGGGGTGGCGGAACCAGGAGGCAATTGGTGATGCTGTTGCTCTCGCAGCAGCTGCTGCTGGATGAGTTGCTGTTGAGCCACCTGTGGCGTGGGGGCGATCTCGGGAGCCTGGCGGTGGAGGATGATCTCGGATTGCTTGAAGTACCGACGGGCATCTATATCCAAAGGGCGAAGTCAGTACAACTAAATCGAAAATTTCTGGAACGTATCCTGATGGACGGTAGCGGCGTAATTAAAAACGGGGGCAAAAAAACTGGGGGACAAGTGGGGCCGACCACGTGAGCCAGACGGCTCAGTGCAGTCTAGCGTGGGGGTGGGCAAGCCGGGGAGAATCCGACAGACACAATCTCAGTTGCCTGCGACCAGCCGGGCCGAAATGCAGGCCATTGAGTGGTCCGAAGGCAGAGGTTCAATAGCCGGTCGGCTATTGAATTGCGACTGATGGGATGGGGTGGTTTCCTGTTGGGCAGAAAGTGTATTGTGTATTGGCGGTCTGAGAGGCACTCAGGCGCCAACGCATACACAATCAAGTTGCAAACGCGCAGAACAAGGCTAGAAGCCTCCAAAGTCCAAAAGTTGAGGACGGGACGAAAGAGAACGGGACACATATGGGCACATGTCTACACGTCAACGTACCTTCATCAATGAGCACCAAACTTAGATAATAACGTGTCGAGTATTTCTTGTTGACGTCTCGGAATGTGGGCGTCAAATCAAAGCCACCAAGGAATAGGCGGATGGGAATCGTTTCGCCTGATCATCGTAAGTAAAGATTTCGTTTCCCCTTTTTCGGTTTCCTTCCTCATTTCCCGCTCTTTTCTTTTTTTCATGGTGCCTAAGTGGCCGTATTTGAAGGAAGCGGTTCGCCCTAAAGCTTATGCAAGGATAAACCGAGTGATAAAGAACGTACCTCGGGAGGGAGACCCGTCCATAATCTATATATAGCGTACAGCATTTAGCGAACACGTCCCTCATTCATGACCAGAAGGGTAATCATCAATCGCAAACTTACTTCAAACCGTACTAATGTCTCGCTCTCGTTATACTGATTCGGAGGCGATCCGGTTGTTTCTCGTCGGATAATGGATAGCTCCATGTGCTTGATTTTCAACCGCACCAGCAGGAAGTAGATACGTCCCACGATGACATCCTTGAGGTGGTATTTAGATTTCGAATATTCAAATTCGATATGCAAGCAATCCTCGATACCGACATCCATCTTGATCGGGCTGTTGCTCTCGGGGGGCATGCGATAAGAGTACACCCACAGGTCTTTCTCCCGAATTACGTCGGCCATGCGCCTGGATACCGTGACGCGAACAAAATATCGTAGCTTCACATTGATTCCATTGTAGGACTCGTATTGTTTCTCGACGTTCTTGAAGTTGAAAGGGAAGGTTTGGGGATGTTGCAATTCTCCGGGAGCTGCGAGTTCCTGTACCAACGAGAGGAATTCGTAATGGTTTCCACGGTCGTAGAACATTTCTAAATTTCAACCTCATCGCGTCAGTAAGATACTGATGCTTCTATTGATGAGGGTATGGGTTATGTTTGTATCCTCCTGAGATCATGCTGTCCATACCTATCGATCCGATAAACTGCACTTTGATGCCCGTATGCTCTAGTCGCTTTCCATCCTTGGGTCGTATGGTTACGGCGCCCTTGACAGATTCTCCATCCATATATAAGGGTACCTTCTCACGGTGGCCCTTATCTAACTTGACATCCACCATCTGGCGCTCATCGCTGTCCTCGAGGACGACGTCGATGTCGACCGGGGTGGAGAAGAAGAGGGAGGTCATAGTGGGCGAGCGGCTTCAAGACGGAACGGAGGGGAAAGAACTAAGGTCGACTGGGATTCGTATGCTCGTAAAGTTCACCTGGTAAATTCGATATCAAAATGACAATTGGAACGCCCATTCGCAGAGGTGTCTGACTAGCTTCCTGTTGGTTTGGCGACATCTTGAATTACTGCCTGGCGGTCGGCGGGCATATTGCGGATTACGTAACGCGGCTTAACAACATCGACACTGCACCTCATTCCTACTTTGACTGAGTTTCGACAGAATTGCTCCATGCACCATACTGCATGAGACGAGCAGATACCTCGGAGTTCGGTTCTGAATAACACAAAAAGCCTTAATATCTTCGATTATAGCATGTGGACCCCTTTGACTCTATCATCGATATGGGCGCGAGAGACTTGATGTCACTCGGAAACGAAAGAAGCGCCAAGCCTATCAACAGGGGTGAGATTGTCCGAAGTCAAGCCACGACGGGCGCAATGGATCATCTACATTCGGCGTATGACAGACAATAAGAGAGTCGGTGAGAGATATATGCTGGGTTCTGATGAATCCACCAGCTGTAGACACTGCTGAATGAGGGGTAAATTCCATCAGGTGGCCTTGCTGTGCTGTCTGGGCATGTTTTTCCGTCCTGTCGCAGTCTCGGGAAAGGGCAAGTATCGGTCAAGAATTTGAAATCACTGCCTGCCTATTGGTAGAAACATGCAGCAGAGGATCAACTAGTCACCTGTTGAAAAGACGTGTCCGAGTCATCCATGCATGGACAAGGAAGTTCATCGGCGAATTTTCGTTGCATGCATACAGGCTTCCCCAGATTGAGCCACACTGAGAAGCCACATTTCTAGCCAATCGCAATGCTTCTGATTCCGATGGAGGGCTGAGGTGTCAATGGGTGGTCTCTCAGATCTCTCCCTTTCTCATTAAGCCACGGGCGGGTGGGCGCCGTTTGGTGGTACTTTCAAGGAACCCCGTCAGAATTTGACCTGTCCTCTTTTAGATCGAATTTAAAAGTACATATGTACGGAGTATACATCCGCACTCGTCATTGTTTATTACCCGTTCCTTTCTCCACGGAACCGACGGGGCAAACAAGGAAACTGGGAAAAATAGTGGAGGGTCCAATTCCCTGAACGGGTTGGTTCGTCTCCATTGAAGACCTGCCTGCTCCGGAATGAAATCGCGCGAGGGAGGAAGAGATCCTGGCCCCAGCATGAATGACGGGAAGAATCGTTGCTGCCCAGTTGCCTTTCTCTCTATAATCTTACTCATCATGACGGAATAGTGCTCACCCATGACCTCTATTGAATAATCACTGTCTCGTGGTTTGACGTTGAAATCTGAGAGCAATACCAGGGGATTTTCTTTGGCTGAGAGAGGGTGACTTCGTACCTGGTCATGTCCTTGATAAACCGGATTGGGTTTAGCG
Source organism: Aspergillus conjunctus (assembly GCA_027569095.1). Taxonomy (NCBI): domain Eukaryota; kingdom Fungi; phylum Ascomycota; class Eurotiomycetes; order Eurotiales; family Aspergillaceae; genus Aspergillus; species Aspergillus conjunctus. The sequence goes on along the minus strand of JAPDEL010000015.1, from coordinate 157,629 downwards.
TGGGGGGGGGAACACACGACAATCCGAAAGTACTTTTATTTTACTCGGCTGCTGGGCAGGAAACCGGAATGCGTGTAATCATGTTGTTTCAAGAGCCTGGGTTCATCGTAATGATAGTTCTCGAACCCAAGGGAATTCGTGGATACCATCGAGTGCAGACCGACTGATGGAGATGTACTATGTACCTGCTTTGTTGGCCCCTGAGGACTGCTTCCTGTAGGATCCCGGCACCCCGGCACAGGGAACGCTGGTGACATCATGGCGGACATCCCAAGAGTCTGGACTTGTATCGTATATAAGACGACTTCTATTGGATAGAGTCAACCAAGTAGGTAGTACCTACGTTAGATGCCAGCTGAGATTCCACCATGTCAAGGAACAAAGAAGCAAATAATACAACGCTCTCATTCTTTCCATTTGAGAGCTGCGCAGCCACTCTGTAACCTGCATTGGCAGGTAATATACGGTATCAATAGGTATAGATCGGATCTCCCGCTAACAACCAGACCGCTGGACTCGCCTTGATGGGAACCTTTTCTTCACCTCAACCCTTTGTTTGTTCCTCCCCCACTCTCCCCCACTCGGCTGTATTGAGATTGTTTTATCCGTCGTAGTATTATTTGCCCCTGCTGATTTTTTGAAAAATTTTTTGCCAATTTTGATTTTTGTTTTACTTCGGAGTCCTGCGATGCTGGGGCTGGCCCGGTTCCCCTTTTCATACCTCTCTACGTATGTATCCACATGGTACGATGACTCCTGTGGCTCTTTATATAAAAATACCATGACCCACTCGGCCCAATTTCATACTTGAGAAGCAGGAGTTTATTAAATATTCAGGCTGCGGTATCTGGATTTCATTTTATTTCCAATTTATCTTCTTTTCTTCTTCTGGTCTGCTCTTTCTGCCTACCTCTACTTAGCGACAAGTCCCCTAAACCACACTGACTCAGAACCTCCACACCTCCTCTCCCAGTTACCCCAGTCTTTATTGCAAAACAGAATAGTTGTGTTCGCTTATTCTGTTGTATTATCCGGTACAGCCTGAATATCATTAATATTGTATGAAACATTGGGTGAACCATCGAGCACATTCCCAATCTCCAGCGTCATACATTTTCTTCTCACCCTTTCCACACTTCTACTTCCGGCGCCTCCCTTTCCCATTTGCGTCCAGACCATATTATTAAGACGGTTCTTACCACCTTTTCACCTACCTCTATCACCATTTCACCACAATGTTGTCTACTGGGGAACGCCACCAGCCTTCGCTCAGCACTGCTGCAGTTGTAGACGCTCTGAACCACCCTACCACCCCAATGCGATCTGACGAGCCCAAGCCCGAACTCATCCAACATATCTGGGTCGTCACCGGTCCCGCCGGGTGTGGGAAAAGTACGGTGGGAAGATATCTCCAGCAGCAACTGGGGGCTCCTTTTCTCGAGGGCGATGATGTAAGTGTTACCTTACTGTACTAAACAACCCTTCCTTCGATCTTTGTACCTCTCTCTTCCTGAAGAGATAAGCCCAAAGCAAAAAAAAGAAAAAGAAAAAGCAAAAACAATCCAGGACTAACCAATGCTTGTTCGCCTCCCCAAAATGTAGTTCCACACACAATCCAACAAAGATAAAATGAGCAATGGTGTCCCCCTCACAGACACGGACCGCTGGGACTGGCTCATCTCCCTCCGCAAGGCTGCCATCACAGCCCTCTCCCCCTCAGAAACAAACAACTACCAACCGCCCTCAGGCGTCGTTGTCGCTTGTTCCGCCCTGAAGCAGAAATACCGCGACGTCATGCGCGTCGCCACCTACGGCTCCCCCTCCGTCCAGATCCACTTCATCTACCTCAAGCTAGACGAGAAGACCCTCTTCCAGCGTGTCTCCCAGCGCGAGGCGCATTACATGAAGAGCGACATGATCCACTCGCAATTGAACGACCTCGAGGAACCCAAGGGTGAATGGGATGCGCTGACCGTTGACGTGGAGGGCTCGATGAGTGATGTACAGAAGGACGTCTCGAGGGTGGTTGCGGCGAAGTTGGCGGAATACCAATAGCAGTCGGCTTGGGACCTCTTCCTTATACTTTTTTTTTTATTTTTCGTTTCTCCCCTTATGTTATCCTCGCATAGCCTTTTGTGTGTTCTCATACTTTGATTTCTGTTTTGTCTGTTTTCTTTGCTCTCTCCCTCTCTCTTTTCTGCCTATAATTGTCGAGAGCGGAGCAGAGTGCATGGATGGCCATCCCGGTCTGGTGTCTGTGGAGTTTTGCTTTATCCATTCAACCTGGTACTAGGTACTCATGATGGGAACCAAAAGACGAAGAAGAAGAGGAACATCTCTTCGGAGTTCTCACATCGTCATGATGCATGATGGATTATGGATGGTGTTCGGATGATGTTTCTATCCAATCAAATACAATATAACGTTATTTTCTCAGCATTGATTGATTCTCCATATTTAATTTTTTTTCGCCCTTTCTCTCCCTGTCCTTTTATTACTTATTAGGTTTAAATGGAGTGTCTATTTCAGACTACCTGGTCGATGGCTACGATAGGAATTAGGGCAATGTGTGTGGGGGCTCGGTGTATCAGTTTGTCGATTTTTCTACTCGCCACATGCTTTTACCATATAAATTACTTATGTTCTACGTTATTCAATTCAAATTTGAAAATAAAAAATCTCATAAAATGAAATACCATCATTGAGGTGCGTTTATGCGTTTTTCTTCGTCTAGATAGATACGCGCCTCATTTACAAAACACGTTCCGCATGGACCTGTTCTTATTCGCTCCTAGTATGTAGTTCCTAGGTAGGTTCCCTTTCTGAAAAAGAAAAAAGAAGAAGCGTGTATCGAGGACCCCCATGTTCTAAACAAGAGTTCGAGGAGAAAAGAAAAAAAGGTAATATATGTATGTATCCGTGTTTCCTGATTTCGAACCCCCATCAGCCTCACACCTGGTAGTCCTACTCATAGCCCTTAGAAGACAATGGATATCAGAGACCTCTAGCCGAAAGAAATCTAGGTGCCAGGAAATGCTATCGTCTCGTTTGTTGAATTTTCCCAACTTCAACACTAAGCAAACCCACCTACGTTTAGGTGAATGGCTTGTGCTCTGCCAACGGATCCTTGACCTTGCAGAAGACCTCAATCCAGCTTTCAAACAACTCCCGCGACTCCTTATCGTCCAAATCTAGCGGTCCGCTTTCGGGAAGTAGTGGGACAAGGCGACGTCTGGGGTCAGCATCTGTACATCTTTCTGCAATCTCGAAACAATGCGCGCGTGCAGTTTCTGGAAGTGAGGCCTTCTCTGCGCAATGATGCACATAATAGAATAATTTCACCTTCCTTGTGAATGCCACGATAACCGGACGTCGAATTTTGGATTTGAATTTCTGGTCTGTGAAGGCCTCCCTGAGGTGAAGTTGCTGCACAGCGTAGCTGGTTGTTTTCTCCCATTCTTCTGGGCTTTCGTCGCATGCATGGCGAAAGAAGACGTGCAGCCCATTGCAGGAGTAGTCCAATGTCAACTCTCGGTATCCATGCGGCAGGAGACACAGGAAGGAGGCGCTATTGATTAGGCCAAATCCATCATCGCGACCCATGGTGCTCTTTTTAATGACCCCCAGGAGATACCTTCCCCAGGCGTTCTCAACAGAGCCAGGGTAGAAGTACTTAGGCAAGGCAAATAAAGATGGCTCTGGTCGGGGGCCACTGACTTCTTGGATGTAACGGGAGGTATGCCTGTGAGATATTAGCATTGACTGAGTGGAACCGAAGGGTTTGGTTGGTTAAAACATACTGGATTGGCATGTCTTTGCTCTGATTGACTGGACCTTTGGATTTAATATTTGAAAACACAAGACTGACGTTGTCGATGATGCTCTTCCGGGAAGGATTTGACACTCCAATGACAGGGCTAAGTTTGATATAGTTGCCTGTGATTTGTTGGTGAATTTCCGAATTGACTTTGTTACCTGAGCGTAGATGTTCTAACATAAAATGGCCTGGTCCCCTCTCAGCATCAATGTTGATAACAGCATAGTCCTCGTTGAGACGAAATTTGCGATAGTAAATGTCACGACAACAGGGTGATACCTTGGCAAGAGTCCGGTATGTTTGAGAGTCCGAGAACTCCATGATAGCAGATAATATTTCATTTGGGAAAGCTTGCGACTTGGCACCAAGCAGACTTTCCTTCATGGCAGCATCAAAGAAACGCACCATCATGATGAAAGTCCCCTTGGGGCTCGGCTCGGTCAAATCAAGATTTACATGGAACATTGCTTCCTCATCTGCTTGATCAGTTGAGACAGTCTCATAGGGCTGAGGGCTCCTTTCCCTCCTTGTGCGAGGGCCGCTGGGGAGTTGTGAATTCTTGTCGTCGAAATAGAATAGATTCATCAAGCGAGAGCGTATGACTTGCACATTTCCACCTTCCTTCTCCTGAACCTGGACCAACACAACATCCAGAATGGAGAATACTATCGCACGAAACGACCTTTTACCCTGGCTAATACCAGCCTCGACAACCTCAGCAATGGCTGCTTCTTCTACGTCCACGAGGTCCGTTCTAGGGGTCAAATAAATAAGAACGTTCCCAAGACAGAATGTAGTTCCCTGAGGAGCGGATCCAGGCTCAACCCCTGGAACATGGCATTCATGCAGGAATCTAGGGAGTAGCCCCTGCTGACTCTTATCATCTTCCTGGTTTGGAATGAGATAGTAACCCTCCTGCTGATAGCTTATATTGAGATTTTCGGGACACTCAAAGGCCACTTCGCCAGTGGCAACAGATAGAATAGCGAATGCAATCTCTCGGAAGGGAAACGAACTAGGTGTCCACTGAAGGAAAAACCTGTCTAGAAGGAGACGGTATGTGCGGCCGATGCGCCTAAAGGTGGTCCACAATAAACTCTCTCGGCCAACAAACCCTTTTCTAGACCATGGATGATTTTTGAGATGTTGAATTCGACTTTCATATTGCGGTAATGTACTCTCATGACGCTATTCACTTCTACCTCTTGGGCAGCATTGCCAATAAGTTCCTGGGGCGTGTCTTTGCTCAGACAACGGCGGTTGTAACGGTCTTCACTTAGATATTCGATCCATCGCTTGTTATGTGGAAGCTGGGGCAAGTTAAAGTATGCAGCACTGTCTACAGCTAAAAGCTCGCGATCAAGATCGAGAGTATATGTCCATTCTATATCGAAGTTCTCCCAATCAGGCAGGACAGTTTGAAGAGGTGGCACCTGGAGCCGATCGTCTACGGCAAGAAAGCTCTTGGCATATCGTCCGCAGGGTGAGTCCATGCCCTCAGGCTTATCGTCTTTGGGAGTAACACAAAGTATATCCTCCTCGAAATGCTGCGAAAGCCTGGTGTATGTCGCCCTCATCGTCTCTATCCATTCTAGAGAAGGAACTGTTAGCTTAACCGTGAGATATACACCAATGATATCGACTAACCTCGATATTTTTCTGGGTCCTTGGGGATTTTATCAACGATGGCAGCACCTAGTCCTTCTGGGTAGCTGTCCAGATGATTGTAGTAGAAATAGTATCTACCACAGCAACGAACGAGAAGTAGTCCTCTGGTCCCCATCCTGAGAATCCTGAAGTATAGCTGCAGGCAATGAAAAAGGATCCGACTTAGCAGCAGTTACGCGAGTAGAAAGACATGAGATAGAATCAATGAAAAAGATGAGGTGGAGAGGTGAAGGTACAAGAAATGAGAAGGTGGGGTGTCTTGATTGTTGGAAGGTGCAGGTGAAACAATACTCCCTACGTAAGGTACCTATGTAGGTAATGAAGGTGGACTTTTGTGCCAACAGAAAGGGTTGGGAAATTTCTAGATGAGCGGGCTTTCAATTTAAACAATACTAAATGAAGAACAGATGGATTAAACAGGTATTTCAGGGTTAAACCGCATAAAGGAAATTCAGGCATTCCCCTCAAATGTGCCACTCCAAGGGTATCAAGTATCTCAGGAGAAAATGCGCCACCTGTGGCAATGCGAGGATCTGTCAACATGGAAATAAGTAAGATATACACTTGGTTTTTTATTTGACTAAGTTGGTCTAAGCAACCCAGGCTATCGTAGATGCAAAAGCATGAGCTCTGGTGACTCTATAAATTCTTTCACCCGACTAGCCATCCTAGCCATCGTTGCGCCATCCACCACCCGATGGTCTGCACTCCAGCTGAAATTGACCAGTTCACCCTTGGTAACCTGACCAGCATCGTCAAATACAGGCACAGTCTTCGCCCTTCCAATGCCCAGAATAGCCAGTTCACTAGAAACAATGACCGGACCAACATAGGTGCCCCCGATATTTCCAATATTAGAAACGGTAATGGTACCTCCGCTGAGATCAGCAGCGCTGAGTTTCCCTTCCTTGCCGAGGGCGCTCAGACGAGACACCTCTGAGGCCACATCTAGAACTGAACGGCTGCCAACATCTTTGATGTTAGGGACTATTAAGCCTTGAGGGGTATCCATGGCAATTCCAATGTTATGCTTAGGCCGCATAATGAGTTGGGGTTTCTTTGGGTTGCTGGTGTCGAGTCTGGCATTAAGCATTGGGTATTCATCGAGCGCAAGAGACATAGCCTTAACAACGAAGGAAAGAAATGTGATCTTCTTAGGATCTCGGGAATCATTAGCGATCCTCGATCTAACTGCTGAAATGTTGTTAATGTTGAGTTCGTCCGCATACAAGAAATGCGGAATGTTGAGCGACTTGGTCATGGTCTTGAACATCTGGGACTGAATTGGCGTTAGATTAGTCGCCGTCTCTGTCTGCTGTACTTGCGGCCCGGGTTGGCTATCTCTCAGTGCAACATATCGATGGATATCTTCTTTAAGGACACGTCCATCCTTGCCTGTCCCCTGTACATCTTCGATATCCACTTTCAAGGATTTCAGTAGCCCACGAACTGCAGGAGTAGCGAGAGTTGCATGTTTAGACTTTGGCGTGGCAGGGGCTATACTTGAGGCAGGTGTCGAAGCGCTAGTTGACAGAATTTCAGATGAGGAACTGGGCTGAGGTTCGGCCGTCGGTGTAGTAGGTGGAGCTGATTCCGGCTTCGATTCCACTGGATGGTGGTCGTCTGGATACCTTGCGTCGTCGACCTCTATTTCGCAGAGAGCCTATGATATGGTATAATTAGCAAGTGGCATGCCAGATCTATCATATGTTCTTGTGTACCTTTCCGGTTGGAACAGTGTCATCCGCTTGAAAATGTAGCTTCTTCACCACGCCCTCATATCTTGATGTAATCTGATTGTGTTAGATTTGATCAATGGGTTCCTTAGGAGAGTTTACTGACATCGTCAACTGCCTTGTCGGACTGGTATTGGCATAGGGGTTTCCACTCTTCGATCCGCGCCCCCTCCTCCACGTACCACTGGATAATCTGAACCTCCGTTATCCCTGCGAGGGAGGCTTTGATCAGTAACAGGATTCAGAGACACTGCAGCAATAAAACAAGAGAACTCACCCTCTCCGACATCATTCAAAACCTGCGACCTGATTCCACATAGAGGAAGAACAGCATGGAATGCACGCCGCGGGAGACATGTTGTGGGAGCCCGGGCAATTGGCAAGAGTCCGGGGCGTTGAGAGGACTTCCAACCTGTGGCGAGACCTCGACCACAGCGCAGAAAACTCATTGTCAATGCTCCGTTGAGTCAGGGTATAGAAATACTGCGAAAGACACCCGAGCAGAAATAAATGAGAAATTCTGGCTAATTCAGTTGAGTATCATGCTTCCTTTATCCCTCCGCACGCTTGCCTCTCCAACGCCGACGATAGCCGCAGTGTAGCGTGATGTCACGTGAATCTCTCCGCATTGGATGGGGAAGGTTTGGAGGCTTGAAATTGCATTATTCGCACGTTGGTGCTATCTTGGAAGGTTTCCTCCTGTAGTCTCATAGTCTCATCAGAATTTCCTCTCGATTAAATGAGAAATGGAAATAATAAATAGAGGTTTCAGGGAGCCAGCCCGATCCAGTGGAGACCTTCCGCTTGCAGCAATCTCTGATACTATCGGAGAATGAACCAAAATTAAAACTGGATTGGAGGGGTATAAAAGTTGAGAGAGATAATACTGGGTTCAAATGAGAGTAAGGTGCCTGCAATGGAAGCACGGGAAAAAAATAAACCATTATTTTGTTGCTGGTCGCTGTCGCTGTTTGCCAACTACTCACTCAAGGGGTGACCCTGAAGCCAGCTCCCCTCCCCCACCATTATCGCGAATCTCCAAGCCCAATTTATGGGGACCATCGAGGGCGATTGATCTTTATCAGCCAATCTCAATCTGAGCTACGTCGGATTAACTTCTACTAATTCGATTCAGGGGAGACTCGGTTTCTCAGTCTTTTTCACCCCTGGGAACCTCGTCTGGATTTGCTTGTCTCAAGTGGTGCGTGGCTCTCGTAATTGGCGCACAACCCATCGTGTCCCATTTAGCGCCTCAGTTATCCCACCTACACCCACATCTGGATCATCCGGGCCAATTATAAAGGCCAATTTGCTGGGAGCCTGTTGCCCTGTGTTCCATGCTCCTTACAAGGCTCAGCTCGAACGAGCCTCTCTGATTATCGCGACTCCCCTCCTCAACACCTTATCGCAGACACTGTCATTTATATACCCCGTATAGCTGCTCGCACAAACACTTCACCACAGAGGACGTTCAATCACCCCGCGCAATCATGGTGGCTGAACATTTGACTGTCCGCAACTTGACTTCTACACCACTTACGCTGAAGCGCATTGAGCGCTTCCGCCCTCCTGAGAAGCCCCGCGATGACATCCAGTCCCTAGCGAGGAACTTCACCCGCGTTCTTACCAATGTGACCCGCGCGGAAGCGCCTGTTGCTGTGATCGATGATGACACCAAGCCGTTTGCTCACAAGGACGTTGATATCCACGTGGAGCCCTTCGAGACAGTGCGCACCCAGCTGCGCTCCTTCATTGATTCGGAGCAGGAAAGAATACGCTGGGTGTTCGAGACAAAGGGTGAACGACACCAAATCCAGACACCCATCCCAACCACCGAGACTGCCACGATGAAGCCGCTAGGCCAGAATCCTAAGTTCAAATTCACCGGCATATTTGTAACCGCTGAAGCCCACCTTGCGATTTTCTCCTCTGCCAACCTGAATGCATGGATGCGGGAGCTCAAGGACAACACTCTCCTCTCCTCCCTTTCCATCCCAGGAACGCACAATTCCCCCACCTGTTATGTCGCGCCCCCCTCTGTTCGCTGCCAAGCTGTCAGCCCACGCGATCAGCTCAAGAATGGTGTTCGGTTCTTCGATATCCGCGTGCAGCCCCAGTATCCCGAAGACCCGGCCAAGGACGAGCTTATCCTTGTCCACAGTGCCTTCCCCATTTCCTTGACAGGAAATAAGTATTTCTGCGACCTGATGCGGGAAGTCAACGAGTTCCTCGACCAGAACCCCTCGGAAACCCTCATTATCTCTCTCAAACGGGAAGGGCCCGGGAATCACACCGACGAGCAGCTGAGCCGTATCCTGCACGACCACTACGCCAGCCCTGGAAGCAAGTGGTACACACAGCCCAAGATCCCCACCCTCGGCGAGGTGCGCGGAAAAGTCGTCCTCCTCCGCCGATTCAATATCCTCGAGGGCCTGAAAGACCTTCACGGAGGCCGCGGCTGGGGTATCGACGCCTCCGGCTGGGCCGACAACTGCTCCAATGCACCCTGTCCAAGTGGGCAACTTACCGTCCAGGATTTCTACGAGGTCCTGGAGACCCAGAACGTCGACAAGAAGATCGAGTATGTGGTGGAGCACTGCAAGCGTGCGGGTCGAACCAGCTACCCCTTCGGTGTCCTTCCCGGCCCCAAGGCAACCAGGGCCCATCCATTCTATATCAACTTCTTGAGCGCGAGCAATTTCTGGAAGGTCCAGACGTGGCCCGAGAAGATCGCGGCTAAGCTGAATCCGGCTACAGTTGACTACCTTTGTAGGAGACACGGTGAAAAGGATGGTGACTGGTCCACTGGTATCCTTGTTACTGACTGGGTTGGGTTAGATGGTGATTGGGATCTTGTGAGATGTATCGTGGGTATGAATTCTCGTCTGGTGTTGAGACAGCAGAGGAATGAGACGGCACACAATCAGAAGGCAGACAATCAGAAGGCAAACAACCAGAAGCCAGACAACCAGAAGCCAAACAACCAGAAGCCAAACAACCAGAAGCCAAACAACCAGAAGCCAAACAACCAGAAGCCAAACAACCAGAAGCCAAACAACCAGAAGCCAAACAACCAGAAGCCAAACAATCAGAAGGCAGACAATAAGAAATGAGATTAATGAGCTATTCGAGTCTGAGATGCTATGCAGGAAGGTCTTACATGAACAAGATGAATACTTCTTTACCCTTTGTGCAAATCCAAGAGTATATTTCAAGCGTTTTATTGAGCTCGATGAGTAATTTGGACATGTAGAAAGCTAACCTATTTGAGAGATGACTTAGCTACAATCACGTTCTGTACAGTATCCGAACTAAGGTCAAATAAAAATCCCATATGCTAAATAACCATCATCTTTACAAAAGAAGTAAAGGTACAAGTCTTTATATTATAAACAAAAATTGAGGAAAGCGGTTCCGCTATACTCTTTTTACGAATCGCTCTTGTTTTCACCCTTCTGCTCGTCCTCCAGAACACTTCTCCTGCTCTCAAGTGTAAAGTAGAGGCTTTTCCCAGCACCCTCCAACGCATTCGTGATGCTGGATCCCATGCTCTGCAGAGCCATGATGAGTTGAGATCGTAGACCGTCCATACCACCCTCGATGCTTCCGACCCACTTCGTCTGGTCAACGTCGAATACCTGGCCATCCATGCGTGCAGCAAGTACGCTCAATTTAGTCAGGCCTTTCTGAACCGGGAGTTCATGCCATCCGGGATTGGCCTTCCGCGTAGGAGCAGGGAAGCCAAAGGCTTTCGGGGCTAGAACCGACAGCGCACCCTTGAGATGCTCAGGGGACATGTGTGGGAATGTGAGCACTGATACTGGTCCAACAAGGAGTGTCGAAAGCTCATGCTTGCCCTTCATGTGGCGTACGGCGTCATGGGCAGCACTCGAGAGATCATGGGTCAACATATAGTCGTCCTGAGATCCGGGGAGAGAAGCTTGCGAGGCGGCAGGAGCTTGCTCGCTCGGTTTGAAGTATTCCACAATCCGGAGAGCTACCTCGAAGATACTCGTTTGCACGATCTGGACTTTGACATGGGATGCTAGAGCTGGTGCGTTCCGTCCTTCCGTAGCAATCTGTTGATCTACCTTTTCCATGGCCTTGCTCAGCTCTCGGCGAATCGCAGCCCATTCCACAGACTGGAGATTATCATGCTGAAGGAAAACCAGGAGAGGAGAAGTTCGGATGAGGGAGGTATATTGGCGCAGGAGCTGTGAGCGTCGGTACTCGGGGTTGCGGTGCGACGGGGGCTGGGTTGGAGGGTATCTGGCAATTGAAGGACGAGACGCGGTCATCTGTTCTACCGAGGGCGCTGGGGTAGTGGCTGTGGCTGCAGTACTAGCACATCGCACAGCGATTGGGAGCTCAAACTGGCAGACGAGCCTTTGACAGCGGACAGGCTGAGGCACCCGGCCGCCTGAAAGGCGAAGTCGCGGCGGCATGGTGAGTGAGAGTCGAGGAGAGAAAAAGAAGGTGTGGATTGGCGTGATCCAGCAAGGCTCCCCGTGCAGATCTGAAATGAGAAAGAATCCTCCGCAATAGGGCAATTGGGACAGCCGCGAGCACGATCACCTCCTCTTGGAAATGCGGATGGGCAAAAATGGTATGGGAGGAAAGCGTGACGGTCTGTCTCAAAGCGGACTAGTTCAGTTTCTAGGCGGTGGGATTCTGCCGGATATGATGAGTCCGATCCCGCAGGCCTTCCCGCATAATATTAATGTGTCACCAGACGATCTTCAATAGTTTTGTTTGAGCAGGTCAGCATTCATAAGGTCGCTCCCTCCCCTCCATTGACCGGTGCTCTGACTCACCCCATCAATTCCAAAGCTCCTAAGCCCTCTTCAATTTATCACAGCTCCGATGGCTGCTCAAACTCGCCAAAAGCCGGAGTGCATCTCCATCAGTCCCCTCCTTAAGAGGCTGGCCTACCCCGCGTCTGAGGTTGCGGTGGAAGCTACAGAAATCGCTTCAGCTTTCGCATTGATTTTTGAGGATCGTCTGTCCGATATCCAAACCGCAGCCCTGTTGACATTACTACACTCTACCAGATTAGACCGCAAAGCAGAAGTCATTGCTCAGTGCGCTAATCGCATGAGAGAGGCGGCTCGCCAAGTCGACAGGGAAGCCTTCAAGAAGGCGATCCAGGCCCGCGGGAAAAAAGAGGGAAAGTACAGGGGCGGATTGGTATGCAGTCGAGCCAATTTGCTATCATTGATTGCCAGATTTCTAACATTCTGCGTCTACCTTGCAGTGTGACATTGTCGGGACGGGCGGTGATTCGCACTCCACCTTCAATATCTCCACGACCGCTTCTATTCTCGCCTCACCGCTCCTCACGATCGCCAAACATGGAAACCGTGCCCAAACCTCGTTCTCTGGTTCCGCCGATGTTCTCAATGCCATCACTCCGATTCCGCCTAAGCTCTCCGCTATCAACGCAACAAACCTCCACCATGTGTATGCGGAGACCAATTACGCTTTCCTCTTCGCCCCGAACTTCCACTATGGCATGATGTACGCTGATACCGTGCGCCGTGGACTCGGCCTACGAACAATCTTCAATCTGATGGGTCCCCTCGCCAATCCCGTTGACTGGGCCATCGAGGCACGCGTGGTTGGAGTGGCTTACCAGGCCCTCGGCCCGGTGTTTGTGGAGGCATTGCGACAGAACGGATGTAAGAAGGCCCTCGTTGTCTGCGGCGAGGAAGATCTAGATGAGATCAGCTGTGCGGGCAAAACCAACTGCTGGCAACTCTCTGAATATCCCAACCCCAACCATGACGAATCGGATTCTGGCGACGAAGACGAGAACCCACGTTATTTGGTTAAAACAGAAACATTCCAATTGGAGGCCGCCGATTTCGGCTTACAAAGCTATCCTCTGACAGAAGTCTACGGAAGGAAAATGCCCAAGGATAACGCTGCGAAGCTCATGAGCATCCTACGCAACGAGCTTCCTCGCGATGACCCCATCTTGAGCTTTGTCCTTATGAATGTGGCTGCTCTCTTCGTTACTTCTGGCATCTGCGAGGCAGATTCCAGCAGCATGGGCCCTGGCGATGATGGCCAGGTCATTACGGAACGCGGCCCCGGTGGCGGCCGTTGGAAGGAAGGTGTGCGACGGGCTCGCTGGGCTATTGAGAGCGGCAGCGCTCTCAACTGCTTGCAAGGCTTCATTGACGTTTCGAACAAACTTCAGTAGAGCGTTAAATCTTGGGTGGTTTTGGATATTTTCTCCCTTCTAATCTCAATTTCGTCCGTCATCCAATTTGATAGGTGAAAGAGGATTCAGGTTGGATACTAGGTAAAAGTATTTCGGGTATATAACTTATTATGTTGATCTAAAAATGAAATAAAATTATCTTCCGGACGAAGCTTGCAGCATGACGATCAAGAATACGTTCAGCAGCCTCGTCGCCCCCGAAATTGCCCCGTTGAGCGTCTTTTGCCGAGAACTATGTTGTCTCCCGAAAGAAGGCCTCCAAAAGTGATACGGGACAAAAGTTGACGAGCTTGCATCACGGTATTCCTGAATCACCCAACTCCCAGAGCGCCACCAAATGCACGTAACAATCATAACTGGCGAAAGACCAAGCGGATCAGGAATTTGAGCTTTCCCTCTGTCTATATTGGGTCTTGAATAATCAACAATCAACAATGGATAGTCGAACGAGTTCATCGAGCCTCGAATTGAACCATTCTAAGACACCCCCAAAGAATCCCTTCGTTAGTCCAGATGACGCCTTGAGACAGAGCAGGAAAAACTCACCGCTTCGTTCTCTCCTTGTACAGCACACGGTGTCCGCAATCTTTGCAGCGGATTTGATCACCGCGCTTTAGCGACACACGAGAGTTACACTCTCCACACAGGTAGGCGACAACGGGACCGTCCAGGGAGGTTGAGCCGAGACCGTCGGTGCTGAAGGCGTTCTGGCCGCCCAAGCCGGCGGGGACCTGATAGGCTTCGCGAGACATGGTGACTGGGGTTTGTGGGCTCTGTGTTGAGAGATGCGTTTATTGAATATTTCGTCTCGATAGATCAGGCGCACTGGGGATATGTCGAGGGATAGGAGATGCAGAGACTTGGCTGGAAATCCTGAAACTGCGGGTTGTTCAAGTTGGATCTCGAAGCTTTTTTCGAAGAGGATGAGTCAGCTTGTTAGTCGCCTAAGGCATAAACGGGGTTTTCCAGGCCGCCACTATCGGTCCATATCTGGTTAGAGATCTAGAGAGCGTATCCAATCAGGTGTGTCCTCCATACTTCGAGAACACCTGCATAACTAGGCATTACTCTGCACAGTGAGTAACGACGACTGGCAACCTTCTATCCTGGATGATCCTTGTCTGATACTCGGGCGCAGGCACTGCCTTTCAGAATGTGGCCGCTCCACTAATCAGCACTTTTATTAAGGCTGGCAGTCTGACAGCCTGACATGATCGACGACTCCTCGTAAGTTCCAACACTCTGATCAAGGCTTATTGGACCAAACTATCGCACAGCCAATTTTTGGGCATTGGCACCTGACGGAGTGTGAATCTGACACTAACAGAGCCATATTTAAAATCGCGGGCGGCATGATCGGGGGAATCATCAAGATTGTTCCTGGGGATACCCCAAACCACCATCACCATGGATTTGGTTGGAGATAAACAGTGGCTCCTTGTCACTTTGTCCCTATTCTCTGCTACTACGAGTGTGCTTCTCCAGCCAGTTGGACATAGCAGCTTTGGCGAAACAATCAAACGAAATGCCTTCTTATTCTCACCCGCCCAGTCCATCCTGCAAACCATAACAATCGGTTTTTTATTCCTCTGCTGGAGGATCTCAAATCTCGCTGGGACAGACCTGTGTCTCCGACTTGTCATCCGCACCTTCTACCCGTTTCCTAGCTCGTTTGAACTATCACCCTCTACTCAACAGAGTGCTTCGATGCGTTTCGCAAGACGGATAGTCCTTCTTGGAGGGACTTTACCTCTATATATCGCCCTTCTTATCTGGGGAATTAACGGTTGGATGAAACTCGTGCCCACATGTCTGATTGTGGGCACTCTGATTAGTGAGCTTGCGGAACACGATAGCTTAGGGTGCAAAGGAGTTCTTGTTAGCAAGAACTGGCCTCATAGTGTGCTTTTACGAAGATGCAACTGCTCGGGGCCTCACTGTACTCCCTCACGCGCTGCAAAACCAACCGACAAGACAGGGCCAAAGAAGACTAACCCTCAAAGCGATGATGGGGACAGGTCTCTGGGTATCACGACAAAGCCACAGTCTAGCTCCCCGGACCCAGAACCTGAGCCTACCAATTTGTGCAGCCGTGCCGAGAGCCTCCTATCATGGATACAAGAGACCAACCATGCCGCCGACCATCCTCTCGACCCGGACAATACCCCAAAGATAGAAAATATGCTCATGACTACCCAGCCAAGGTGGACCTGCGGTCATCCGCGCTGTCTCCCATATATCTCTCTCTTCATAGGTAGTGGGCTTAGTATGTTTGCCTGCCTGTGGGGTGAATTAGGGGTGCTCTTATACCTACTGCACCTCAACCTACGCCCCGTGCTAGTCGCGACCACCGAATCTCTATTCTCTTCCAAATTCTTCCCTGTCTTCCTCATCAGCTGGCTCTTTACTGCCCCCAGCTACATCCGCATCTTTATACTGGCTATCCTAGGTCATGGGGTCGACTCGGTTTTTCACGCCATCTGCCGACGCACCCCGATCATCCGAGATATAGCACAGAGACTCCAAGGCCCATCCTGGTCCGGGGTAGCTAGGTCATTGAGAACACTTAGAACTATAGTGCATCTCTTGATAGGTGTACTGTCTGGGGCGCAAGCACTATCATATATCGGCTATTGCAGGGTTCTGCGATTTACGAAGCACCTTGTATCTTACTCTCTCGAGGGGGTAATATTCTGGCTTCTTAACACCGCCGTTCGAGCTTGGAGAAGCCCAGGAGCCAAGTCAACGGGAGTTCTTCCCGTGACAGAACCCGAGAAAGCCCAGGGTGGACCCGAGCCCGTGAAAGACGGGGAGAGTCAGAAAGCCGGCCCGGTGCATATGAGTACCGATTCAGCACCTCCTCCTCCTAGTGCACGGAGCGAGGAGAATACAAACAAGAAAGAAAGGCATTGGTCCGAATCCTACGGACCATCTAATTATGAGAGACTGACCGTGCGCCTGCTCATTGTTCTCGCTGCAGCTGCGTTCGTTTATTTTGTGAAAAGACCGATGGATTGTCTTGCTCAGCTCGAGAGGGCTATTGAGGAGGCGAAGGGTATGAGCAATCCCCATATCAACGTATATGGCTCCAAAGGTTTTAACTTTATTGGCGCTCTTAAGCGTTGTTCTGTGACGGTACAAGATTGCAAAAATCAGGATGGAATGGTTTAATTTCATTACTTGACTTTGATTTCCTTACGGTTGAATGGATTGAACGTGATTTTCACCTGTTGAGTATATAAACCAGGATTTGTGATGAAGATACGGGTCCGTACAAGTGAAAAATGCGACATTCTGCTGTCAATCAATATCCTGGTATCTCTCTATATCTATATATGCATCCAACCGAAAATGCGAGCCAAAAGCTACTTTTTGTGCCGTCCTGCTTGATAGAAAATAAAATAAAAAAATGAAGAAAAACAGACTTCGTCATCACAGGGTATATGTCGTTAAATATCAAGGTTGAAAAGGAACCACCACTACCAACCGCCACCAATCTTGCCCGCCAGCTCCACGACACGTGTTGTATCATTTGGTGCACTATGGGGTTTGCCGACATCGCTCTCTACTTCGCGATATGTCGTGTAGGCTAGCTTTGAAAGAGGAATTTTCGTCATCTCAGCCCAATACTGTAGAGCTTTATGAATCCTAGCTTCATTGTCGGCAACGGAAAGCGGTTGAGGCTTGGCCGCCTCGTCTTCCGGTTCTGATTCAGCAGAATAGTAAGCTTCATCCACGCGGGCAAGCCATGAGCGTAGCTCATGAGGTGAGGGTTTTGCGGACGTCCCAGAGGCGTCTGGAGAGATTTCGCCTTGTGTGCTTGCGGCTTCCCGGGCGTCTTCAATCCGTATCTGGCCTCCACCATTTGTGCACCCACCGGGACACGCCATAACTTCCACATAGGCGTAGTCAACGCCGGAGTTAGAAGAAGCAGTGTTGCGCGACATGGGTTGTCGTCTCCCGGCTACCGGACCCGTAGATGTTCTTGCCCCTGGTAGTCTGGAAACGCGCGCTGGTTTGAGCTTTCGGACTAGATTTTGGATGTTTCGGAAACCGTAATAACGAGCAGCTTTCATAATGGGTTCGCCAGTCGAGGAAGTAAGGGTATATTCAACAACATCGGCGTTCCGCCCTCGCTGGGTAATGATCTCACTGCCTAGGTTGCGAGCTTGGAAGGTGGTGAGCACGTGGTGAAGATAGCCCCCAGAGGTCCCAGGGTCGGTTTTTTGACTCTGCAGGGAGGTTTTGGAGAAGAGAAAGGCATTGAGTGTTGGGTCTGGGAATGACGGAGACAATGTCTGGGGTAGAGATTTCATAGGTAATGCAGGAAGCGATATTCCTCGAGATGAGGCCAATGTGAGGAGCTCGCGTGTCGTAATGACACAGTCGACATCGCGAATAGGCTTGTGCGACTCGGTGGAAGAGCTCTGGCTTCCGCCAATAGCCCAAGCAGCATCAGTGAGCTCTTCCCGGCTAGCTTCGAGCTTTTTATCGAAGCAAGGCATGACCGCCAGATGCCAAATTTGGGAGGGTGGGATATCAAGAGATTTGCTCAAGGTAGATTTCAAGAACGTTCCAGCCAGGGCCTGGGGAGATTTAAGGCGGGAGAGATGGGGAAGAATGAATGGATGTGTCTTCTCAGCGTAACAAATCCAACCAGGGCACGCTGACGCGAGAATCGGCCGCTTGGGAGTCATTGATGAACCTCTGGGGCTCGATGGATTATTCGAGTTCAACGATTCGGTGACCTCGTCAGCCGTCAAAACAAGTACAGCCTCTCGCATGGCATTGGTATCAACCACCCAGTTAAAGCCGCTACCATGATTTCCTCCAGCCCTCAGACCCTGAGGTCCACTAAGTAACTGACTGATCATGTGGCTCGCCTCCTTCTCTGAGATGCCATAGGTGGCGGCTAAGCTTGCGCGCACCTGAGGACTAACACTTGCAACGAATATACGGCCCCCGTCGACGGACTGTCGACTCCTATCCACGTGCGTGCCGTTTTGATCGCAGGTTAACTGAATCTCGGGATAGGAATCAAGGGTGTTGAGAACCTCTGCATGCGACTGTAACGAAATCAACACAGCTTCTGCGGATGTCACACATCCGGAACACGCAAGGCAATCAGTGAGCGAGATCTGCGCCGGAGGAAGGTTTTCTGGTTGGACTTTGTCTTCTGTCGTGACTTCGTAAGGGTTCTATTCGATTACGATTACCAATCAACATGCATTCATTGGGCCGAGAAGAACATAGATAGAGGGAGGAGGGTGATCATACATCAGACTTTTGTGAATCCTTCAGTGGAATTGTCTCAACCGGCTTTATACATGCGACGCCGGGGGAGATGAAATCATTTAGATCGTCTGCTGAGAGGATTGCGCTCATCGTCGCAGCAAGCGGGATGTTCCCGCGAGAATGCGATAAGGTGGGGGGTAATTCGGCGGCGAAGACCAAGCGTTCTGCTTCAGTTTCGGTCTGGAATGAGGATCCAGAATATATGATAGGGTAGTAGCAAGAATGAAATACCCCTTAAAAGAGTAAACCGAGGCAGAAACACAATAAATAGGTAGTGAACAGGAGGAGAGAGGAAATTGGCGCTTTGTCATCCGCAGTGGCAATAAAAACGACCGAAGCTCCGCGGACGAAGATATTAGAATTTGGGATGTTTTCAGAGGCCCGGGATCGGAGTCTATCGCTGATAAGCTCACCGCCTGCCGGTCTCGTGACTGTCGTGATGACCCCCGAAGCCCAGGCTGACCCTCATTATTAACTCTCATTCCTGGATTGGTTCACGGTGTACGGAGGAGAGGCAGCGGAATCAGACCAATCAGTGAGAATCGCAAATTATGTGACGAAATGATGTGGAGGACGATCAGACGAAAAAGGCACTTTCCTGGTGGATGTCCCGTATTCCTGCCGTAGGCACCCCTCCTAGTTGATCAACACGAGGCTCCAAATCAGCCTAGCCACGACTCAGCCTCCAGCTCAAGCTCTCCATCCAATCCACAAGATTTTGTTTCTGTCACTCGATTGAATGACTCAAAATACTTGAGTCACTGCGGAGAGCGTCAGACTTGTGTATATATCACGAAGTTCATTGGCATATTCTGCCCCCTCGCCAGAACTGTGAACGAGCTTGAGAAGTAATCTGCGCAAAAACAAAATCAAAAAGACGACAATATGAAGAGTGCGGCCGCTTTCTCGAGTAATAATCGGAGGGCTATCTTACAAGCTACCGCGGAGGAGACGCAGAAAATCATCCCTGCCATCCTCCAACTCAGGCCCGATGCTCCTCCAACAGGATACCAGTGTCTCAAATCCAGATATACCCCACTGAGTTCGAACTATTTCCCAGCACTTAGGACCCGGGTTCGAGTCGTGGAAGGGGACAGCTACGATGTCGCTCTGAGTATCACCGGAGGCGAAAAACCGGTCTGTGTTCTGAACATGGCCAGCGAGAAGAATCCAGGCGGCGGTTGGCTTTCGGGGGCCATGGCTCAAGAGGAGGCACTTTGCTATCGAAGCAGCTTGATCACAACCCTTAAAAGAAGGTTCTATCCCATCAGAGAGCTCGAAGCCGTTTATTCTCCAACGGTCGTCATCTTCCGTGAAAATTCCAAGGACGGCCATAAGCTGATGGACTTGCAAAAGCCTGAACTTTTGCCTGTTGTGAGTGTCGTCAGCGTGGCTGCTCTCAGGAGACCAGCTGTCAACAGCAGGGCTTCTCCACCCAGGTATGTTCACTCCGGGGACCGGGACACAATGAAAGATAAGATGCGTGTTATTTTGCGCGTCGCAGCGCATAACAGGCATAGAAGACTAGTTCTTGGGGCATTTGGATGCGGCGCTTTTGCCAATCCAAATAATGAAGTAGCAGACTGCTGGATCGAGGTTTTACAGGAACAGGAGTTTCGAGGGTGGTGGGAGGACATCGTATTCGCAGTTTTGAAAGACCGCAGCAACAATATTGACAACTTCACGGTATTCCGAAATAAGCTGGATGGGCTTGAAGTCTGAGTACAACCGTACCACTAGCCTATCATTGTCGATATCGGGATATTAAAACGACAAATCTACCTATGATACAAAAGGGGGCAGAAGGTATTATTATCAGGGTAAAATAGTTGAAAGGACTATTTCCTAAGTCGTGTTGAACGTCGTCTTGTTGAAGATACCGCTTCCTTCTCATCTCCCGCATCTTCGGCCTTGATGGATTGCTTATTTTGTCGTTTCGCTCCCACTTTCTTGGGTTTAACGTCCCCTTCTTCGCCGTCCTCCGACGCGCTTTCTTCTTTGACTACTTTCCGCTTCCGCTTCACCTCGTGTTTAGCGCTATCCTCGCCATCCCCATTCACGTCTCCAGCCACGGGCCCAGTCTTCTTTTGCACACTTGGAACCACAGCACTGGTTCTTCCGCCCACAGTGAGGAAGACAATCTTCTCACCGTTAGGCAGAGCAGACGATTTGTTCTTCTTTCCTTTCGACCATCGATGCTTAAATAGCCAGTCCTCTGGAAACTTATCCGAATCCGCCAACAAGTCCACCGAGGTGGAGCAAACATAGTGGAGCGCAGAGTTCAGCCGTTTGATCTGTTCATCTGCCAGGGTATTGCTGTATTGTTCCGGGTGTATTTTAGCGTGGTAGAGAATCTCGTCTCTATCCAATAATTAGTTTACTATATCTCAACACAGTTGTTTTTAACCGCGAGACAAACCCCATCCAATTGCCAATGCCACTGATATTCGCTTGGTCTAGTAGAAGCGCTTTGATAGGGACCTTCTTGCTCCTCAACTTCTTCCCCAGCCACTCCTCGGTGACAATGTCTTTGTCTAAAACAGGATCCGGGCCATTCTCCTTGAGAGGCGTGTGGTTGCGGATGTCGTCCGCCGGGCAATCCACCAATCGTACCCGGCCCAGTCTGCGGGCGTCAACAAAGGCAGCATCCGTCTTCGGATCGCCGTCGGTTTCAAGTAGGAACTTGCAGTACTTGGGTGGCCACTCTTTATCTTCTGGTTTATCCGTCCGGTAGTAGTACGTATCGGCATCCCGAATCTTCAGCCACCCCGACATCCCAAAATGCATCACTGGGTGAGGCGGAGAAGACATAGTGATCCAAAAGTACTTGCCCTGCTGTCCTGCACCAACGACCTTCTTTCCTTGCATCGCCTTTTGGAACTCCGCCGCGCTCGTTCCCACTTTTCCGTAGACAATGTCATCATTCTGGGCAGTCACCTTGGTGAGAATCTTCCCGACGAGATGGAGACGGATGAAATGAACAATGCGAGAAACCTCTGCAAGCTCAGGCATTGTGGCGTGTAAAAGTTGGATAGAAGCCGGGATTTTCAGCTCAAATTTCTTGAATTATTCCTGGTCGAGCCCCAGGAAAGCTGTCTGTCAGCACTTACAAACACGAACTCACCACGCGTCACGGGTCACGAAGTCCCGTGATTTGTACGGAGTCGTCAATCGATAAAGTGGTCACCTTCAAGAATGCTCCCAACTCGAGGCTGCTCCGCACTCAGTGTTTTGCCTTAGTTATAATACCTTGATTAATCAGCGTTTATTATTTTTTTTAATCTCGAAGATATCACTTTCATAAATCCTTTCTTGGGTGGTGATACAGCTCCGCATCTCGCCACTGCGCGCTCCGCTAAGTCTATATACGGTTGACATTACACTAATCAGCAAGCTGGAGTGGTTCTGGGATACCGCAGCGAAACCCGACCGGAAGGCGAGCAGTGCTGAGCGGCAGAAGATGTCGCGAGCATCTTCAACAGCGGCTCCCGAGCTGAGTCCTCAGTTTTGTTTCAATGAGAAACTGCTCCGAGGTACGTGTTACTTGCGCCCGAACTTGACCCTGGTTGCTTCTTGAGCTCATACAATATCCACACGTCTCCATAGACTTTCTACATCTTTCCAGGTCTACGATAGACGACTCGATCACTCAAAATCTCAACGCTTTGTTTACTCCCGCCCGGGAAGGATTCGACCCCTCATCCACAGCCGTCAGGCAAGTAGATTCGAGAGCTGGACGACAGATAGACCCGGCTGCCTGCCAGAGCTTCAAAGACAATGTCTTGTTCCCCTCCTGGCAAACCCGATCGGATGTCCTCAATTACTGTGCTGGGGTTGCGACAAGCCCAGATCCGGATGATCCGGATCTTATCCTTCGACAGACCGAGTCCGCGAGAGACCGGGAACGTGTTGTAGACGAGCGGCTGGATCCATACTCTGCGAGGTTTTTTCCGCGGGAGGCACGAACGGAGTCATTGGCCAGTGTTGTGCGGAATCAGCGCAGTGTGGAAGAAATCATACGTGCCCGTACCTGGGGGATGGTTTCTGAACGGTGTGGTGGCTCGTCCGAAAGTTGGGAGGAGGCGCTTAATAGCTGGCGTGAACGAAGGCAACGATGATCTATATCGTTCAAGGCCTGCGGTAGATGAGAAATTAAAATTCCCTACTCTTGCAGAAAATTATGTGATATGGGAATCAGTTCTGGAACCCCAAGGAAGTGTATATAATGGCGTTTCATCCTGTTGTAGAATAGTTGCATGACATGGCGTTTTTCTGTTCCCCCTCCATTCCCATAGTCCTAATCTCCTTTACCAGAGTAATATTATTATTCCAATTGGGGAAGATTGTAAATTACACAAAACTGCAGGTAGAGGGGGGACGATCAGGGATACATAATTACATGCAGCGTCTCGGCGACCGTGAAGCTGGAAGGTTGCATACTACGGCGCCCCGTCTGTCGCTTCGGATAATCATTTTGTCTGGTGCCGACCTGTCCTCGAGGCCCGCCGAACTTGAATCGCAAGAGCCAACCGCATCACGGTGGACCAACAAGTTTACCTCTGAGGATTAGGGATGGGCCTGGTTGTCAATCTTTTGTGATTTGGACGTTGTCGTAGTGTCGGCCATAGCTTATCGCTGCCTGAATTCCTCTTTGCTCCGCTCCCCGCGCACAGCCAGCTTCATTTACGCACAGTCACCCGCCAAAGACCCTCCCCCTCCGCCAACCTCCTGCAACAGCCACCATGCCGCAACAATTGAGCTCCAAGGACGCTTCCTTGTTTCGACAGGTCGTCCGTCATTATGAGAACAAGCAGCACAAGAAGGGTGAGTCTGGAAACCGAATTGGCCACGGTAGACATCCATGCGGCCGGGCATAAAAGGCTAACCGTCACACTTTTTTCTTTTCTTTTTTTGGAAAACATACAGGCATCAAAACTGCTGAGCAGATCCTTCGAAAAAATCCTAACCATGGCGATACCCAAGCGATGAAAGCTCTGATCATGAGCAACCAAGGACAGCAGGAGGAGGCCTTTGCGTTGGCCAAGGAAGCCCTGAGGAACGACATGAAGTCGCATATCTGCTGGCACGTTTACGGGTTGCTCTATCGGGCAGAGAAAAACTATGAAGAGGCGATCAAGGCCTATCGGTTTGCTTTGAGGATCGAGCCGGAATCCCAGCCCATCCAACGAGACCTCGCCCTCCTCCAGATGCAGATGCGGGATTATCAAGGATACATACAGAGCCGGAGCGCGATGTTGCAGGCTCGACCCGCTTTCCGGCAGAACTGGACGGCTCTAGCGATCGCACACCACCTTTCGGGGGATCTGGAGGAGGCTGAGAAGGTCCTGACGACGTACGAGGAGACGCTCAAGACCCCACCTCCGATTTCGGACATGGAACACTCCGAGGCCTTGCTATACAAGAATATGATAATTGCTGAGTCTGGTCAAGTCGAGAAGGCCCTGGAGCACCTCGAGTCGGTGGGCTACAGAATCACGGATGTTCTCGCCGTGATGGAAATGAAGGCCGACTACCTTCTGCGACTGAACAGGAAGGAGGAGGCCGCGGCCGCCTATACTGCACTCCTCGACCGCAATCCCGACAACTCGATTTATTACGATGCTTTGATTCAAGCAAAGGATATCCCCAATGATGATCAAAAAGCTTTGAAAGCTCTCTACGACTCTTGGGTAGAGAAGAATCCGCGGGGTGACGCACCTCGTAGAATCCCGTTGGATTTCTTGGAAGGAGATGACTTTATGCAGGCTGCCGATTCTTATCTGCAACGGATGCTCAAGAAGGGCGTGCCATCCCTCTTTGCGAATATCAAGCTCCTTTACTCCAATCCAAGCAAGCGTGATACGGTCCAGGAGTTGGTGGAAGGTTACGTTTCCGGGAAAATCCCTCAATCCAACGGATCTGCAGACGGTTCGGCTAGCACTGACAACACCGACTTCCTTGCTTCTTCGTACTATTTCCTTGCACAGCACTACAACTACCACCTAAGCCGTGATTTGTCCAAGGCTATGCAGAACGTCGACAAGGCCATTGAACTGTCTCCGAAAGCTGTGGAGTACCAGATGACCAAGGCTAGGATCTGGAAGCACCATGGTAATCTCGAAAAGGCGGCAGAGGAGATGGAAAAGGCAAGGAAGATGGACGAGAAGGACCGATACATCAACTCAAAGGCGGCCAAGTACCAACTGCGCAACAATGAAAACGACAAGGCCCTGGACAACATGAGCAAGTTTACTCGAAACGAGACTGTCGGAGGCGCTTTGGGTGATCTTCATGAGATGCAGTGTGTTTGGTATCTGACGGAGGATGGCGAGTCATACTTGCGACAGAACAAGCTTGGACTTGCACTGAAGCGCTTCCATGCTGTCTACAATATCTTTGATGTTTGGCATGAGGATCAGTTCGATTTCCATAGCTTCTCTCTCCGTAAGGGTATGATTCGTGCCTACGCCGACATGGTTCGCTGGGAAGATCGTCTGCGTGAGCACCCTTTCTACGCACGGATGGCCCTTTCCGCGATTAAGGCGTACGTGCTTCTCCATGATCACCCCGACCTGGCGCACGGACCTTTGGCCGGCGACGAGGGTGATAGCGCCGAACGCAAGAAGGCTCTCAAGAAGGCGAAAAAGGAACAACAACGACTAGAAAAGATCGAGGCAGAGAAGCGAGAGGCAAGAAAAGCGGCTGCTGCAACTGCTAAGAGCTCAGATGGAGAGGTTAAGAAGGAAGACCCAGATCCACTTGGCAATAAGCTCGTCCAGACCCAGGAGCCACTCAAGGACGCCTTGAAATTCATATCTCCTTTACTAGAGTTCAGCCCCAAGAACATTGAGGCCCAGTCCCTTGGTTTCGAACTACACCTCCGAAGAAGTATGTTTCACCCCCGAGAAACTGCTCTTAATAAGCCTACTAACCATACTCTCTCTCTAGACAAACATGCACTTGCCCTCAAATGCCTCTCCGCCTCCCACTCAGTTGATGCCTCCCATCCGGCGCTTCACGTTCAATTGCTCCGGTTCCGCACAGCCTTGAACAATCTCTCTGAGCCGCTCCCACCACAGGTTGCCGACGTTGTCGACGCAGAATTTGAGGCCCTGCTTCCGAAGGGCCAGAATCTCGACGAATGGAACACCTCCTTCCTCGCAGCCCACCAGGATAGCGCGCTGCACAGATTCGCCTACCTCACCTGCCGCCAGCTCTTGCACCCCGAGCTACGATCGGAATGCGAAAGCGAGCTTCTCTCTATCCTGGATTCAAGCAATCTGTCTCTTGAAAACACTCTTGCCGGTTTCGAGCTCCTGAGTGAATGGGGAAGCAACCAGGCAGCTAAATCCTCGTATGCCCAAAAGGCTAGCACGAAGTGGCCCGAATCGACCTTGTTCCGCCATAGCCAGGAGACGAAAGCCTAGAAGCCTTTAGCTATTACCCTTGCTGAATACTTGGACGCAACTCTGATATTCCTCCCTCACGGGATGATCTACATATCAGGAGAAATATTACCCTCCTCTTACCATCATGGGTTGTATGATAGAAATAGCGATAAAGCTTCGCTCTTCTCCCGTCATACATCTCTATTGAGAACAGGAGATGTGAGGCATGCCCCCGAAGTTTCCTAAAGAAAAATAAAAACGATAAAAATGAAATAAAAGTCGAAATCAGAGTACCAGAAAACGGAGCCGCGTGTACAAGTATGATAGCATAGGTAATAGGACTTCCATCACCCTGGGAGTTCGATAGCTTTGGGGAAAGAAAATGATTTAGCGGATACTTTCTTCCTGTCAAGTTTGGGTAATGGGCTATATAGTATAGCATAAGCAATTTTCCTTGCTGGAAGGTTTCAAATATCGTTTTCCGTATTCGGCCTGGACGAGTTTTTGCTCAGGGGGGATAAATAACCAGGGCATGCGTGCATGGTAAATACTTGTAAAGTAATTTAAATAACCTAGAAATAAGCTCTAAATATTTTAAGCAGTCCTTGCATAGCCCAGACCTTCTAGACCTTCTAGCTCTACCAGGGAGGGCACTGTTGCATATGACTGCCCCAGAAAATGCCCGACAAGAATCTATATACGTTCAAGACAGATGGATATCAAGCTCAGTGAACAAAGCGAAAATCCAACCTCTTGCTTCCGGTTTCGTCTGTATGATTCAGATAATGCCGCCTTTCCTACACAGAACGTAAGCAAGAAGAGAGTAAAAAAAGTCTCACACATTTCAGGCAGTGATACTTACTTCCAGACTCATACTCTCCCACTTTCGGTCTCGCTGTTTATTGCGCAAGACGTAATAGATCTTGGTTAGAATAAATAGGATGATGGCCAGGATATTGAGGGCCAGCAAGGTGGTGTTTCCGCGGTGGTACAGGGGGGCATCATCGGCGCGGTATATGTTGCTTCCTATGATGCTGGCTAGTTGAACGGACACTATGGGTACGCGCATGCAATTTAGTGAATAGACTCTTTCTTTTTCTTTGTTTGTTTGCTTCCCAGTAGACGTAAGAAGAAAAAGAAGGAGGAGGAGCTCACTGTTGTAAATAGCCGCTGATACTGATCGAGTGCCAACATTATTAGAATTGGTCGAGGTCCAGGCGACCAGGATGGCGTGGCAGTAGGGGTAGCTTAGGAGTACAATCATTACAGCGTATGTCCCCCATTGGTTCACTATCAGGCCGGGCCAGAAGCGCAAGACAATCAGGCAGGGGAGAAGCCAGATGTTCTGGATCATGCAGATGAGACTCTTTTGCTTCACGCGCTCGCTGAGCCAGGTCAAGCTGATTAGGGTGATGATCCCTGCCACGGAGGCGGGGATGGTTAGGAGATTAGTGATGACCTGTTTTCAAATGAGTGTTTCATTCTTCTTATTTTGAGGGGGGAGAAGAAGTTATGGTAGATCGTACCGTGCTGAACCCAATCCCCCTTAATGTCAGAGTGAGGTAGGTTGCAACTGGAACAATCGGGATGTAAACGACTAGGCCTAGGATATACAACGGCCAGAGATCAAGGTCGCATAGGCTGTTCCACAGTCGACGTGGGGTGATGGCCTGTCGATTGTGCATGTCGCCTGGCAGTGTACTTACTGTCAGTCATCTCTGTACATTATGTTGAAATAAAAAAGAGTCAGTCAGCGCCTACCCTTGGATGGATCATCGCGAAGCACGCGATTAACTGCAATGCCGACCTCCGAATCAGTAAACCACCCCTTTGGCCGGAACCAGGTTTTGGTCTCTACTGCCGATGCAGGCATCATGAAGAACGAGGCTAGGCCAATGAGGAGAGTCACTACTCCTTCGATCAAGAATAACCATCTGCCATGGTATCCTGTTAGCAGTTTCACCTAACCTCTCATGAGCGACTGAGTTACCTCCATCCAGCCCAGCCATGGACTCCTCGCATATGAAGTACGCCAAACGCGATGAAAGAGGTGACAATGGCAGTTAAGGAATATGTTGTCCAGAACATACTAAAGAAAATGGGTAATTAGGGATTGTCATGTCTTCTTCGGGCCATTTCATTACCTGAGCCTGAGTGGGAGTTCGCGGCTGGTATAGAAATAGGATAACCAGAGCACAATATCGGGAATAAAGCCGCCCTGTACCATCATTTCTATTTAAGAATGCACTTGAATATTGGGAAAGAATGGAGGGGGGAAACGAACCTCCAGTATTCCCAGAAGTGCCCTGGTGGCTAAGAACGATCCTCGACCACTTAACCCTGCCTGTGCCATGGCGACAGCCGACCAGAGGGTAATCTGCAGGGGAATCCACCTATCCGGGCCAATCTTCTTGGATATCAGCTGGGATGGAAGCTCAGCTAGGAGAAACGACACATAGAAGACCGTGTTTCCAAGGTTAAAGTCTAGGTATCTGTATTAGTATCGCCGCAAATAATACCAGTACGAAGCATTCAGACCATTAGTAGTGAGACCGAGGTCGTCTAGGAAATTATCAGCTGCTGCTTGGAAAAGGTTCCCCCTGTCGACCTGCAGACTGAAGAACATAATACACTATTGGATAGCATGTTAGAAGGCGAGGGATAGCAGATCAGAACGGATCTTGACGCACCGCCCAGAGACAGACATGCCGGTCCAACTTGCGCACGAGTGCTTTTTCTTCGTCGGGTGTCCAGGTGAGTAAAGGATCAAAGGCATGTCTCGCTTCATACTTGGCCTTCTCGTAGATAAGTCGATATCGCTCTGCAACCTCGGGGTCTGCGAAGGGATTGTCCGGCGAGCTTTCGACGACATCCGCAGATTTCACATCAACGCTAGGACTCTTCGCAGGTGAAATGCGATTCATCCTGAAGCAGCAGGTTTTAACCGGGATCGGTGCCCAGTTCTTGCAAATTGATGGACTGTAAACTTAGAGATCCATGTTCTAGGCTTGTTGAAGCACCGCATTCCATACGTATTTATCTCCTTCGCTCTAGATGTCGTAATTAGAAGCAAGAAAGGTGAATTACTCTACAGCCGAAACTTTTATTTGCAAAGGCGTACATTCTCTGTCCATGAGTTTGTCGGTGTTAATTCGTAGAGGTAGGAAAAATCGGTCATCGCTGCCCTAGCTCCCACGAGAGCACCCACTTGCACGAGGCTCGAACCCTGTCACCGATACCTAGGCTATATTTGGCTTATCATAACCTATCAGAGGATGCCGGAAATTTGTAACTTAGTGTTGCAGCATTCCGCGGACCCCGAGTTATATAGGGAGTCATCTACTTCTCGGTGGCTCTGTGGAGATGTACCCTGGATCAAGAAAAAAAAAAAAAAGTCAAACTAAGCTTCTGGTGACACCCAATAAGCTACTGGCAAGGATCTACTTAGACCACTTATAGATGCACTTTGGGGGTAGTTTTGTCCGTCAACGTCGATATTTTGCATCACGCCATCCCGCTGTTCGATAACGTCCTCATATTTAGGCGTCAAGTATAGCCGAACTTGCCTTGAACGATGGCGATTGCGCAATTGTATTCGGCTTTAACTGGCTATAGAGTCAGTTGAGATTGCCGAAGGGATTGCAAAAGGAAGTTATATACTTAAAAAATGACCTGCTAATTGGGGCTCTTAGACGTCGTAAAGATCTTGGATCATAACACGGATACTAAGGCGGATATATCATGGCCCCCTCCGTGACTATTGCGGAGTCAGTCTCCTCAGGTACCTCAAATAAGAATGGAGCAAGTTTGGAGGTGAATCCGCAATCATACAAGGCAGATGCAGAACTCAAAGGCACGGACAAGCAACCTCCAGCTTCCTTCCCACATTATCTACCGGTTTGGGACCCGGTCACTGCCAAGTAAGCAAGTCTTTCACGCAGCGCGCTGTTCGATTAGTTGACATTTGGATATAGTCAACCGGCCCTAGCGCCGTTCGAGCATAAGGAGAATGGCCTAGACGCTGATCCAAAGTTCCCTGATCTACTGCCTGCCGGACGTGCGGTTGTAGATCATTTAACCCCATCAATTGGAACTGAGATAAGTGGTGTCCAGCTCAGTCAGTTGACGGATAAGGGCAAAGACCAATTGGCTCTCCTCGTGGCCCAGCGTAAAGTGGCCGGTACGTGGGGATTTCAGCTCTGCACGGCTATCTTCAGCACTAACACACTCACTTGTAGCATTCCGCGATCAAAACTTTGCCAGCCTTCCAATTGAACAGGCACTGCAGTTTGGCGAATACTTCGGACGACACCATATCCACCCAACATCCGGGGTACCTCGCGATCATCCTGAGATCCACCTAGTTCATCGCGCAGCTGATGACAGTGAGCTTGAGAAGTTCCTGTCAACACGTACCTCGTCTGTCTTTTGGCATTCGGATGTGACTTATGAGAGACAGCCTCCAGGAATCACCTTTCTATACCTATTGGACGGTCCGACTACCGGTGGTGATACTCTGTTTGCTGATACAACGCAAGCCTACAGGCGTTTATCACCGGAATTTCGAAAGCGATTGCACGGACTAAAAGCAGTCCATTCTGCGGTTGAACAGGCGCGATCCAGTAAAGAAAGAGGAGGGCTTGTACGGCGAGATCCGGTAGAGAATGAGCATCCGATCATTCGAACACATCCTGTAAAGTTCCTTTCTTTCCCTTGGCTATAAAGAGTATTCCTTATGGCTGATACCGATCTGATAGGTAACCGGCGAAAAAGCGATATTCGTCAACCCACTCTGTGAGCTTCCAATGCCAGGACGTCCTTCAAAACTATACTAACAGAAATAGTCACTCGCCATGTCGTCGGATACAAAAAGGAAGAGTCTGAATTTCTGCTGAAGTTCCTCTACGATCATATTAGTCAGTCGCAGGACCTGCAGGCTCGCGTGAGGTGGAGACCAGGGACTGTTGTCGTCTGGGACGTAAGTATATCCCTGTCGACCTCGGGATTACTCATAGGACAAGGCTGATTTTGCTGTATAGAATCGGGTCACGTCGCATACCGCCATCTTTGACTGGAATGACGGGCAGCGACGCCATCTAGCACGCATTACCCTGCAGGCTGAGCGTCCTTATGAGACGCCGTTTGAGGAGTAAATGTTGCCAGGCAGGTGTGAAGGTTACGGACTCCGTCATATGGGGGATGAAGTCCATCCCAGTTCAATTTCTGTCTGGCGTTGTCAGAAGCCTTTATTGTACTGATGCAGACGGAAAACCTAGATATAGCTCTTTCGTGATGTGGGTGTTGCTACTAGGTATGCCTCAAAAATCTCCTAAGAGAGCTGTATATATATTTTCGGCTTATCATACCTATAGCCTTACATTCACTGTGCTTTACTTGGACCAATCATAAATATCATCCCCAGCTGTTTACAACTCCATCATGCAATCCCTCCACTGAGGGATTGTTAGTATAGAAGCTCAACTATTACCTCGGCACTCCCTGTAGGTAGATAGACGCTGATGTATAGAATAAATACAACACGTGACCATATACTAGACTTGCCTTGGTTGCTCTTGCGATGAACCACGCCTGGAGTAGTCGGGAAACCCTTTTTGGGGGTGAGTAGATCGCCGGGTTTGGCTTCATTGGGTTGACAATCATGGTGTTGGGAGGAAGGAGTCTTTATGTCCGAGGTGGGGATATGGAACTCTCCACCTAGCAGACTCCATAATAGGTTCAATTGTCGGTAGATTACAAACCTTAATGGGGTTCCCTCAACAAACGAAGCCAACAAAAACGTGATTTCCACTTTACCAGGGGGGAGAACCGGATTTGAAGCATCATCACAGTAAGGAGGACGGCAGAAGCAATGATGGAGAAGGTGACGTCATCATGAGGTGAGCACCCCCCAACAACCAAGAACTCCCGTCGTCCTACTACAGCAGGTCCTCCTCCGACTCGGAAACTCTCCTCGAGAGACAGACAACTCAACCCGTGGATCCTTGATTCGAGCTTCCCTCGCGGCTCACTCCCAGCGCCAAAAATAATCATGAAAGCTTGTCCAGGCACACCTCATTTCCCCATTTCGCCCCTCGCTTGCTCAATTGCAGCCCACTAGTCCATTCGTGGCACTCCGCGGCCATCCTATCGCTTGGTCTCGTCTCAATTCGGGCAGAGCTTGAAAAGGACGAGGCCTCGATCGTGCCATATGGAACCTTCCCTGTGAGAGATTGTCCCCTCAATGGTGACCTGGGCTGAAGCGTGCCGATCATCCACCTGGGCTACCCACTCTGTACCTAAACAAACACGCGCCAGTGCTCTCAAAATGATCTCATGGGCGGGAATCTTCTTCTCCCTATATACTGCGCTCTCCGCGTGTCTTGTCACTAAATCGTTGCCTTGGACAGCGAACGACACCGTGACGTCAAGCAAACTCGGTCCAGATCCTGGGTAGGGGGGGGGGGAAAATAGTCACCAGTGGTTACAGTGACGATCTGGGTTTGTTATGCTAGTATTTAATTAACAGACAGTTTCGTAGGAGCTGCCTGGGGATACGTGAAATTAAATTTATTTTTTGTCTCAATTCCTGATTCCTGGATTGATCGATTTTGCCCCGTCCCCTTCCTCCCTTGTTTCTTTACAGTTGAGACCTATCTAAGAGCTCTCGAGCATTCCGTTTCCAAGGCCTCATTCCAGTGATACCCTAGCGACGCGGTCCTACCCCTTTCCTCCTTGAATTTGTTTGGTTTGGATTCAGGGTTCGCCGTTCGTCTCTGTTGTTGCGCAAAATACCCTTTTTGTAGTGGTCGCTGAGTGTTCTGTGCCGCTTCACATCTACATCCATAATTTACTTCGTGTGTGTGTCCACTGCTGTCGTCTAGGCTGTCGATAGAGCTTGACATTGCTCAAAATGCCGAGTCGTGTTGTCAACCGTCCGACGGACACCCGGAAAAAGGAGAAGGTATGCTATTGTCAAGAAGCCAGAGGCAAGCGAACTGTATGCTGAGTCTGGCTCGATAGGATATCAATCAAAAGCTTCAACTATTCGGAATATACCAAGGTAGAATATGCCTGAATTGATTGACATGGGTATGAAACCGCTAACCAACCAATACAGCTTTCAAGAACGGCAGGCTTCCATCGGTGAGTATTCTAGCTACTGAGCATCATCACGCGACCGTTAATCGGATTTTATCTTGCAGAACAAACAATGTGATATCGCCCTGAACAGCGCCCTCACTTCCAAAGCTCTTACGTCACCGTCAAAAGAATTGTCCGAGGAGGGCCAAGCGCTTGTGGAGGATCTTCGCCAAGTCATCGAAGAAGCCAAAAAATTGATTCTGAGCAAAAATGAAGGACAGTTGCTTCAGGAGTTCATTTACGAGGCGGGCAATCTATCTGTCCGAGACGTACAGACACCGGAAGCTACGATCACCAGGGATGCCGCCCAGCAAGATGGTCAACGTGTGCTGGAAGGGTTGAAGACCTTGGGAACGCTACTCGTCACCAATGGAGAGTTCCGAAAGATCCGTGAGCTGCATGATCTTTGGCTTGAAGTACTTTCGATAGTCACTAATCACCTCATTAACAGTAAACGATGCAATGATTCTGGTCCGCGATATCGCCGGAGACGTTTCACAAAAAGCCGCCGACAAGGTCCGCCCATCGGAAGAACAGCTGGCTCAGATGGACCAGCCCGCGGAAGACAACGTCTGGCATGAAAAGCCGGATACAGCGAAATATAAGGAGCAGTTCAAGTCCCACTTTAAGAAAGATAAAGCGGTAAGTACAAAGTCAGCCGATACAGGAGTTTCCTATCTAACCTTAGGATAGCATCAAGATGCCGCGGAAGTTGTGGATACTGCGGCAGAAGCTGCCACTGGCCCCGACGGTCAGGTTGATGCTGTGGCTGGGGCCGTCGTGGGGGCCCAAAAGGCACAGAAGAAGATCCCTGAGGATTCAAAGACTCGAACCCGTGAACTGACCCAAAAGACCAAGAGCTATTTGTCGCAGAAGATGCCCAAGGAGCGCCGGGAGCAGGCTATCTGGCGTCTTAAGAAAATGGTCCTTGAAATCCAGGGCCGTTCTGACTGTGAGTTGAGCTCTCGGATCCTAGGCTACACACCTGATGGATGCTAACCAGGCATCGAACTGTTTAGACTACAAGGCTATTGAGGCGCTACTGGACATGGCTGAGAAATACGGCAGCCAGACTAGGAACCTCTCCCAACAGGGTGCCGGAAGTTTCAAGGATGTTCGGGGTCGGGACAAGGTCCAGGGCATGGAGAAGAACCTTCGAGTATGTTGGTTGAAACGAACACCTAGAAAAAAAAAAAAAAAAAAAAAAAAAAAAAAACTAACAATTGATTGTAGCTTTTGATTGAACGATTCGCGAACAGCACATCCTTGGATGATCTTTTTGATTCTCTCGAAACCATTTATCAAGATGCGGACAAGGACCCCGAACTGAAAGGGTGGTTCAAGAACATCAACACCTTTATTCGGTACGTTAGACTCTTATGATGCCAAGAGAGTGGTTGCACTAATAGCTGTAGCAAAACCCTGCAAGAGCAAGGGTACATCATGGAGGACGATTGCACACGTCAATGGGATCAGCTCTTTGATCATGGCCGGTACCTGCTTCGTGGTCGCTACAAGAACCATACAGATCGTATTTTAGATGAGCTCAAGTTCGTTGGCGACCAGTTCAATCAAGATCCCCAGAACCGGGCTTTTGGAGATACTATGCAGAAGCTTTTCAATGATCTCGGCCGCGATTCAAATGGCAATGTGTCATTCAAGAAGCATCTCCTGGTTGACATCAGGGATGTCATCATACCTGCCATCTTTGAGAATGTGCGCTACGTTCCTGTTCCCCGTATCGAGGTGTCGGATCCAATGGCCGATGTGGTAAGTAAATATTTTATACTTGTGAGGGGAGCATACAAGTAACATCATTTCAGGTTGTCGAAAACCTGGTGATTGAGAGCGACAACCTGATGCCAAACGTGGTCGAATTCGGTAGCGACAATTATTTCCGCTGGGGGCGTAAGAAGATCAGCAGTAAGAGAGACAATAAGGTAGGTTAACCTCGCCGCCCCATAGTATCTCTCCCTACTAACTGTTAGATCAGATTATGATCTCCGTGTCCGGAATCCAGGCGGACCTGAGAGGTGGGCTCACATCGAAAGATACATATCAAGTTGCTATGCTAATTACACCTATAGATGTCAGCTACTATCTAAACAAGAAAGAGGGCTTCCCTTCCATCACCGATACTGGTGTGATGGATATCTTCCTTGGAGGCAACGGGTTCGGATTCAAGATCGCTGCATCCACCGCGCAGAAGAAGGACCGTCAACACTTCGTCAAGCTGGATAAGGTAACCGTCAAGATTGACGAAATCAACATCAAGTTGAAGAAATCCAAGCACAAGGCCCTCTTTACCATCTTCAAGCCCTTGCTCTTCCGCGTTGTCCGCCCTGTTCTCCAACGGGTCCTCGAGCAAAAGATCCGTGATGCCTTCGAGAACGGCGACGCATTCGCATACGACGTCCACACCGAGGTGAAGCGGGCCAAGGAAGCCGTCAAAGACGACCCCGAAAACGCCCAAAACATCTACGCCCGATACTTGGACGCCTTCCGAACCAAGTGGGAAAAGAAGAAGGAAGCCGCCGCCGCAGTGGCCACCCGCGACACCAAGGTCCAGACCGCAACCACCCTCGCCGGCTCCTTGTTCCCCGAGATCAAACTCCCCGGCGGCATCACCACCAAGGCTACCGAGTACGAGGAAATCGCCAAGCGCGGCGACCGCTGGGAGTCCCCCATCTTTACCATCGGCACCGCGGCAGAGTCCACCGATATCCCCAAGGCCGCGGATATCACCCGCAAATCACACACCACCGCCAATGGCACCCTCGGCGGCGCCCACATCACCAACGGCGGTGGTGCCCATCTAGGGACAAACAGCCATGCAAAGACACACGACCACTCGCTCGCGGATGGTGGACTGCACAATGGCAGCACCACGAAGGGGGAGACAATCCCTGGAATCGACGCTGCGTTCAACCCCCAGACAGCATAATATATGATACCACCAGCGTGGAGGGATATTTGCCTTGATTAATTCACGTTGGATTATTTTTTTTTTCTTATTTTTTTGTTTCATCGTACTGAAATACCTGAACTCGTTTGTTACTTGTTGTCTGCCTGTGTACTAATATGTTTTTTAACGTCATTTCGCCGTCTGGATCTATAGGAGTAATGAATGTAATTCTTAATTTAGTTCCCTGACCACCCATTCGTCATGCTGAGCGTAATGTACCTAGATAATCAGATAGATGTTCAGACTCTGCTCGAGGATAGGAATATGGGGGGAGAGACATCTATTGTCTTATCGTTTCTATATGGCTATTTTTGATTTGTGCTTTGATTGCCCTCTTGTATAATTTTTCGTTTCCTTTGGTTTTTTACATCTGGTTGAAGTATTTCTCCCAGCCCAACTCTCGCATCTTGGTCCCCTTCAGCTCCATATTCTCTGCCCGGGCACTTTCAGCATACGCTTCTACCTTACGCTGGATGACCGGGTCAAAAGAGCCCAGAATACGGGCGGCAAGGAGAGCGGCATTGATACTGTTGTTGATTCCGACGGTGGCGACGGGGACACCTATAAGAGAGCAAACAAATGTGTTAGAGGGGAATTTGGTTGAACTAGAGATTGGGGGAACCATTGGAGGGGGCAAACATACCACGAGGCATCTGTACAATGCTATAGAGACTATCTACTCCGTCTAGCGAGCTACCCTTCACCGGTACACCGATGACTGGGAGAGCGGTATGGGCCGCAGCCATACCTGGGAGATGAGCAGCACCGCCAGCAGCGGCGATGATGACCTTGATACCGCGCGCGGCAGCACTGGCAGAGTAATCAGCCATATAGGTGGGTGTGCGGTGAGCAGAGGTGATGTCGACCTCAGGCTCGACGCCGAAGTAGTCGCGGAGAAGTTTGAGGCCGGGGACCAAGGTCTTGAGGTCGCTGTCGGAGCCCATGATTACGGCGACTGATGGGGCGGCCTTGAGGGGACCGGACTTTTGGGCTGGGGTCTTGACGTCGGTACGCTGGGAGCGAATCTCGTCTACCACGTCGATCAAGGGCTGGATGTATGTCTCCGCTTCGTGCATGGTGGCCGCTGTGACCGTTACATGACCCATCTTGCGACCGGGTTTGGCGGCACCCTTGCTGTAGAGGTGAATGCTGGCGTTGGGGATGGACAGAGCAGCCTCCGCGGCCTTCAAGTGGGTATCCGGAGCGGCGCCGCCAATGATGTTGAGCATAATGGATGGTTGGCGGATCTGAAGGCTCTCGGGGGGGATGGGGAGGTCAAGGATGGCACGGAGATGGGTATCAAATTGAGAGAGGCCGCAGCCTTCAATGGTGTAGTGGCCGGAGTTGTGGATTCGGCTGGCGATCTCGCATAAAAGCAGGCTGCCGTCCTTGAGGAGGAACATTTCGACACCGAAGACACCCTTTCCGTCGAAGGCTGCAACAGCCTTGCGGGCTAGCTCTTGTGCTTTGTGGTTTATAGAATCGGATACGTTGCGAGCGGGTGCGTATACCAGCTTGCATATCGAGTCCTCCTGGACGGTCTCGACAGTCGGGTACGACAGGACATCGTCCTTGGTTTTCACGACCATGACAGCCAATTCCTAAAGATAAGTGCATGTTAGGCTAATATACCATGACAATTGTCGAATCCGAAAGCGCGCAAACCTTTTCGAAGTAGGCCCATTTCTCAACGTAGAGTGGTCGGTCTTTCAGTGCCTCGAGAGCGTCGGGAATATCATCCTTGGTTTGCACACGGTAGTTTCCTGTACGGCATCAACAAGTTAACTATCGGTATCCATCTAGATTACCATGCACAGTCTTCGAAGGCTCACCTCGCCCATCATAAGCCATGGTCTTTGACTTCAACATCATCGGATATCCCAACTGCTCTCCAGCCTTGGCCAATTCCTCCGGTGTGTTGTCAACGAGTTCACGATGCTCGGCCATTGGGATTCCATACTTGGCCAAATGTTCCTTCTGGTTGAATTTGTTCTGGATTGTGCGAATCGCCTGCCAGCTGGGCTCAATCTGGACCTGGGAAGCGACCTCCTCCAGAGCATAGGTATCGACATGCTCAATCTCCGCGGTTATAACATCGCACGACTTCGCCAATTCGCGCACAGCTTCGCGTTCCTTGAAGGATCCGGTAACATGGCCATTGTGGAAGCTAATCTGTTTGGCAGGAGAATTCTCCGCATCCAGGACGTTGACCTGGATGTTGAGTCGGTTCGCCGACTCGACCAGCATGCGACCCAGCTGGCCGCCGCCAAGAACGCCCACCTTGCGAGAATTCCACATCCTGAAAGAAAGGGCGAAAGATCTGAAGACGAGGGAGGTAGTTGCAGGGTGAAGAGGGAGAGAGTGAGGTCAACGAGGATGAATCAGAGGAGCCCCTCCACGGATCCGCTTTTGCAGCCAAATCAGGCAAAAGACGATGAAAAAAAGATG
This sequence comes from Aspergillus conjunctus, assembly GCA_027569095.1. Lineage (NCBI taxonomy): Eukaryota > Fungi > Ascomycota > Eurotiomycetes > Eurotiales > Aspergillaceae > Aspergillus > Aspergillus conjunctus. The sequence continues at coordinate 118,946 of JAPDEL010000015.1, read as the reverse complement.
AAAAATGACCGATAACCATCACGTGAGGGCACGATAAGCGCCTCGATAGACCAATCAGAGTCTGCAATCTAGCGGGAGAGAGTCGCTCTTTCCCCGCCAACAGGCGGTCGGTCGGTACTAGTACGGTATCGTCATCGCCAGCTCCGTACGGTAAGCTCGATACCGATTCTCAGATACCGCCTCGGGCATCGCGTCACTCGACATAATTCTGCTTTTCCGCTTCCCTCCAGCTTCCCCCAGACGTGGCCCTCTGGCTTCAACCTGTCGGGAGAAATGTCTCTAGGTATGTGCTATTGCTGAACTACCTCCGCCTTTGTCCAGTCTTTCTTTTGAACCATAGATAGTCATTTTTTCTCGCGTTAACCCCTTCGATATCCGCCCCTCGTCCACTAACCAGCTCTGTTCCGACAGATGAAGAAAGCTTGGAGACGGCCGCCAATGGCGGTTCGATAGATCTGTATGCTCAGCCTGTGGTCAAACCTGCCACCTGGAGTCGTAACAAGTACTGATATTTCCTTTTTTTAGTGAGAAATGGCCCAGCATGGTCGAGCCACTGCTTGACCGATTGGAATATGTGGGCAACCAGAGCTTCCCGCTTTCACCAAGCGTCTTTTTTTCGCTGACAGTCTGATGGCTCTTGCTAGATCATTCACAATGCCTTCGTGATGCCCGTCATGCCTCCCGAGGGCCCCTCTATGGTTCTTGATCAAAACCCCATCACATCCTTCCTCCATGACCCCAGTGCCATTCCGTCGAGTAGCAACAAAGAGAATGCTGCGCCGCCAGATCTACAGACTCCCCCACGACCTCCACCAACCTCTATGCTCCCCCCATCCTCCACTGACCGCATTCCCGACTCTCAGCCAGCATCTCAAGTAGGTGCCTCCAGCACAAATCTCCCAGGGCCACTCCAGCTACTGCTCGATTCAATTAGATCAACCATGAGATCTCTGTTCACTTCGAAGCCTCCGCATACTATCCAAAGGCTAGCGGAGCTGATACTGCGCCCCAACTCCCACTATCGCACCCTTCCCGCGTACCTCCGAGCCGTGGATCGCGTTGTTTCAGTCACCAGTACCGCGGATATCTTCCCCCTCCCACAGCAAGCTAGCGTGGCCCAGCTTAATGGTGTACTGAACGGCGCAGAGAATACCTTTGTGTTTGCCGAGAATGCACTGGGGAGCGACGAGTCCCTCGGCGGCGCCCTTCTTACTCCAATCCCATGGTTGAGCAATGTCGCCTCACCAGACGCTGATGCCGCAGCTGTCATGGACGAAGGTAATCCCTACCACTTGCGTGCGCCTTTATCCCTTTTGAACCTATTATGTGGACACATGGATCTCCTTGAAGAGAGCATCTCTGACATCCCAATCTCAGGCGCCGAATCCATCCAAGATCAACAAGTATTGCTCCAGGAGACAGAGACTACCCAGCAACACATCATCCCTACTCAGTCAGAAACAGTAAGCATCGAGAACGAGGTCATGGGCGGCGCCGCACCAACAACGGACGACGCAGAAGAGTTTCCTCATGCTCGCGGCCCATCATTGCTCGGCGTAGAAGACCTAGGTCTGCAGGACGGCAAAGGTGTCCAAATGACACTTTTGAACACCGGAAGCGGAAGTGAAAGCCAGACAGAGGATCTCCAATCCACACCGGCTCAACTAGCCCAAGGTTCCGGGGAAACCCAAACATCTCTCTCATTAGCTTCGAACGAAGATGCAGATGGCGACGGCGATATTTCCCTCGCAGACGAGTCCTCCGTAACCCCAGCTGATAAAGATCAGCAGGCTTGATCTTTAGTAACTACTTCACAGTGGTAGGGAAAGGATTTTGTTTGGAGAGGGAAGGCGTTTTGTCTGGCCGGCCGTACGTGCTTATCCTGGATTTGTGTCTTCATCTTTGATATTTTTTGCGCTTTAACTTCATGATTGACGATCTGAAATATGATTCGGCGATGAGATGCCTCGTGCTTTCCTTCTGTCCATGATCATTTCTTCTTTTTGGCGTTCAAACCCATTATATGCAAAACTTGTAGCTAGAACAGGATTCGGCTCCGGAAATGGATGACAATTGCATACCCTAGACAGTATAAACACATTACAACATATCTACCACATTCTCTTTTCTTTTGACAGTATATTTATTTCACTCAATATAAATGCTATATAACAACGATGGGAGGTATCAAGCGAACTAAAACACATAAATAGAATACACAATAACCACAAATCCAAAAGACATCGTTACAGAAACCCTTATGCCAAAAGATCTACTTAAGGAGAAAAACCGAGGAGCGCTGGAGCTATACAACCGGCTCCACATTCTGGAGAGGCACATACCCACCTTCGAACCTCGAGGCTTCGGCTGGTCTACCGGTGACCAAAGACCGGATCCTACCCACCGTTCCTCGGACCCATTGGACTGAGCGTCTCCGACCAGGAGGTCCCGTGACAGAAAGGGCGGCTTCCCACCAGCTCTTCCGGGAACTTGGGAGGCCGGAGTTGGCGTCCACTCCAAGTTCCTTCTCAAGACTCTCAGCGTCCATCCACCTCGGTCGTTTCCAGAACTTGAGGAGGAGACTGCTGACGACGACGGAGACGCTGGAGAGGGCCATTGCCGCACCGGCGGCCATGGGGGGTAACATGTATCCGCCAAAGGGGAGGAAAAGGCCCATAGCAAAGGGGAGGCCGATGACGTTGTATGCGCAGGCCCACACGAGGTTCACCTTGATGCGGTTGAAGACAGATCGGGAGAGGGATAGGCTCACGGGGACGGAGAGGAGGTCGTCCGGACGCATGAGGACGATGTCGGCCGCTTCCATTGCGACGTCTGTTCCGGAGGAGAGGGCGATACCTACGGACGCGGTGACGAGGGCGGGGGAGTCGTTGATTCCATCGCCGACCATAGCGACCCGTTCACCCGTTGCTTGCAGGGAGGCGATGATGGTTTGTTTATCAGAGGGGGAGACTGAGGCGTGTACTGCGTCGGTGGGGATGCCGACGGCCGTCGCAATGGATATGGCGGCGGCGTGCGAATCTCCTGTTATGAGCGATGTAGAGAGACCCATGCGATGCAGTGCAGCTACTGCGGCCACTGCGGTTACCTTTACTGTATCTTGGAGCAAAATGGTGCCGGAGAACTGGCCATCAATCGCCACGTGGACCTGGGTGATGCCAACGGGGACGGCAGGCTTGGAGCTAGTGGGTGTATCGGCTGCGTTATCTGTTGATTCCGGAACTGAAATGTTGTTGGACTTCAGGAACACAGCGTTTCCAACCAGTACACGATACCGAGTGCGATCAGCACCAGAGGTTGGCTCAACCAGGGCAGAGATGCCTTTACCGACACAGTTATCGAAATCGCCTAGGCTTCCCGGTAGTCCGGCTTCTCCCAGGTGCCTTGATTCGACCTTGGCTGCAGAGAAAATAGTTTTGCCGATAGGGTGTTCGCTGCTCATTTCAGCGAGTCCAACTATCAGCCACCAAAGCCGACGGCGCACCTCGGTTGAGGCCCAGTGTTCTTCAATCCGGGCTTCAGCCACGCTCATCTTCCCGGTGGTGAGTGTACCAGTTTTGTCAAAAACCACATGAGTGACTTTTGTTGCGCTTTCGAGAACAGCTCCACCCTTGACGAGGATACCTTGCTGCGCACCAACACCAGTCCCGACCATGACTGCAGTTGGGGTGCTTAGTCCTAGGGCACAAGGGCAAGCAAAGACAATGACTGAAATGCACAGCTTGAGGCAGACCATAACTCTACCACCACTATCATCAGAGACAAAAATCTTAGGAGGGTTGGGAAGCAGGTGACTAATGAACATCCAGCCAAAGAAAGTGACTAGCCCAAGGCCGATGATGGTTGGGACAAAGTAGCCTGCCACGATATCTGCCATCCGCTGAATAGAGGCCCGGCTGGTTTGGGCGTCCTGGACCAGCTTGACGATTTTACTAAGCTGGGTGTCCTTACCCGTCCGGGTGACCTTGAAGTCTATCGCGCTCGTGCCGTTGACTGTGCCCGCAATAACAAGGCTTCCCTTCGTCTTATGGATTGGCAAAGCCTCACCGGTGATCATACTCTCATCGACATAAGTTTCGCCTCGGATTACAATACCGTCGGCGGAAACTTTGTCTCCTGGATGAAGAATAATCACATCACCCACCTCAATAAGCTCAGTCGGAATAATCTTGTGGCCAACTCCCGACCTGTCATTTGAAGATGAGGCAGCTTTTTGGTCGTCAGAGCTAACCTTCTCCCAATCTTCTGCTAGCTTCTCAGCAGCAATTGGGTCTTCATAGATAGTGGTCATGGACGGCGCAAGAGACATAAGTCGGGAAAGAGCGGCAGATGTTTGGCCCTTAGCCCTATTCTCCAACCACCGACCGAGGGTTATGAAGGTGATAAGCATAGTACTTGTATCAAACACCGTGCTGGGTCGTCTATGGGGGTCGAAAATCACAGCAACAACCATAGTAAAGACACTGTAGAAGAAGGCGGCGGATGTGCCAAGCATAACAAGAACATCCATGGTCGGTGAGCGATGCCTCAGTGATTTGAAACTGGTGATATAGAACCGCCTTCCGATTCCGAACTGCACAGGAACGGTGAGCAAAAGGCACGCAATATCCCCCAGGAAGAGACCAGGTAAAATTTCAGCTTTGCCAAAATCGAGCATCGGGAGGTACATAGGCAGTATCATGTTGATCAGAAATACAGGTATGGCGAAAAAGAGTGAGATCAAAAAAGCCCTTCTCCACTCTAAGACTTCCTTGGTTTTGGACAAAGACTCGAGTTGCGCATTCGTATCATCTGAACTAGCCAGCAGGGCATTGTAACCAGCGGCTTCGACCACCGCCACGATCGAACGAATTCCGACCCTCGATGTGTCATATGAGACGCTGAGTCGAGAGATGGCGAGGTTAATGGATGCCGATGCGATTCCTGGCTCTTGGAGAAGGGAATCCTCGAGTACCGCAGCCGATTCGGCATCCCGCAGCCCGTGAACGTCGAAAGCGATCTGATTCATACCTCCCTTCTGCGCAAGGCCTTGCACCTCAGACACAACTTTCGCATCGAATCCCGCGTCTTCAATTAGAGTGACGATTTTCTGGGGCGGAAGGGTAGTAGGATTATGAGTGATAATCGCTCGCTCGGCGAGCAGACTAATGTTGAACTGGACCAGACCCTCCACATTGTTGAAAGCATTTTGTACACTCGCCGTACATGCACCGCATGTCATTCCGTCTATGGAAACAGTAGTCACCATCAGCTGAGATGAGGGATCCGTACCCTCCTGTGAATTACGAGGGTCACTCCAGGGCGTGGAGGTTTCCAGCACCTTTGCCCCGAAGCCCCGGTCCTCGATTATCTCCGCAATCTGCTCCGCCGAGATAGTAGAGATATCATGCTCCACTACTGCTCGCTCCGAGAGCAACGATACACTGACGGATTGCACTCCCGGTACTTCAGCCAGCCCACTCTCCACTGCTGATGTGCAGGCCCCACAGGTCATACCCTCCACCGCCAGCGTTGTAGTCGCAACATTCGCTCTGGGGCTGCTGCTGCTGCTTGAGAAATGCGCCGGTATGCGGCAACTTTCGGTGGAGAGGACGGTCGCATCAAATCCGGAGTCCTCAATCATCTCGGCGACTTTCTCCGCTGACAACCGTGTTGGATTGTGCTGGACAACAGCCCTGCCCATCATCAGGCTCACGGATACGTCGTGAACACCATCAACGTCCTTGAGAGCGCCCTCCACAGCGGACGTGCATGCGCCGCATGTCATTCCGTCTACTTTGACCGTTGTCGTGGCCATTTGTGCGGGGAGCGACCGGGGGGAGGGCCACTATATCCGGCGCGTATCGTAGGTAGGGTAGGAAAAGGTAAAATAGAACCCAGGCAAAGAAGCCGGAATCACAGATTCGTTACTGCATAAATCGTTTTTTGTCATTCATTAGAGGCGGATTATCGTGATTGAGAGAAGAGAGATGAGAGGCGAGGAATGGAAAAGATGATGCGCGAGGGTCAAGATCAAGTGAGTGCGGATGGGACGGAAGTCGGGATCGTGGCATCATCCATGAAGAAAAAAGTAAGAAATGAAGGGTGAGCGCCCCTTCTTAATAATTCTCACCAGAAGAATTTTAAGGCCCGAAAAAGATTTGGGGGGAATCCAATATTGCAAACCATATTAAAAAGTAATTACCATCATGAGAAGAGGGTACCAAAATCAAACTAAAGCTCTTTTCATCCAAGGAAATATCCACCTTGCGAGGTCTTGCGAGGTCCCGCCTTGAGCTGCGGCCGTGAAAAGCGGCGGTATGGGGCCGTAATGGATTTATTACGCTCAGCCGACACTGAGTTTCCTTCCCTGAACCATAGCTCAATAGAACACCTGCAAGGAGGCTATACCTAGTGCTTTAGTTGATTCCTGGGACCTTGAATATAAAGCATGGTCTATGATCTGATTCGTTCTCTATTGATTCGCTAAAATATTACCCAAGCACCAGCCACGACGAGATCTGCGGAGTATTTCCTTGAGCAATCATCCAGGTAACAATAGTGGTACCGTACCAGTACGAGATCATCCAGAGATAAGATATGATGGAGAACTCATGATGGACGTATTGTAATACCAACGTGTTCCTTTTGATATCGGAATTTCCCAGCTTAGAGCTAAGCATCAGAACAGTAATAATAAAGCTGAAAAGCTGAGAGCAAGTCAGCCCCTTTCCTAAGCCCAACATGAGCCACGTGCAAGTTGCGACTCAGTCGAAACGCTCCTGGTCCTTCTAGGGTTTCATTTAGAGGGCCGCCCTTTCACCGCAGATACTAGACTAACCCCCATGCTTTCGAATTCAATAGTTCTTGTCGCCATAAAGTAAACAATCATACAATCTTCACTCGTGATCAAAGCGCGAAAGACCCCCTATTTCTGACGAATATCGACGATCAACCTTAAACAAGTGTCATCACGAACTTGCATTGCGTGCGGAGGAGTGATCGACAAACCCTCAAGTGAGCCAAGAGGAGTTCAAAATCAGACCACATTCGTAGAAGTTTGCATCCTGTGCAAACATTCCCATTCGGGGCATCATCTCCATGCCTCCCGTATCCCAATGTCAACATCCCTCCACCATCGACGATCATCACTCATCACCATCCCCCGTGCTACTTCATCCCCATAGCGAGGCCGAGTATATGATTCTAGCTTCCTGGGCTAGCCCGACTACAAAAACTAGCCGAGTACTCCCCTCCTAGTCGATCTTTCACCCTCCCTCAACCAAGAGGCACCTTCACCACCTCCCCGCACCGCCCATCTCATTGAGGGAACACATTCCCAGATATTCCCGATGGACCAGGTCCACACTCGGGCCATGGAGGCCCTCCAACCTTTCATTCACCTCGCCAACTCAACCAGTGCCACGTCACCCCGGTTCGTCGCCAACATTATCACAAATGCAACGACAAGTCCTCACACGTACGTCTTCGCGGAGCTATTGGAGCGGCCCGCCGTTCAAGCTCTCCGATCCAATGAAACCCCGGATGAATTCAAAGGCTACCTGACGCTGCTCGAGATCTTCGCCTGGGGTACATGGCAGGATTATCAAAGTAAGAACCGGGAATCATGAGAACCTCGAATAAACAAGCCTAACTGTTCAGCAACACCAAACCTTCCTTCGCTAAACGATGAGCAAACCCGAAAGCTCCGTCTCCTTTCTCTCCTCTCCCTCGCTGCCACCATCCAACCTCTTAACTACGAAAGCCTCATGGGCGCCCTCTCCATCTCAGCCCCCTCCGACCTCGAATCCCTAGTCACAACCGCCATCTACTCCTCCCTTATCAGCGCCCGGCTCTCCCCAGCGACATCCCCTCCCACCGTCAACGTGACATCCATAGCCCCCCTCCGGGATGTGAAGCCCCAGTCCCTCTCCACGATGATCACCACTCTCACGCAATGGGAAACCCGCTGCGGCGACGTCATCAGCGACATCGAAGCTGAGATTGCCAAGATCCGGACTGACTCCACCCAACGTCGCGCCAAGGACCACGCACGCGCTGTTCTGATCGAGAAGATCGTCGCAGGTTGGGGCTCCGAGGGCGGCGAAGCGAGCGGACTGGACCCCGCCGCTGCTGGTGGTGGCCGCAGCGGGTCCAGGAAGTTTGGCTGGAAGCCGCGGGATATCAGTGCCGGGTTGAGAAGTAGAAGTTTTCTCGGTGGGGGTGGGAATAAGCGCGAGTTCAAGGCCGATGAGTTCGACGACGATGGTTACTGGGATAACGGGAACGAATTCGAATCTGGGATGGATATCGATGAAGGTGTGGGGTTGAGATCTGGATTGGGTGGTGCGGGTGCCAGGCATGTCAAGCGCATTCTGGGGAAGAAGTCATAGCGTGCTTATGGCAACCCTGCGGACTTTAATTTCAAAGCTGAGGGTGTAGATGAGATACCATTGAGTGGCAGAAGCCCTATACCAATTAACGTGATCAGCCGGCATCTTCCCCGGCAGAAAGATTTTGTGTGATTGTAAGTGAAACCATGGAGAGTAATGAGGTTAGTAGTAATCACATTTCAATATCCTAACTACCAGAATATTTCCACAACACCAAAGCTTCAGTAAATGTCATCTAGCATACAGAAGTCCAGAAACGACGGGGTATTATGAGAAGATGAATGAATAGATAACGGAAAAGCCAATGTTGGCAAAACAGAGTGCAGACAAGGAAATAATGAGTGTTGGGGCCGAAGACCTTGTCACGAGCGACCACGTAGCCCTGTCACTCCCTAACCTAACCAGGAGTCACAGGACTCGTCCTTCGAGTACCTGGCTCTGTCTAGGTACGGCGAGTGGGAATGCGGGTTCTGGCAGTTCACTCTTGACTCTCCGGTGGGATCTGCCTCACATCGTATGTGCGAGTCATCTGTATCTGAAATCTTAGGCATGCTTTATAAGAAAGAAAGAGGAGAAAGATAAAACAAGATCCACAAAGGGTCGGCTATTTGCAATCCCATACATAACTCCAGGCCATGTGGTTTAAAGCATCGTCCCAGGAACAAAGATAAACAAAATACTCAAAGCAGCGGCGACAAACATGGCAATTAAAATAGTTGCAGAGGCTCGTTTTGTGAGCAGTTTCCGGACATAAGGTTCCCGGATTGGGGACCAAGTCATGAATGTATACTCGCTATACCCGATGAACGCCATGACGGGGTCGATCTTGTATTGGTATGAAACAATGAAGTAGGATGCAATGATGAATGGTAGAATGACCTATCGCTCTGGTTAGCCAGTCGGCAAAAACTAGTCAGGTGGGGAACTTCATACCCAGCACCGGATATGCCTTGGTTTATCGCGCAACACCACGTAAAAAGCGCCCCAGAAGCCTCCACCAAAACTGATAAGGGCAAGTGCCAGGCGCGCAATGATTGACAGCGGGACAAGATTACCCAGAGCTTTTGCCTGCAAAAACCCTGGAAAAGCATCGCGTTCCATTGCTTGGAAAACATAGTCCTTGGCGGGATCGAATACCTCGGGGTCATCTCGACCATCGTCTTCGATCAGGTTGATAATCGTAGACACCATCTCCTCCGGCAAGACGATTTCTCTCTCAGCACCAGGAAGCAGGTAGGTGTACAGAATCTTTTCTGCGCTGGCGCGAATATCGGGGCGCGCAACGGTGTGGCCAGGTGAGTGGTTTGACTCGTTCTTTGTCCCGAAGCTTGGGCGCGGTGGCTGTTCCGTCGATATCGTCTGGGAGATATTCTGCGACCCTAAGCTGCTCTGGGGTGAATGCCGAGAAGACTGACCCTCCGATCGTAGGAATGCCGACAGCCTATGATCAGCATCCCTCGCATCCAGGTCACGGAGACCATGGCGCAATCCAGAGGGTCCGGCTTCAACGAGCTGGATATCATTAAAGTTCTCGAGGTTTTCCAAGGGTGTTGAGGATCCTTTGCTCTCCGCTTTCTCGAGATCAGGTGTGGCAACCAAGACAGAGCGACGTAGTTCTCGGACATAGTGGCGGCAGAGGGACATGTGTTGGGAAACGTCAAGCCTAATTCAATTCAGTGTTAGATTTGGAGGCGAATGGCCCGCGACCCGGGGTTTCAGCGCAGGTTTCTTTCGGCATACCAAAAATCCAGATAATCGACCGACCGTTGTTGGTCGCGCATGTAAATATAGAAGGAAAAGAGATCAACGGGGGCGAGCGTTCGCCGGCTGAGAACCTCAAAGAGGGTCGGGAGGCGATTTCGCTGCTCCAAATCGACAAGGCCGGGTGTGCTCATTTTGAACGAGTGTGTCAATTAATCCCAAGTACCGAAAAAAGAAGGTTGGTGTTCGCCAATTGTTGTTGTGGTATTATATTAAAGGTTCTGGTGTTGCAAAGCAAAAGAGGGGCCGAAAAAGGGGAACGAACGGAACGATCGAGTCAGATCGTGAATTAGGAGAAACAACGAGTATATATCCTGTCCGCCAGGTTGTATAAGGCGATTAATCCAAAAGCGAGCGCTCAACAGCTATCAATGGGAGAAAAAAAAAAAGAATGAACGACAGGACGACTTAGGCGTGAGAAACCGGACATGCAAACTGTGCGAGGCTGCGACGTTTGTCCGGGACAATAGTGAGGAGCCCCTTGAGAGTTTCCAAAAAGGGCTCTGGGGAGTCGGAAGGCAAGAAACCAATGGCCACCGGACTGCAGCGAAATTCAAGAAGAAAATCCTCAAGCCATCCAGAAGCGCACGAAAGAGGAGGATGGAGGGGGGAGGGAGTCGCGAGCCAAGCCAACCTGCAGCAAAGACGAAGTCCTGGATGTTAATTAAAGACGGGAGCGTGTTTCTGCAGCAGCCAGCAAAACGGCCCGCCTCAATGTTAATCCGAAATGAAGTGGTCCACCTTTGATTAGTAGTTGGTGTTATTCTTGGGATGAATTACGTAGAAGGGAAAAGGTATCACCACGTTCTTGACAGCCTGCAAGGAGGGGATATTATGATTATTATTGTTCTCAGGGATGAATCAGATGGTGATGTTTGTTGACGGTGAGGAGAGAAGTGCAAGGCATGTCGCCAGGGATACATAAAATACCTGGCCATCAGAGCTCTCCTCCCATTGATCTTATTATCGAATGCAAGAGGAACAATAACGGTAATAATCGTTTTTTAGCCTCATGCGACCTGCGCCCTTAGAATTATTACAATAAATGCACCATGCATCATCGAGGCTCCCTTTGAACCCCACCCTAGAGACATCATAATAAATAATTCCAGAATCCATTGGATAGGTCATCAGTTCACTATCCTTTCTAGTCCGTTTGCCCCAAGAATGCACTGCGAGATGTACCTAAGAAAAAGAAAAGAAAGCCCAAGAAATCCAATGCTCCACAAGCTCCAAGCAATCGGGTATTGGCTCATGGGTCATGACACCATAAAAACACAGAAAACGCTGTCCCGTAACTCCCAGCTCCGCTCAACAACGATAAACCCATATCTTAACTTTAATGGCCATCTGCCAGGTGCTAGTCATACCGTTAGCGATCGGAAATTCTCAAATATCGAGGCAATTGAAAGATAGAATACTTACCGACCACTCGGGGATGTTTCGAATTTGTTGCCACATAAATTTCTCCAGCTTATTTGCGCTCTTGGCATAAGGTGTCGTCTCATTATTATATCTTCGACAGTTGTCAAAGATCAACATGGCGTCCTTGATGAAGTCCTGGGGTGTCGGGTACATGTCCTTCTCGTGCTTCTCCTCCATAGTGGACAAATCCATAGGCTCCTTGATGACCTCATAGTAATCAGGCACCTCATCTCGATTAACAGGCTGCGTAAAGGGCCACGCGGCGCTGTGATTTTGCATATCGTTGAGCAGATGTAATAGCTGGTTGTAATTCGGCCCATGACGTGGTTGGCGAGCCAGTTCATCCATATCAGGCGACCACCCCGATTCCTTAATCGCCGGGATACTCAGAGGGTCAATCTTGGAAGGTCCATTCTTCCACTCCTTGGGCGGCGCGTGAATGATATGGGACCGACTGAAGGCACGGATTTTGGCATGGACCGCCTCTTTCTGCTTCAAAAGCATGCGACCCACTTCAAGATACCGAAGCTTTGGCAGCATTGTGCACTGCATGATTGTTCCTCCTTCATAATCCTTGATGTATCCCATCCAAATCGACCTGTCCAACATGATTTCTTTGGTGAACCCTTGTTTCTTAAAATATCCAATCGCATAGTTATCAGCATAAGTAAGGAAATGCATGATACCCGATGTCGCCTTGACGTAATCCTACACACCAACCATGTTAGCATCCATTCTTCTCCGGGGTTCTGCCTCGTCCAGTCCTACCTTCAGATGAGACATCAAATGCGCACCATATCCCTTCACCTGCTGATCTGAAGATATGGCGCAAAATACTATTTCCGCAAACCTGCGACTATTAAACGGCCGGTAGGTGATCCCTCTATACTCGAGTTAGCCAGATCACGTGTCAAATTCCGCATGCTCCACCCATTCACATACCCTACCACCTCCAATGGATGCTTCACAATGGCTATAGAAAGATGCGATCTATCGTAGACTAGGCGCGCAATATAATCCTTGGGCATTTTTGGGAGCTGTTTTTGGAAAATGCATTTTAATCCGGTGAGGACGACGAAGCTATCGCGCGACCCATCATTGTTCACCACGCGGAACTCGATTTCGCCACGACGTTCTTCTAAAACGGCAGGCTATCCTCCTCGTTAGAGTAATCCATATCCGAATGGAAGACTAGGCCTCACCTTCTCCGGGAAAGGGACGATTCGTAAGGGTGGTTTCGCTAAGGGATCATCATCGGTCTATAATCAATCAAAGACCATTAGAATCAATCACTGCCTATATAATTGCGATTTAGGAATTACCTTGGGTTCCCTCTCCAGAGAATCGGTGCGCGCCTTTTTGCTCTGCTGTTGAGAATCTGGGGAAAGAGCCTCCTCCGATGCTTTCCGCTTGGTGCCTGGGCCTAGACTCGGTCAATATGACAAGATCACCCGGAAAAGAGCACCCTTTGAAAAGCGTCCACTCACTTTCTGTAGAGGCGGGCATTGTGATTAAGCTCTGCTGCGATAAAATTGACTGTCAGTTCCTCAACGGACGCGAACTGCCTTCTCCGCGCTTCTTGGGACGTCGATGATGATGACTGATACGGGGCGTTTTGGGGGGGGGGCGGAATCGGGATAATATTAGTCCGAATAGGTGCGGCCAGATTGGCTTTACGGAGCTTCCAGAGCTTCAACTCTTTACCCAGGAGATTACTATCATCAACATTCCCGTCCCATTTGTTTTGAGACAATAATTCTCGTCTCCCTTTCTCCATATCCCCCATTTGCAAGCTTTTCTGGTCCGAGTTTGCCGTGTCTCGTCCCCAATGTCTTTGAACCAGGTCTGGGAGGCAGCCTCCGCAAGCCCTTATACTCCCCTCATCTCCAAGGACAGCCAGTTTACTGTCGGCTTTAGCCTCCTGCTCTTTGGTGAGACCACTCAATTTCGATGTACTATTTCCAACTGCTAATCTGTTATTAATTGCAGCACTCGTTGTTTCAGGTCTTTTTGGGCTGAGTTAGTCTATCTTTACCCCCATTCGAAGTATATAGAAAAGTGGTCATTGTCTTACCTGTGATGCCCCAACAGATCGTTCCTTTCTCAGCATTGCATCCTTTGGTGTTCCAGCCTCGCTAGCATTCGGGTAAGACATGCGTAACGCTCTCCCTCTCTTCGACGAGCGCTTTCTGACCAACTTGCTGCTCCAGCTTCGGAGCCGTGTATATGATCTGCGCCGCTGGGGTTTACGTTTAAGTGACGGTGCTTCTTGCGGATACATCAGTTTACAATTCCCAGAGAGTTGAAAGCGAAGCCCAAAAAAAGCTTGTACTACTAGATACCCCCTCATTTTCTCTTTTGCGCCTTCTCACCAATTAATTTCCGCCAATTGCTTAATCGTTGTCCCTTGTATCTGCTCGCATCTCGTACAGAAGCATCCCACTCACAAAAATGGCGGATGCCGGTCCCATTTTCACCGCCGTCTCTAGCAACGCTCATCAGCTCTTCACACTTCTTCAGTGCATTGGGTTCGCCCGCAATGCCACTGTACAAATCACACCCGATGGGCTCCGTTTTTCTGTGGAGCATGGGCGCGTGATCCAAGGACTCGCATTTCTGGACAAAGCACTCTTCACCACGTATATCTTTAATCCACCGCCGGCAACCAATAATGGAGAGGATGATTCGATGGAAGATAATAACTCGGCAGAAGGCTCAAGCTATCCTTGCTTCGTTGTTTCATTGTCGGCCCTCCTGGAAACCTTGAAAATATTCGGTATAAGCGACTCATCTGCCGCCAATACCAACAGAGCAGCCAGCATCCAGCCATCAAACTCTGCATCCAGTGCATTCACAGCGCCCGCTTTACTTCTTGACCGCTCTTGTACCTTTCAATATCTCCACCACGGCTCTCCCTTCGGCATCACCCTAGCTGAAACCGGTATCAAAACCATCTGCGACTTGACAACATACGAACCCGAAGAAGGCGAACTCGACATACCCTTGCAGCGGGACGGCATCATCATGAAGATCATCATGCGCTCCGCCTGGCTTCACAACGCAATCACCGAACTCGGCGCCACGAACCCGAAAGTCCTCAAGATCTCCGCGTCCGCCAAGCAAGAACCCTACTTCACCCTCTCCGGCTCCGGCGGCCCCTTCAGCGAATCTACTGTGGAATTCTCCGTCGAACAGGAAGCCCAAAACAACGGCCAGTCATCCGACACCCACCGGAAAGTGCTCACCAATGACGGAACCTCCCGGTCACGGGCTACAAGGGCCAAGCTCGCTCCAACCGTGACAGAGACCTTCCTTGTGAGCCCGCCGTCATCCATGGGCACCCGCATCAGGCAAGACTTTCGATTCTCATTCATTCAGAAAGCGTCTCGTGCAATGGCTGTGGCGAACAAAGTAAGCATCCGCGGGGATCGACAGGGGGTGTTGAGTCTTCAGTTTATGATTGAGTTTGATTCTTCGGGTTCCAGCACAGTTGGAAACAATGCACGGCCACCTAAAGATCTCTCAGGGTCCACGGTGAGCTTTGTGGATTTCCGGTTCGTGCCGCTACTGGATGAGGATGAGCTCGAGGGCGAAGCGGTGCATTCTGACCTTGATTGATATGCTGTCTAATTAGTCCTATGTAGACTTGGGTATCAAGTGGAGTTATAGGGGATTAGATGTATAATTTAGAATTACCTGGATTGAAAAGAACGACTTCAAAACTCAATTTATGCAGCAAGAACACGTTTTTGGTATACTTCGGTTTGCTCTTCCCCAAACGCCAGACGACTATTCTACATATCCCAGACCCTATTGAATATACACAGAAAAAAATAAAGACAGAATGCAAAGGTGTTTTTGCCCAAAGAGACAAACGAGAAAATCACCACAGCTTGGAAAAAAAAAAAAAAAAAAAAAAGGAAAACTAGGAGAAGGGAACCAAGATAATCACATAACCTAGAACCCGGTTAGAATGCGCACTCCACAAGTTGTTGACCTGAAACGGGTGTCAGAACATACCTCTGCGATAGACTGTCTCTCTATAATCGACTTCTGTCTCTCATTCCTCGAAACACGATAATAATAATCACTGAAATCACCGCACTTCATATGGCGCAGGAACTCCTCGTCGTGGGTAATAACAATGAGCTGGAAGTTAGCCTGCTGCTGGCGCGCGCGGATGATGTCGTGAAGGGCCTCAGCCAGGGAGCGGATATTATCCCTGTCCAGGTTTGTCGTGGGTTCATCGAGAGCGATGAGACCACAGTTGACGCCAAAGCATTCGGCGAGGGCGAGACGGATTATGATACTCGCGAGCACCTTCTGGCCGGCACTGCACCGTCCACGCATGTCCATCTCCGCGCCCTGTTTGACCATGCAGACGCGGTAGTTGTAGGACCGGTTGCCCTTGGCGTTTTCGTTGTCGGAACGGATGAGGATGGTGTCGACGTCGGTGCCCCGATAGGTTTTCTGCCAGAGCTCGCCGATTATGGCGTTGATTTCCTCCATCTTGAGTCCGTGGTACTTCATGATGGCCTTGTCGAGGGCGCTACCATATCGGGCAAGGTCGTCCACGGCAGCTTTGGTGGTTTCGACCTTGATGTGAGCTTCCTTGTATTTGGATGCAGCGTCTTTATAATCCGTGTTCCAGTCTGAGAGGAGTTGCATCAGTTGATCGTCTTTGGACTTCATCTCACCCATCTTGCTGGATCGCTTGGTAGCAAGTACAGTGTGTTCACGGCTGCGTCTCTCTGATTCCTCTTGGAAGCGGCTCCGGTCAACTTCAGCATTTTGAGCCGCCAACTGCTCAATTTCCGTGGTCACTTTCTCAAGCGCTCTGTTTGCCTGGCGATATGTGAGGTTGTCTGCATATTGACGTTTCGTGTTTTCGCTGTCTTTGAGTTGGGCAGATATCTTATTGATTTCTATGGTTATGGTTCCCTGTTCGGCTTCTAGTTGGCTGATCTCATTCTCGATACTCTGGAGTTCACGTTTGCTGCGATCCAGTTGATTTGGTCCGCCTCGCTCGTTGTATGCGTCAATTTCCTCGTTCGCGAGCTCTACCTGGTGTATACTATCGGATAGTTGAGAAATCGTCTGTTGCATATCCCTCTCCCGCGTCTCTGCGCGTTGGCTGATATCATCATACTTGGCTTGCACCTTAAGCAGTTCTGGTGTCAACTCCTCGATGTCTTTTTCGGCAGTGGAAATCGTCTCACGCTGTTGGATATTGAGATTCTTATACTCCTCAATTCGAGCTATGAGGTCCGCCTTTCTCTCTAACTGGAATTTCGCGTTGTCGAGATTGCTTTTCACATCTCGAAGCTGCAACTCCATATTGTTAACTTCTGAGCGGGCTTGCTCTTTCTCGTTCGTGACCTTTGAAAGAGACTTCTTCAGAGCTCTAGATTTTTCCCCAATACCGGCGATTTGGTTCTGAATATCCTCTAGCGTACGGGGGGTTGCAGAGTCCTTCTGCTTCGACGAAAGCTCCTGAATCTGAGAGCGGATCGCTTTGATCTCGCCATCATATCTAACGATGGTGTTGACCGTCTTCGAGAGCGCCTCAACGTCTCTTTTCTTCTCAGTCTTCTCGCTCACGGTTTTATCCCGATCCTCAAGCTGGCCCAGAAGCTCATCACGTTGAACAAGATAATCCCCTTCTTCTTTCTTCAACTCAGGGATCTCTGTTTCCTTTAGGCGAGTCCATGTGTCATACGCAGTGCTGACTGCGCGGGCCGCATTGAGGTCCTCTTCAAGATTTCGCACATCCTCATCTTCAGCATCACGCTTCGCTTTCTTCACCAAATTTTCCAGCTTGTTCCTGAATGCTTGAAGCTCACTCTCGCTCTTGAATGGTCGTGTACACAATCGACACACCTTTGCTTGTTTTACAGTTTCCAGACAAGTGGCCATGTATTCGCCTATTCCGGCGTATTGTTCGGCGTCTTTTCTCGCAATGTCAAGCTGCACCTGTCGCTGTTTTAGGATCTCAGGATATTCCTCGGGTTCATCGTCGATCGCGTCCCGGATTTCCTGGACACAGTCCTTGAGCTCTTTCTGTCGCTGGTCAAGAGTCTTTTTGAGATTGTTCAGCTTGAACTCCGCTTGTTCCAATTCTCTGCTGATGGCATCCCGTGCACGTTCGGCATTCGATACGAGCTTAGACTCGTCCTCCAGGGTACGCTGGAAGTCCTGCTCCAACGTCTCAGGCTTCCACTTCGGATCGACAAACTTCGCAATTCGCTCTCCATGGGCCCCTGTCATAGTCTCCAGGCTGCGTTCTCGTTCCTTTAGCTCCTTCTTGAGGTGATCCAAGCGGGCCAAGTCACCAGCTTTCTTAGTCGCGTCGATGAGCTCGGAATTCAACCGCGAACTCTCGTCCTCGAGATTACGGATTTCCGAGTTCAGATCCTGGATTTCTTTGTCCCATGATGCCGATCGCCCGCGTTCCTTGGCCTGTTCTAGGCGGGACTGAATATCTTCAATATTAGATTCAAGGGCGGCTTGAACGCCTTCGTCGACATTGACTTCATTCAGCTTCGCCTGATAGCTCGAAGCCTCCTTATCATTTGCGGCTATCTGGCGCCGAGCAGCATTCTTGCTTTCCTGGAGAGCAGATTTTCGCTGACCAATCTCATTCAAGCTAGTTTGTGCTTCGCGTAACTCACTCTGCGCCTCTCGCTTTGCTCGGTCTAAGGCTTGGTTATGCTCCTTGAGGATTTTCCTAATCCTTCTCATGAATTCATCGACATCGGACTGGTCCACAATTTTATCAAAGCCCCGGATATTATTACTGCGTGCAATCTCTTTGGACATGCGTTGCCGTCTCTCAACTTGACGCTCAAAGTTGGCCTTGTCATTCTCGTACTTTCCATATTCAGCCTGCTTGATGCCCAACTTGTGCCGAGACCGCTCAATCTGTTCTTTAAGCTCCATATATTTTTCCTTTTGGGACTCTTCCTGCTGCTGAAACTGGATTTGCTTAGCCTCGAACTGCTCCAAGTTAGTTTCCAGCCACTCATCCGAATCGTCGAGCTCAACCAGGTGTCTTTGTAGATTGTCAATGGCCGACTGGATACTCTTTGCCTCGATCCGTTTGCCCTCCAGCGTCCCAAGAACCTGGGCGTAGCTTTCGGATTCCCTCCAAGCTTTGTCGGCGAGTTCAGCGACACGCTTCATCTCCTGATCCAACTGGAGAGTCTCGGCCCGAAGGGCTTCAATCTCATCCTGCAGCTTTAGGGACCTCTTCTCAGCCTTGTCCGCTCTCTCCTTGTCCTCTTTGGCATGTTGCTCCATAATCTTGAATTTAGCCAGCTCTTCGTTCTGTTTCTTCCGCAGGGCCTTGATGTTGTCGATCGCTTTCGTATACTTGATGGCGTCAAAAATCTCGTCGAATTTCTTTTTCAGAACAGACGGCTCGCTCATGGGCCATAGACTTTCATCCTGATGACAAAAGATGACCGAATCTAGAATCGCTTTGGACACACCGAGATACTGGGGCATGATCTGGTCCAGCTCCGCAACGCGCGATGAGATGGCCGTTCGCTCCCCATCTTTGACCATCAACAACTGCCCTTCCAGTGTCTTCTGCTGTCGTGTGGTTTTTTTAACTGTGAGCTGCAAACTTCTCGTAGCTACCATCTTCGCACCGGACGTGCCCTTGAATGATAGTTTCACCTGTGCCAAGACCTCTTTTTCACCGCAGAGCTACCGATTCTTTCTTTAGATAGTGTTTCTGCATAGTACCGAAGAGCCGACATACCTTCGGGTCGTGGATAAATGCACCACCCTTACTATTGGGGGGGAGATCGCCGGTTGTCGCATATTTGAGACATTCGATGATAGTCTATCGCCCGCAATTAGCACTGCAGCCTCCTCCCGCTCCATCCATCCGAGGATGAAATGTCGTTACCGTTTTTCCAGAACCATTGTATCCGACAATCAGAGTAAGAGGAGTATGGAATTGGATAGTCTCGCTGCGGGTGTTGTCGAATGACCGAACACTGGGGGGGGTTAACGAATAAGATTTAGTCAGATGTTTTCAATGAACCCTTTTTCTAAACTAAGGAGAATATAAGTCATAACGCACCCAAGAATCGAGAGCTTGTCAATCTTCGCTAGGGTGGAGATTAGTATGTTGGGTTCCCTTCGGAACAAGCACTACTTACACCTACCATGATGTCAGTGAGCGAAGACAGATAGAGCGCAAATTCCACTTACATTTTGCCCAAGAGTTCGCGCAGGTCAACCCTTTAATCAGGTCATCTAAGATCAGGAGAATGTCAAAAGGAGGCGTGTTGACCTTGCCAGTGGTAGGCAGATAAAGGCGGAGCTTCTGCCTGCGCGCGTCGACCGTCAAAACGACGCGGGGACAAGGCGCGAGGTCACGTGCGTGTATAGATTGTGATAGATCTCATTTCCAAGTCAGCATTTGCCTCGACGAATGCTCCAGTGCTACGGATATATTTTTGACATTTTGGTCATAATGGTCGTGGAATTAAAGTAGCATGCCAACTGCGAACAGACACAAGCAATGACAGAAGGTATGGAAAACCTTCAACGCCGCCACCACGCCCCTCAAGGCTATATTGAGTTCACTAAATCAATCAATCTGCAGGGGAGCAACGCAGAATCATATGGAGGTCGCTTGCCTAGTCCGTTGAAGATACGAAAATTGATTACTCAGGGGGGAAAGGTAACTAACTAGTTAGTTAACTATCGCAAGGGGCCTGAGCTGCTCAGGCCGTACTTTGGGAAATTGACAGTGTGGGATCGTAGTATGGTTTTTATTCTCCTCGGCGCATTCTAGAAACTCAAATTGGCCACATGAGGGGCCAATGAAAACCGATCCTTGAGAGACCTGGGTGTTTCTCTGATAATACGGAGGGCCTCTGCACTTGGGGATATTGTTCTGTACTACCTGCCTATCATCCATGCACCCCCTCTCTCGCTCGGTACTTTTGAGATGGGGAAAAAGAAAAGAAAAATGCAGAAACGACACCGGCCCCTCCCTGTGGCTGTTCTATGATTATACTCGGAAACAGGACCTAGCGAGAATTAGCAGGTTTATCACAGAATCTTTCAGTATCGGTGCAAGCCTCGACCAGCATCAGGGTAGGCTGCGTAGATATTTGGAATTCGTCTAGATGCCACAGCCGGTGCCTGCCGATGGACTCCGTTCCTCTGCATCAAATGCCCAGGCAGATAAGGATGTCGCCAGAACTGCCCTTGTCCTTCGCCGGCGGGAGCTCTCCTGGAGGTCAGTCAGTCCCTGGGTAAGGAACGCCTCACCGTCTGGCAGTGGAGACGCCGACAAGGTACGTGGGGAGCACCAATGAGTGCCGCGGGAGGCCCCCCTGATTTGTGGACGGGACAGAACCCGCCTTGTCACGCCGGAGTGGGTCGTCGTCGGTAGATCGAAGTACGTACTTCCACAGTGCCTTCCTGGTAGGAGTACTAGGTAATTATACACCCAGGCCGGAATTGACAGCTCTATCCACTCCGGACTTGTCTGGGTCGCTTTGGCTTTCGACCTGCATGTGCTTTTGTGTGGTGATGTGGATGGCGTGAATAATCATTCGGGCTCTCAGGTATTTTTACTTCTTTTTCTTTTCTTTTTTGCCTCCTTGTCCTGGTTCCTCTGGTCGACAAAAACCTTGAAGCTACTCTCTTCCATCATCACCCCCCTCCCCTCTCCCCCCCGGTCTCCCTTGGCTCACCTCCAGAATGGATCTTGCCCACCGCCACCACTTCCAACACCAACCCGTAGCAGTGCTACAAAATCCTCCAACATACGGACTGCACGCAGAACCATCGACCGGACCCTATGGGATGACGATGGAGTCGCAGCGGATCCCGCGCTCTCTCGGCCCTCTCTTTAGCCTACAAACCTCCACCCTCAACCAACCCCCGGCCCCCGGCCTGCAGGAGCAGCCATGGCCACAGCGCCTTCTCAGTGAGATACGAGATCTGCTCTTTCTTCTCCGACCCGATGGCCGGGTGCTGTACGCCTCGCCGTCCTGCAAATCCGTCACCGGCTTCGACGCCGGCCAGCTCGAACATAATCTCCTCTCGCGCTTTATCCACGACGACGACAAGGCGGTCTTCGCCCGGGAACTGGACGAGTGCATCGCCGTGGGTCGTCCGCTCCAGTGCCACTTCCGCGTCTACAAAATCGACAATTCATCCTGTCTGCTAGAGGCAAACGGCCATCCGCACATCACGGAGCTGAATAACCAGCGACAGTTCTGTCACGGCGTTTTCCTCATGTGCCGACCCTACCCCACACGGAGCGCCCAGCTCCTCGACTCCTTCCTAGAGCATAAGATCGAAAACATCCGCCTGACCGAACGCATCAAGCTGCTAAAGGAAGAAGAGGAGGAGGATCTAAACGCCAGCCAGCAAGCGAAGCAGGCCTACGCTGCTGCCACCCAGGCTACCCGTCAAGCCCAGTATACCGCCGCGGCGGCGACGGCAGCAGCTCCATTCAGTTACGCCTCCGGGAACGAAGCGTCGGTTTCCAGCGCCGAGGAAAACGAATCCTCCGACACACTTGCCAACGAGTCTGAGACACAGCCCCTGCTCGACCAAGCCATTATCCGGGCTGCGGCCGAGGGAGAGGACATGTCCCATATCGATGGAATCGAGCTCATGACAGGTTTGCACTACGGCGAGGGTGAACGATCTCAGGGTATCAGTACCGGGGTACGTCATAGTCGTCTCGTCCAGTGCACCGGTATCCCCATAGATCCGACTGGCGAAAGACGAAAGAGGATGAAGGGGGAGTACATGTGCACCGATTGTGGAACGTCGGACTCCCCCGAATGGAGAAAAGGTCCTGAAGGACCGAAGACTCTGTGCAATGCCTGTGGATGTAAGTCTTTTTTTTCCCTTACCTTTACTTCCCTGTTTGTCACTCTTAGCCACTAGCCTGGAAGTAATACTGACTCCTTCCCTTTTTAGTACGTTGGGCCAAAAAGGAAAAGAAACGTCAAGACTCGAGCTAAACCTCATTTCTTTCTGTTCAACAATCATATTTATTTTTATTTCCCCCCTGGTTTAGCTATTTTGGCGCCTTTCTACGGAGTCGGACCTGAATCATTCCGTGTCCTTCTTGTTTGTTTTTTTTTTTTTTTTTCCTGAATTGATAGTAAAGGGCAAGTCGCCCAGAAATCGCAAAGATACCCGTGATAGGAGCGCTATTATATATGAACAATTTGTCACCATGGGCCTAATGACTGATAACGATTAGCCTACTCCATTTTGGTTTTTTGGTTTTTTTTTTTTTTCACCGCGTTAGGCATTGCGATAATTATTTAAATTGACAATATTAACTAATGAGGTGACTCCTGGTCCCTGCGTATTTTGCAAAATAAATGGTATATGAAATGAGAATGAGGGAAATAACAGAAACTCCACGCAGTCCAACAGGATGGTGTTATGACGTAAATGAAAAAAAGGATCATTTCCGGGTGGTCAGAGAACTCAGGAGAGCCTCAGTCTTCATAGCGAGATATCATTTCTTAAACGCCTTCTTAGGAGGTGGAGGGAAATAGAGTTGCGGCTGGGGCTGTTTCCCAGACGAACTTGCTTCCACTTCTTGTTGGACGGACTGCTGAAGGTTTGAAGAGCCAAAGTGTTCCCGGAACGGAAGGTCGGTCGACGTGCTAGGGCTATTGTCCAGTCGGTTGAAAGCTAGGGTGCGGGGCGTCATTACCGGCATGAGCGGGCGGGGATATACGCCTGTCGCGGGTGTCATAGGTGCTACGTTAGGAGTCATCGGAATCATGCTAGGAGATTTGAGAATCATGTCCTCATATTCCTTCATGGTTTTCTTCTCTTCACGTTCTTCGTCGTGCTCGGCACGCTCTTCCTTGGTCATGAAACAAGACCAAATGCTCAAGACAAGCTCGACAAAGTAAAGGACACTATATATTGAACCAGCGGTAAGAATAGGAAAACAGAAGCATGGAGAACCCGGGGGGGAGCAGAAGAACACTCACCAGATGATGACAACAAATGCGAAAAGCGCCTTGGCCTGCTTGCAATATGAAACGTTGCTTTTAGCTGCCGCAACAGAGCAATCCTTGGAGAGATACCAAGGAACACCCGGTTGGGGATGTTTAGGGTCGGATGTATCACTTCCTGCCTGGAATACGGCAGATGCGATATAGACTGCGACCAGACCAGCATGGAAGATTACCGACAAGAATGGGTATAGGATGTGGAGGATATGGAGGGGGAATTTCGTGATCAAAATGAACGTGCTCAAGATAGCAATAACTAGATTCCATTGCTCGGTGCTGAAGGAGTGTCAGCCTGGAATCTATTGAGAAACAGAAAGGACGGTAAGCATACAAGTTACTCCAGACCGTTGGAGGGCTGTAAGGGCGATAGTTGGCAGCAGCATATATGGCCTGGTTTGGTGAGCTGTTAAAGCCATTATCATAGCCATCTTGCCAGAGCTTCGATCGATAACGATTGTGCGACGCGATTCCGGTAAACGTTAGGATGACTATTGTGAACGGGAGCTCCACGGCCATCAAGTAGAAAAAGAGGTTATGGTTGCGGTGCCTTCGTGCGAAATACATGGTGGGCGAGGTAGCCGGTGTATCACCGTGTGCCTGGTTGTCAGGGGAGTTGGAGAGGTATGATAATTATACTGGAGCTGCTCTTGATTCCAGGTTGAAGGTGCACTGTCGGCCAGACCGGCTGGCTGGATTCTTCAGATCAATCGCATCGGAAGCCAAGCAGTCAAGGTCGATAATGAAAACTCAAGGATAAAGCAAGCACAAGAGCACAAGAGAGAGAAAAAAGAGAGAGAGGAAGAGGAGAACCATCCGGAAGGAGGGCCTAATAATATGGAGTTGAAGAACCCCTAGTCAGAGGACGCCTCTTCCCGGCATCTAGCCAGGATTCAGATGAGGGGCATCAGCGCGCATCAATCAGAAGCGCCATCGTCAAAAGGAAAGAGCTTTGAAATGTTTCCCAAGATGCATCTGGCCAATGCTAGGGAGTGAGCAAGCGCCAGCATTGGTGTGAGCCCAGGGCCGACCACCAATGAGGCGCCAGAAGCCGGTTTTTGGGCCGCCGGCCGTCACACGCTAGGCTGTGTGATGGCAAGGGCGATCTGCAGCCTCGAGGAGAGACGACTGGAGGAGCAGCCAGTCGGAGACATCGTGACGGCCAGTGGGCCGGCTGGTTTTGTGAAGAGAACAGCCGTTCCTCAAGAAGACAAGAGTAATCAATCTCTTGTAGCCTGCATGGTGAAAGCATCTTCGCCTTGTCAGGAATCTATGCTCTTCCAATTGCCATTTATTTTGAGAAAAGAGAGTTGGACGCTACACTGTTACTGAATCAGAACTGGCAATGGAGGTAGCAATTTCTAATAGAGCAGAAGAATAATATATGAAACAAGTAGAGCGGGGGTTTGAAGACTCGAAAGCTTTTATTTGGCGCCGCGGATGGCATGACTTTCCCCAAGCGACGTCACTCACGCCGCGACTCCAACCACCACCACGACACTCGGCCATAGCGTCAACCGGAGTAAGCGCAATGCTCCACAAAATATAGGAAGTATCAAACGAGCCGTTATTCGGTATCTCTGAATGCAGAACCCCCGTCTATGTCATTGGTTCCAACTCGCCTACCGCTCGAAGACCCGGCCGGTTATACTCTCTAGGCTCCTCCCAGGGACCCCCATTCGACGCCAGATGAGTTCACCCCCGAGCAGGAAGGCCTCAGTGCCTCATATAGTGCGCACTGCGGCGGAACCTCGTCAGAACAGGCTATTCACCGTCCGATTGTCGCATGTTGAAGAGGTCAACCCCTCAGTGCGACTGCTACACTTGACTATTCCACCAAATGTGCAACACCCAGAGCCACAGGATCTGGCGGGGGAGGTTGAAGAAGGAGAGGTATAGCTTCATCCCGTTTCATATCTGTTTCTAACTAATCACGTTTGGAAGAGCCAACCACAGCCACTCGCCTTTTTCCCGGGTCAATGGCTCGATGTCCATATCCCTACAGTTTCCAACGCCGGCGGCTTCAGCATCACCTCAACCCCTTCAGATGCCCAAGTTCTTCCCTTGATAGAACCGTCAACTGAGACTGTCTCTGCAGAGGAAACCGATGTCTTACCTCTAGACCCCCACGGCCGTGATCCTTATGTCGAACTGGCTGTCCAGAAAGCCCCATCAAATCCCGCCAGCGCGTGGCTCTGGAAACCCAAAAGTGAGATCCTGGGCAAGGAGCTAAGCATCCGAGTAGGGGGCAGTTTCGTATGGCCACCATCAGGCGTGGACCTCGCCGGGATTAAGAATGTAGTTTTTATCGCTGGTGGAGTGGGTATAAAGTACGATCCAACATCCAACACCCCTCTCTTTAACAACCTTTCCATATTCCAGATCAAAGCTAATTAACAGCTGGTCAGCCCTCTTATCTCCATGATTTCCCACTTAAACAGCAACGACGAAACCAATCTTCTCCACCACCCTTCTCTCAACATCCATTTCCTCTACTCCTCCAAGGTTCCCGAAGGGGCAACTCCTGAAGCCGCTCTCGACCAGGTCCTCTTCCTCTCGCGACTGCGGCAAATTGTCCGCTCCCAGTCCAATTCCCACCGACTGCGGATTACCTTAGATCTCTTCCTCACAGATCTCCATGACCAGTCCTCACGGCTCTTGGCCCAACCCCCAGAAGATTTAACAGTCCATTCCCGAAGGATCAATCGGGATGACCTCCAGAGGACGCTGTCAGGGACAGATGTAAAATTCCTCCCAGATGAGACAGTCTGCTACGTCTGTGGTCCTCCGGGTATGACAGACGACTTCGTAGATGTCCTTACTGGCTTACTCGATGGACGGAAGGAACGCGTGTTCTTTGAAAAATGGTGGTAGATAATCATGACAATATCCTTCTAGTCTTCTAATCCTACATAAAGATGGTGAGTTCAAATTTTGATAAATTTTTCAGAAAAACAAGCTCCCTATGGCGCCATCCGAGTACTGAAAATATCAATCAAGATCTAATATACAGACATATAGAAAAAAGAACAAAGACCTGTCCGCCGGTACAATCAAAGAATCCATATGGTATACGAAAAGTGGCAAGAGACAAGCTTCGCAAAATGATAAAAGCTTTTATAATGCATTTTCATTTACATGTCCAAGGGGGGGAAAGGGAGAAAAGAGGAATAAAGTAACAGAAGCCTAAGGAGCTACTGCCCCGGGAGGTACTGCCCCAGGAGGTACCGCTTCAGGTGCGACTATCTCAGGAGCCGCTACTTGTTCAATGTCTGGTCCTTTCACCATACCCCCATCCACAATCATCATTTCATCGATTCTGGATTTTGTGTCGCCAAACTCTAGGCGCTTGTACGTCACCACCCGCCCGGGGTTCATGTCAAAATCATAGAACCTCACCCGGCGAACATACTCTCCCCAACCTGCGTAGCCGCCGAAACCGACTCCTCCTCCGTAGCACATCCATAGAGACGGCTTCTGGTCTTTGTCTTTGGTAAGCATGCAATAGTCATTGACATGATCACTAGAAAAGGAAAATAAATGTTAGCGGTCTCTTGATGGAATAGGTAAGACGGCACTCACTGTCCACAGCCGACGAAAAGGATACCCTCTTCTTCGAGGGCATCCTTGAATCCCGAGTTGAATCCTGGGGCGGTAGGAGGTTCCATCCAGTTGCCTCGGTAATAGTTCTCGAAATCACGGAACTCTGGTAGCGGGATATGGATAAACGCCATGTTCATGTGCATGTAAGAATACGCATGATGCTTCGCCTTCAGGCCCTGAGCGGTGCTTTTAAACCACCGGATCTGGTTAGGTTTGATCCAATCATATCCTCGAAACTGTCGTTCGTCCGGAGAGTACGAATGCGAGTCGAGGAGGTAGAGCGTTAAAGCAGAATGGTCAGTTTTCCCACGACCCAGGACTTCCACGATGTAATTTCCAACTCCATCCACGTCCCCAGGGCCAGCCGATGATAGGGAGTATGGCAGGTCCTCGAGGATGGTCATCAGCCCCGCCCGATCAAGGTTCCCCTCGTCGTCATGATTACCGAAAATAGAGGCATAAGGAATCTTCCGGTCGACAAGTAGCTTGACAGACTTGAATAAAGCACTTTGCGCGTCCCTGGCGGTCTCGCCATTCACCTGGTCTCCACTCAGAATAACCAAATCTGGCTGTTCTTCGTCCAGTAATCTCTCCACAAACTCCAGTGTGCGCGGATCCGCATCGCAGCCCTGTCCGGGAATCAACTCAGCAGGAACAGCATCCCGACAAACTCCCAGGCCCGTGCTTAAATGTAAGTCCGCCAGTTGCATCACCTTGAACCGGCCATTCTCGTTAATCCGCGGTACGGGTTTCTTCGTCCTTGGCGGGTCTCCCCTTCGAACACTGATCCGCGCCTCCAGTGCTTCCGTCCGACTATCCAGCAGCATCGGAGTGTCCTTGACCTCCCAACCAGGTCGTGGGTCTACGGCATCGGGGCCAAATAATACATCAACGGCGGTGATTGCACTATGCGAGTCGCTCGCATGTCGTTTCGCTGTTCGCTTCAACCAGATCCCACCGGGTCTCTTTTCCCACGGGTCATCACCCTCCTTTGCATCTAACGGGTACTCGGGAACAATCCGGCTAATTTTCAGGTCGAGAATGACCTTGTCGGTGGGGAGGAGGTCATCCTCCTTCTTTCGCTGGAATCTGAGAAACGCAACCGACGTCCAGCCAGTTCGCAGGTAAAGATCTTTCTCCACCTGGGTCCATAGCGGCGACGCTGGTTTGCAACTTGCGAAGACGTTGATGGTTGAACAAGTCACGACGGTGACATCGGTGATGACGAAGCCCGAGTAGTGCGAAGGGAGATGTCCATGGATCGAAGCTGGGAGGACACGGAACTTATTATCTAAAGTAACGATAAGAAGTAGTACGAAAGAGGCAAATATGGCGAGCTGGATGCCCGCACGAACCTGGAGAGCAAAGAAAACCAAAAGGATCAGCTGCGGGGACCTTGTAAAACTGGGGGCGAAAGCTTGGGAAGCGGTCTTACGAATCGGCGTGTCATGATAATCGCTGGCACCCCTGGCAAGTTCTAAACAGAAGTAATGCAGCCGAGCGCTGAAGCATGATGGAAAATCACCAGGCCACGAGACGCATTCAGGGGTAGAGAGCGAGAAGACTGAGGAGCTGTCAGGTCATTTCAAAGGGGGGTTTTCTGGGGGAAATGAATGAAGTTCAATGAGTTGTCATTGGAGCCCCGGCTGATCTGGAAGGCGGTCACATGCGGTGGCAACTTTGCCGAGCACCACTTTTTAATCTATTGTGGCCCGAAGAGGAAAGTATGTCTTGGTATGGGGTTCTGGGTGCAGAGGACAGCAGCTGGAAGACAACGAAGCTTTCTAATCCAGAGTAGTATATCTCCCGTATATATCTAGTCTATCTAGATCTAATATATGAGCCGTATACATGATATCAATGCCAAATAACCCCGTATATCTTCCCAGTCATGATCTAAATACTTTCCATCAACCCTTCCCCATACGGGAGAGGAAAGCCCCGCTTAAGCTGTCTTGGGCTGCTTCACTGTGATCTTGCCGTCGTAAATCTCCTTGGTCATGGCGACGATGGTCGACCAGTCTTCAAAGACCGTGAATGGCTGTCCTTGTCGCTCGCAGTAGGTGACCAGATCTGATTTATAATACCATTAGTTGAGACGACAAAAGCAAGGCGGCCATTAATGAGGGAGGTTTAGCCTACCATTTCCCTTCTTGGCAAACAAAAGGTCGGTCTCCGCGGCGGCAGACAGGTCAGACACACCATCCCCGGCGTACAGCAAGGTGGGGCGCTCGTCAATAGCGAGTGCAGCATATGGCTTAATTTCTAAGGATTTGTCGTGACCAAAGTGGCTGGGGTTATGCTGTTAGTATTTCGCTGGGATATAAACATTCGAAAGGTCAGGTAATTCAGAATTGCTCTTACCTCTCATCATGGTACTTGATTTGCCATCCACCCTCGGTATTGATATCCTTGCCATCACGGCTCTCAACCTCATTGGCAACGATATAGAGATGATCACCAGGCTTGTGGCCAAGGAGTGTCTCGAGCAGGGCGCTAATGACAGGTACCATCCCGGAAGACAAGATCACAATTGGGACATTATTTTCCCCGGCCCAGTTGTAGAATTCGACAAAGTAGGGGTCCAGGCGCATGTGCTCCTGGAGGGTTGCGATACATTCGTTGAATGGGGTCTTGACACTGTCTAACATATCCCGGAAGGAATCGCTGGAAGAGGTTAGCAGCTTGTCTTTCATAGTTGGCAATTATTTAATGTGGTACACATTCGATTGAATGGCATAGCCAAAATATGCGCACCGCGGGATTGTAGGTGGAAATAAACACGTACCGGAAGCTCATCCTGCCTTCCAAGACATCAATGTTCCCCTGACGGCGCTTGGTATGCCCATAGCCGAGATTATCAGTCTTGCGAACGGGGAGACGAAGTCAGTATCACGATATAAGCGAGTGGTAGCGTTATAAAAGGAGTTGGTTACCATAAAGTCATTGCCTGTAAGCGGACACTTAGCAATGGCGGCCTAGGTAAACATTCCGGGAAATACAGTAGGAACGAGGGGTGAGTGTTAACAAAAGAGGAGGAAGATACTCACTATCTGCAAGAGTAATCGTCCCATCAAAATCCGTGAAGAAAATGATTTTAGGATTCGTCTTCAAGTACGGTAGCGTTGAGGAAGTCATGGCGGGCGTCAAAGGAGGGGTGGATGTTGGAGGTAAAGGCGGGGCAGAGTTGCTGTTTGTATACGGAGAGGTCAGCCATTATGATTATATTCGCAACGGCCTATGGATTGGAGATTGCTCAGAACATCTTGGCGGGACAAGATTGAACAGTCAAAAACTTACGTCAAGGACGAGGAATGGAAGATCTAGTGTTGAGGAGGGGGGAGGAAGTGGTTGAATCGGGCGGCATCCTGAGGAGAGAGCCATTATTTATAAGGAAACAAAGCAGAGAGAAAGCCTGGGGGAGTGACTAGGCTCAATCTGTTGAACCATCTTTGAAACTGCTTGGAGACAGGATAATAATAAGAATGGTTAATGGTGGAATGGGCTCTGGATCCATGCGGGGATCTCCATACTAGGCGCTTTTTAATTTCCTGCTTAAACATTTCCGGCCTTCGGTGGAGTCTCTTTGGCTTCGTTTCATTTATTTATTTTATATATTTTTTTTCTCTTTACACATGATCGCATCCTCGAACCCCCCAGTCCCTATCAACCGAACCAACCGTGAGAAATAGACACAAGCTACCAGTCGCCATTGGATAGACGGAAATTGACCTTCTCCTCCACCTTGAATGGCGCGTCTTCTCTCATCCCTCCGGCATTTCCTGCGACTGGATTCATCCTCCTCCACCACCTCTGCTCCAGTTACCCGCTTCGCCCGGTCAATTGACACCGATTTCTCCTTCTTTCGAGGTACACGGCCTCTGTGGACTTTCAATTGACTCATTTTCGCTAACATAAATACGCCAAAATAGAGGGAGACCGGGTCGTTGTCCATGGGAAAACCCCGCTGTTAACGAAGCCTCTCCGAAAGGGCCAAAAATCGGATGTACGCCGAGGACAGCTGGACCATGACCAGATCATCGGCCGTCGAGTCCGAGATGTAGTCCAGGCGCGTAAAGGTTGGCAAGATTCCACGGGTGACTCGTCTCGCAGAGGATTGCGAACAAAGGCTAACCTTTATTCTGCCCTCGATCTCCAGGCCCCGAATACCGACTCACGCTCCCGTCACTCGAAGAATACATCGCCCTGACGCCGCGTCTAGTGACACCCGTACGTCCCGGCTCCCATCCACGCTCCCACCTTCGTTAACAGTATTTATATCTACATAGATCTACACAGCTGATGCCAACCTAATTGTCTCCCTCCTTGATATCCACGTCACGCCCCCAGCAGAAGGGGACAAGGGCTCCGCTTCGCTCGAAATCCTCGAGTCCGGAACAGGCCATGGCTCCCTAACACTGCAACTCGCGCGCGCAATCCAAGCCGCCAACTCCCTCCCACCTCCTGTCCCCGCGAAGTCCCAGATCCAACACCTGCAAGGGCGACCCATGCGCCCCGACGAAGACACAGAGGAAAGCGCCGCAAAGTCATCCTCCGAGAAGGATGCAGATACCCCCGACTCTATAACCACAGCCCAGCAGCAATGGGACACATGGCGCGACCAGCGCAACGCCATCATCCACACCGTAGACGTATCGCCCAAATTCTCCGCGCACGCTGAACGAATCGTCCGAGGATTCCGCCGCGGAATCTACACCGGCAACGTTGACTTCTACGTCGGCCACGTCGAAAACTGGATCGCGGAACAAGTGCGTCGCCGCAAGGACCAGCAAAAAGCCACACCGACCTCCCTCCTCCCTTTCACAAAACAGAAATCCGCGACCTCCCCGGACCCATTCCTCTCCCATGCTATCCTCGATATGCCCTCCGCCCATCTGCGCATCCCCCACGTAGCGCCCATCCTAAAACGAGACGGCGTCCTCGCAGTCTTCATGCCCAGCGTCACCCAGATCGGAGACTGCGTGGAGATCATTCGCCAACAGAGACTCCCATTCATCCTCGAAAGGGCTGTCGAGCTCGGCTCGGGAATCAGCAATGGTCGCCTCTGGGATATCCGGTTTGCGGTGAAGAAGTCGCGGGCCGATCCATCTTCGTGGAATGCAGAGTCGTCGTCTCCCACGGAGGAGACGGGGAGTGAGGAATCCACGCCGGCAGTGGAGGATGTCCCGGTGGAGACACCGACAGGTGAGGAATTGCCCAAGGAACCGGATACCGCTCTTGTGTGCCGCCCTAAGGTCGGGCCACGAATTGTAGGCGGTGGGTTTGTGGGCATCTGGAGGAGGGTGGAGGATTTCCAAAAGGAAGGGCCTTGATTATAAGTTGACGATACCCGGTACCTTTTTTTTTGTAAGATAGATTATTTTCCCTATAGATGTTGTATATTATATAACTGTATAATAGCTCTTTCTTTGTCTACACTCATTCGTAGAAAGGTTCTATGGGATCTTACGTTTGGACAAACCGACATGTCAACCACGCGATACCAATGGAATACAAATTCAAGAATGGATGGAGTAGACACGTCAAAAGATCGAGTAAGTTGATCAAATCCTAACACATACCTAGGTTCCAAACAGGAGAAAGAACTTGTAAGAAGAGAGAAAAAAAAACAGCCGCGCCGTTGACTACCTACTTTCCAAGAACATGACATGCAAGGGGGGAAGAGAGATCCCATATTTAACGAGAGAGAAAGAGAGAGAGATGGGGTTCCGTCCGATGACAAGAGACAAAAACAAGTCGGAAAAAAAAAAAGAAGCATGAGAGAAGAAAGAAGACACGTAGGAAAAGTAAGAGGAAAACAAGAGATAGAAAAGAAGAAAAAGAGGAGCGAGGAAAGGCACAAGAAAAGGGACATGAATAATGAAGAACACCACGGGCACACAAAACACGCGAAAAGCCCCCCCCCAAAGATTCCGAGATAACAAGAACAAACGAGGCTACACAAACACCAGTCTCATAAGATTTCGACACATGCATTTCCCGCGCCGCACCCCCCAGCCAAATGTCGCTCAGTTCCGTTGCGGTCCAAAATCCGCTTCCACAACCTTGCCCTTTTTACCTTTAACTGAAAACTCCGCAAATAATGCGACATGATCACTTGGAAAATGATAGTTGGGGAATCCAGGCACTCTCTGTAGATAGTCCTTGTCCACATCCCCGAGTAACGCCGATACATGAAGCGAATTCGATGAATACCAAATATAATCCAGAATATCCTTAAAGTCCGGAGTGTAATTCGTAAAGCTCATCTCGCCAATCGAACCGTATGCCGATTTCAACTTGAACGGGTGCGTCATGCCGACCTTGCTGAGGTTACCGTACATTCGCTTCTCCAGATCTGGGTGCTCCTCTGTTAGATGGCCATTGGCGATGAGATTATACGCCGCCGAACCGGGGGACGAGTTAAAATCGCCGCACATGAAGAGCGGGATTTGGTCGCCGCTGGCATATTCGACGGAGGGAGCGGGCTCGGGTAGAGCCTGCGGCTGCGCCTCACCTTCAGCTTCCGAGAAGCGGAAGGCGGCCTTGTCGGTACATGGGGGCCACTTGGCATAGTTATCGGAGAGCTTAGTGATTTCTTCCATCAGAATGGCCGTCTGTATGAGCTTGACGTCCTTGAAGGCAGGGTCCCAGTAGAGATGGGCATTGACGATGATGAACCGGCTACCCGTCTGCCTATTTTCTAGGAAAACAACGACAGCAATATGATCCTTCTGCCATAATCGGTTGTAGATGTCGTCTTGGCCCTTGGCGTCTGGCCGTCGCACTGCCGTCTGACCGAAGTTGATCAGCTGCTTGTCCAGAAGAATGAACTTGCTCCCCTTAAAGAACGTGGCACATCCATCGACCGACTTGGCATCATCCTCTTGCATACCCATGGCCCTTCCTCGTGGCCAATACACACCCTTGTAGTCGTTATAAGCCAACTGCTCTCGGAAGAATTCGTTGTAGCTGCCTTGGTCGATTTCTTGCAGACAGACAATGTCCGAATCGTGAGACCTCACCTCGCTCAAGATGAGCTCCCTTCGGAACTCCCAGGATAGGACGCGGGATGGGACATAACCGTAGTGTGATTGGGTTGCGGAGGAATCGCATAAAGTGTTGAAGGAAACAACGGTAGTTTTCTCGGTGGAGGAGCTTGCAGTTTCGTCGAGGATGACCCAGTCTCGGTCCGGAGGAGGAAGGTGGACTTCATTCGTAAAAGTTAGAATGTACGCAGAGAGAAAAGGTCAGAAAAAAGCATGTAGGTGACGAACCTGGCATCTCTTCTTTGAGATATTTGATCAAGGCTTTCGTGCCTTCTTTCATAACCTGAGATTTCAAGATCTCATCCAGCGGATTGCCTTCTATGCCCAAAATCTCTAGTCTGTAGAGGTAGCCCATCTCATAAGGGAGTGTGCGGATATTATTGTCAAACAGCAACAGCTGCTTTAGATTCGTGAGCATGCCAATTTCCTCGGGCAGTTCGGAGAGGTCATTGCCGGACAGGTCCAAATGGTTCAGCTTCCGTAAATGTCCAACCGCTGGGGGTAGCACTTTGAGCTTATTGTGATTCAGATATAATTTCTCCAAGAAAACATAATTGAACAGCGACGTCGAGAGGGCGCGGAGACCTTGACCACCAAAATCGAGAGAGTGCCATCCTTGCCGTGCTGCGGACTTCGACTTTACGACACCATTCTTTCCTCTGACGCCATTTTCTTGCGACTCGGGCTGGCTGGGAGTGATCTGGATGCCTTTGGTTTGTTGTGCGACCGAGCGAGCGTGATAGTGGGGGGAGCTGGCCTGTCGTGATTCGGCGGCAAGCTGGAGTTGCTGCTGCCAATGTTCATTCATGGATTCGTCGATATCTTCGTCAACATTAGAGTGAGCCCCATTTTGCATGTGGCTCGGGGTAAAATGAGGAGTAGCGGCAGCCAATGCCCCGCCAGAGAAGTTATGCTGATGATTAATACTGTGGGGTGCTTGGTTGTGGTGGGCGTGGTGGTGCGGTTGTTGGGCGGGGTGCGGATGATGGCTCTGGGACTGGAACTTGGGAATCTGCATGCCAAACCGCTGATGGCCCTGGCCGCCATTCATCATGACATGCTGGCCTTGGTGGGTCTGACTGTACATTGTGAAGGGGTTGAGGGCAGCTGCCTGGCCGAGCGGGGGGGATCGAGAGGGGGAGGGAGTTTCGTGGCTGAATTTCAGACGGCCCGTCGGAGAACTTGTGCCGTTTCGTAAAAGGTGACGTTGGTGAGAATGCTGTTGCGGTTGCGTTTGGAAGAAGAATTGCCCGGCCCCAGGCTGCTGGAACCTGTAGGTACCATCTGCCATTTAACGTGGCAGACGAGACCGTGGGTTATTTGCTTTGGGTGGATTTTTGGGATAGACGAGGGTTGGCAGCGCAGGAGACAAGACAGCAGCAGGGAGGGGAGAGGAAATCGGAGTCGGGGGTCGGATACGTTCTCTCCTTCTTCTCAACATGGGGCCCTGAACCGGAACCACCTAAGGACAAGGTCTCTGCGAATTAACGGCCGCAGCAAATCCACCACAAACGTCTTCTTTTTAACCTCAGCTGAAGAACTTAGAACCGGAGTAGGGAGGCGATCAATGGATCGGACGATAGTAGCCAATGTCGGGGGCGAAGAACGAGTCACTGGGAACGAGAGTCGACGGGTTGCCAAGAAAGCAAGGCCTGGGATCGGGAGGTTAGACGGGGCTGCTAAAAAGGGTCAATGAGGCTTAGCCAGTAGGGTGGTGCGCACGAGAGTCTTAAGTCGAATAATATCACAGAGATGGCAGCGGCGAGTCGAGATGAGAGGTCCTGTCGCCGTGATGCTGCAAACTGGTTTGGTTCGAAGGCGGGAGGTCGCTGGGGTCACGTGGCGTCGCATCGGGGGTTCGTGATTCGCCAGCCGGATCCACGAGGCCAAGATTGGGTTGAAGTTGGCTTTACAGCCCCTGCAGTCAGTCTTCAGTCACCTTTCTCTGGCGACGGGGGTGAATGGCGAATTGAACAAGAAAGGATATATATCTACTCTACTACGGTGTTACTGCCTATTGCGCCTATGCTTTGAACCGTCTTATTTACCTTTCTTCTCCTGTCTCAAACTTCAAACTCCACGGTTCTCCCCTTTCACGACAATGTCCCCTCGCAAGGCTCCTCATCCCTTGTGGCCCTAAAAAGGGTTTCTCCCTTGATCTAGGAAAGATGGCGGATTTCTCTACAGAAAGGCTCTGATAAACTCGCCAAGGCTATCAACCCTATTGTTGTTTGCCCAGGAATAGCTGGTGGCGACAAAAGAGGCCTACCTAGTGACAAAGACTGAAGTCAATAGTATTGACTCAATACAATTATTGGTTCAATTATCAATATCATTTAATCACACAATCCCAGAGCCCATAATAGGCACACCTATATCCAGACAACAGCATAATACGATGATGTACAAGTTTCCAGGGCTCAATAATCAAAGCACATATTAAAGGGACTATCTCTCCCTCAAGCTCATCCTAGCGACCAAACCAAGGTCCCAGCGGCCAGGCCCACCAGTACCCTCAGCAGCAAGAAACCCAAAAGTGAATTAAATAATCATGCAAGCTCATATTCCTTCCTCGTAATCTACCTTGGCAAGGCAGAGATGCTTGGACAAGCACACCAACCACAGAGTGTCCTAAGAACCTTCCAGAGAGGCCGTGCGGGTCATCATCATATTGAGAGGGGAGGGCGATTTGATCTTTAAACATAAAACAAGCTAAAAATTAATTTACATCCAACCCTCTGATTTTCGGGTGGCTCGTGCAGGATTGCAATCTGCACCAGGCCAGGCTTCCTTCATATTTGAATTGAACTCTGCATGGCCTATCATGTCTGCGGGTAGCCCGGACCAGCACGTGGACTATCTCCTACCTCGAGATTCCCCGACCCGGCATGCAGAATACTTCCTTTCTGAGTTTCTCACTTCCCCGTATACCATCGACGATCAAGAGGGCTTAAGAGTCTAAGACAGCTAGATAGTGGAGTATGGCAACTAGTGAAAGGGCCCTAAAGCAAGATTTTGATAGTGTGCTGCGAGTGAAGGAATGGTGCATTGGCCTCGCCTAGGCTGATATCGTTGCCTTGCGTTGCCTGTAGCATGATTCTCACCTCCAATCTATAGATCATAGGTACCCTTCTCACATCAACTTCTTTCTCTATCGATGACGCACTCTCAATGGGTTTTTCGAGGCAATTAACTATCTTTTCAATTCCCGGTGACAGAGTTCCCGATAGTGTTGACGTCAGAGAATCCCGATATCAAAGAGCCTTGTTCCGCTCTTGTCCGTGGAGGTTATATGTAGATTTATTGGTGGCACTCTTGGCATCTACCTTTGCATTGATAGATTACCACCTCTTGATAGGAGGCATCAAGCGGAATTTAAATTGTTTCTCATATACCCAAGTGTCGTGGTCTGCGCAAGAATTCTCCAAGTCTATACTACCTAGTTAGGCCAATTGGAGTGTATCCTAAATTATCTTGTGCCATCCTCGACCATTCACTACCTTGGCTACCTAGAGCCTAAAATCGGATGCGAATCCAATATTCAAACCCTCACTCCCTTGTCAGAGTCACCGGTGATACATCCCCGTGAGACTAGCGGTAAAAGAGAGGACTTATTGCATTAGAATCAGCACTTGCAACCAGTGTCAACTGAGGAAAAGATTCAAGCCCCAGGCTTCAAAGAGTCGGTTGCCCTTTCTAAGTCGATATATATACATCCACGCTACTTCAGTCTGAAGCTCTGAGGAAACCTTCAAGCGAAATCCCAGAATGGAGGTCGCTACCCGAGGGATCCGCTTATCCCAATAAAATTTTATAAGGAGATCACTAAACAGCGAACCAGGGAATTAATATTATGATGTTCTCGGTAGTTGTGAAAGTCAATAATAGGTAAGTAGCGTGCGTCGCCTCCAGAGTCTCGGCAAGTAAGCGTAATAAACAATATGGCCTTTTCCCTCCTTAGGTTGGCGCTAAGAAGGACCGAGCTCGATTGGACGGGAGTCACCCAGTCCCCTCATTAAGGTATTGTGCCCTTGAGCCAATCAGTAGGAACGGTTTATGAGAAATGGCGATTTCCAGTACTCTACTCAGGGAGCTACGGTCTATCCACTGTTGGTAATAATAATAATCATCAATTCCTGAAATGACGCTCCTTTCCCTGATAAGTTTTTTCCACTTCCTTGAATCATGATGTCAACATTTCGGATCTCGGCTGGATGATGGTAGTCGTGTATTATTGTTCGTATTTTATTTTCTCACATCAGTAGTATCTTACTCCTGCCTAGAGTAGTACTAGTAGTACAGTCATGGAGCTGAGGCCTTCCCCTTTTAAAATAATAACACCAATAATTAATGATCTTCTCATGCTCAATTGAATCCCTCGACGGAAAATCCGCCACTAGCTTTCAAAGTCTGCATGTACCTACGTTAGTCCCGCTCCAGCGACGTCAATGGTTGGATGCAAACTGGCGACGGTGGACTAGAGTCTTAAGAAATTAATCAGAGACGAGACGGGAGGAAGGACAAAAAATCAAAGTTCCACTCTCTTTCCTGAGAGTCATGATCAATCATTTTCGGTTCTTTTACGAGACTAGTCCAACAGTGGTACATGTGCATTGTACTATGTAAGTATTCAAAAGTACCCCTGCTTGGTTTGCTTTTTTTTTCCCCTTCTGTTTCGTTTTTGAAGCTTCACCCCTCTCACTCACTGCCAGTGTTGAAACTTAATTCCGCGCCCTGGGGCCTAGCAAAGGTAAAAGGAAAGTAAAAAGAGTGCCCCGAGAGACAATATAATGAGTAGATATCGATAGTTGGAACCTAAATATTAAATACCGTCGGTTATCAGCCTTTGCGGGGGACTGCCCGTGGGAGGAGTTCCGCCGTCGCGGAACCTCGTCGTTTCTCCGTCAGAACAATGATAATAACAATTCTCTGTTATGCGTCGGGCTAACGGGGTTAATTATAATTACGACATATAGCAGTTTGGGAGAGAGAGAGGGGGGCGACTCAGACAAGTATCAAGAACCAGAAATGAAACTGCCGGCAGTCGTGACCTCGAACAGACAGAGTAACCCAGTACAGTAAAGAAAGTCTGGTCCAGAGTGGAGTGAGTGGCATGAGTTAGCCTAGGGTCGCCGAACGGCACGGTCACAGTGGTTTTTGCCCCCTCCTTAAGCCTGCTCCAACTCAAGACTGCTGCTCCTCCTGCGGCGTTGCTGCTGCGGCGTTGCTCCTTCTCCTCCCCTTCCATTTCTTTTCCATGGGTCATTCTGGCCTCGATCAAGAAAAGGGTGAGGGAAAAAAAAGTGCGTCCAGGCTAATATCACCCCCGCCAACCGATTTTCTTCGTCTCCTAATTTTTTTTCCCTCCTCTTCAAACTCCTGTCACCCTTGTATTATTGTTGTTGTTCAACTCTCATATAACTCTTGTCTTGCCTCGTTTTCCGTGTTTCACCTACAGTACAATGGCCACCTTAACACAGTCTCTCCCCCGTCTGTAAATTCGCATTCCCGCTTTCCCATCTGGTATGTGAGGATGCAAAAACGATACCGGCAGGATCACTTTGATATACGATCGATGAGAACGACCACCATCCCTTTTCCGAAATGGATATGATGTCGGTTGGGACCGCGGCATTCACCTCCGCCGCAGCCTCTGGATCCGACCTGCATTCCACCCTCAGTTCAACAACCGGTCCAGCCTGGGCGGCGACCTCCACCTCTTCGCTTTCCTCCTCCATCAACGACTACTCGAACTACCCCCTAGTCCGGCAGGGTGATCGCACGTACCTCAGAGACCCCGAAAACAACTACCCCTTACCAAGCGATCTTCCGGAGATACACCGCCAGACCTTGCGCTCCCTCATGCTCATGCGCGTCTTCGGGGGGCCTTTCTGTAACCCGCAAATGAACGACCAACCCCCCAAGCGAGTCCTAGAGATCGCGTGCGGTTCCGGTCTGTGGTCAGGCTTGTGCCATGATTATCTTGCTCGTCGCGGCCATCGCAATGTCGCTTTTCATGGGATTGACCTTGTCTCAGTCGCGCCCGACCTTCGTAAGAAAGGTGTAAATTGGCAGTTCAAGCGACACGACCTCCGCAGGCCCCGCCTGCCGTTCCCTGATGATTATTTCGACTTTGTTTTCATAAAGGATGCAGGGATGTGTCCCGGCAGCCCCGCGCAGCAAGCGTCTGGGTTGAGCGAACCGTTGCGAGTACTCAGGTCCGGTGGGGTTCTGGAAGTGTGGGATTCCGACTGGGTGTTCCGATCGCTTCTTCCTAACCCTGCGCCCGCACGTAAGTTGGCATCGAAGGAACAAGAGACTGCAGATGCGACCGCGACATACACCTTTTCGGCCGCGACCCCTTTCACGAATGCACAGAATAAGTTTTTCCAAGATTATAACTCGTGGGTGGAAAAGGCGTTCGACCATCGCAAACTCACCGCGCTCCCGTGCGCAACCATCGGTCTCTCCTTCAACTCCGAAGTTGACGTCCTAGAAAAATTTGATAGCCGTCGAATCGCAATTCCCCTAGGCGAGCTACGGTGGGAACGGGAGGGACACAGTAAAGACGCAAGTGGCGGCAACCGCAGGCAGTTAACCCCGGAGCAGATGTCCATTCGACGCACAGCCCTCTTAACGGTCATTCAAATGATTGAAGGCATGGAGCCCATGCTTATGGAAGCCAGTGGAAAGACCAGAGATGAATGGGACAGATGGTGGACTGCCATGATATCCGATTTGCTCCAGAAAGGCGGCATCGCCAACGGCGAGTGCTTGGAAGTAAGTGCATGGTGGGGCCAGAAGATATAGACCCTAGTCGAACGAACAGGATTTGAACTCTTAAAGGAGTATCCGGTGTTCTTTGGGAAACGATGATAAGGAAGAAACGACAAAATCTGCAGTGACCACTGCTCACGTCATATTGGTGATACCCCAGCTTGAATTGGTTTTATTATCTTCAATTTCTTTTTCAAGTGTATATTTCCTGAATTACTTTGCCACTAGCCTTCGCATATGTCGGGCGAACGCATTATTTGTTTTCATAGCGCTTTTTTAACGTGCGATATCGCTTCAGGTAGTACCTGTTTTTTTTTTTCATGTGTTAGATTATACCTTTCCAAGCCTGTGTGTACGGAATTTGGGAGTTGCGTGATGATGGATATGACATGACAAAGATTTGGGAAAACGGGTAAGGATATAGGGCAAGCTGAGGGAATGGAATATAAACGGATGAGATATTTGCTGTCTTTTGGACTTATGAATCCGCTGGTAGTAAAAAAGATATCTCAACGGCAGCCCAGAAGACCGAAGGCAGGGATCAACCCATTATTGATAAGGAAGCCGAGATAGCCGCAAGGATGAGGTTGGCAAAAACGAACGAATGGGGATTGACAGGAGACTTACAAGGCTTCGATTTCTGCCGCAACAGATATTAGCATGGTATCATCGAAGGACTTCCTATCAGCCTTTATGGTTAAAGAAGGGGAATCCATACCTTTCTTAACGAACTCCGCCCTAGCTATACCCTTTTTTATTTGTTCATCGTCCTTGAGGTGTGTCTGGCTTGCAAATGCACGGTGCAATCGGGTTCGAAAATACTGGTATCCCAAGGGATACTCCCGACCGATATTGAGGAGTTCTAAATCACCGGGTTTCCCCAGGCTGTCAGTAAGGCGGGGTTCGGAGGACGATTGTTCTATGGGGGGGGGGAACCGAACGTGTAGAAGTGGTCATACCTTTATATATGTTGATGACCTGACGGCGAAGTTCCGGGTTGGTCATTGTTTCTCCATGCGAGGATCGAAAAGTGATAGAGAAAATGGAAGGGCGATGGCCGAGAAGGTGGGAGGAAGTGAAAGGAAGTTCGAAAATCAGATGAGGTTACGGAACTTTGATTTTCTTTGTTGTTAGGCCCGAAGGGGCCGAAGTGACATCGAACGACAAAGGAGATCAAGATCCCGGAGTCGCAGTCGGGACGCGTCAACCTTATAACTCAGAGGGTAGAGTGAGGGATGAGAAACTTTACTTAATTGCGTTCTCTAGTGGGCAAAGTAAGATTATTGGCATGGGATTTTGTTTTGAAGCACCTTGTTTGCAGTGTCGTTCGTCAACCGCGTATTGGGGGAAGGTATAGCTGAAAGCTTAATTCCCGCTGAGAAGGCTGTCGGCGCCCAATTGGATAAGATAGTATTCACCGCAATTTGATGATTTGATAGTATGTGAGTATTAAGATTATTTTATTTCGGCACTAAGGCACCTTATTATTGCTCTGCCGAAAGCAAAGCTCGCCATCGCCTTGGAGGCCAGAGGAGAAAGTGGGGTTAGCCGCAACTTGGAGACTCTCCCCCGGACTTCGGTGGCAGAGCTCGATTACGACTGTCCGGCCACCTTTCATGTCATTCTTCTGCAGCTATTCTCACATCTAGCTTACCCACCATGATACGCGGTCACGTACTTCGGCGCCAGCGCCTGCCT
This sequence comes from Aspergillus conjunctus, assembly GCA_027569095.1. Taxonomy (NCBI): domain Eukaryota; kingdom Fungi; phylum Ascomycota; class Eurotiomycetes; order Eurotiales; family Aspergillaceae; genus Aspergillus; species Aspergillus conjunctus. The sequence goes on along the minus strand of JAPDEL010000015.1, from coordinate 76,217 downwards.
AACCTGCCGCTACAATGCTCAATCTCGAGTTCCCGACCGTTCTCATTTTCGTCCTCTCATGCCTCGGCCCCAGCTACGACAACGCCCAAACCCCACGACATTGATCCCCGGTGGCTCACCATGACAAAGAGGAGAATAGGAAGGTGCATGATGTTTGGCTTAAAGCCACCGCAGATCCAGGAAGCAGGGGAGATCCTACAGCAAATAGCTGGGGATTGGCGGGAGTTAATTGCGGGCAGTGAAGGTTATCTGACCGACGCAACACGGAGGGGTTTGTTCCGACAGAGTGTCGCATGGGGAGAGATGGTATGCCATTTGGGATCTCGAATATGTCAAGGTTCATCTGGGCTAATGTAGGGCTTTTCAAATGACAACAGGACAGCATGGTGAGCTAGCCCAACTTTCCTCAATCTAGGTTAACCAGGGTATCCTAAATGATATACTGTAAAATAGGGTAATCTTCCCCCTTCTCTCCCTAGGACATCTAATATTTTCAACTGCATACTTGTGCCACTTTTCTGACAAAATATTATCCAGGACACGTCAACAATGTTAACTATGTTCGATACGCCGAAACCGCACGAGTATACTTCACCCGCAATCTGGCTATACACATCGACCCTGCACATAAGGTTGAATGGATGAACCTCGTCAGCTCTAAGGGACTCGGAATCATCCTACGCAGCATCAAGATTGATTATAAGTTTGTATGCTTCCCGGACCCCTCAAGCAAGATATTATGCGCCCGCGAATCCTGATTTCTGACATCTTGCTTTCCTACCGGCTAGCCCATGGAATACCCAGACAAAGTCACGGTCTATCACAAACTAGTCCACGACCCGTCTGCCTCTCAATCCACCCAGTATGCGTTTCATCTCCAGGGCATAATACTTTCCGAAGCTCGTCAGCGCCCTGCAGCCCGTTGTCACGAGGATCTGGTAACCTATGACTACAAGTTAGGGAAGAAAGCAGCTCTACCACCGTTCGTCATGGAACAGTTCAAGAATACTTGGCAGTTGCAAGAGGAGGCCAAGAAATGCTGGCGACAGCGGATTCTCGAGATCGAATCTAGGGTTCGGACTCTAGAGGTAGAGAGTTGGGACCGGGAAGACGCTGTTGAGGATACTGGGTCTGCTAAGAAATGAACATATTGTCTGATGTCCTTTGCTGGTGTTCTCTGTTATAGTGGATGCTAACCACTTGATATATATATTTACGCGATATAGACAGGCTAATAAACATGCCATATACGCGGCTAGTTGATTAATAGCTGGGTTGATTATGTATACGGGAAGGCCGTAAACACCATATCAGTAAGTGGTTAAAAAGCCAGCAGCAAAAAAATCTCCAGTTTTAAGACTGGATAGTTACGTCTTTCAGACATTAGAACAATCAGCAAAAACAAAAATTCTTGACCGACGCAGGGATCGAACCTGCAATCTTTTGATTCGTAGTCAAACGCCTTGCCATTGGGCCAGCCGGCCAGATAACTGCGAGTACTTTCAAAATTTGCCTACAAAGCCCTGGTTCAGATGTGCGCAATCCAAACTGCCTGGGCTTGTACGTCGAAGCGGACATGCGTGCAATCTGAAATCGTCAGTTGCATTTACGTAACATAAAACGCAGTTAGTAACCTCATAAAACAATAAATTACCCGCTTTTCTATTGCGTATATAGTTTGATGTGGTGTCGACTTTTCGATTTGCGACTCGAGTACAGCACGAGGTACTCCGTACCTAGGTATGTTATCAACAAAGACCAGGGCCAATGAAAAGACAAGGTGAAACAGAGGTCTCATTTCCCTGTGCCAAACGCCAATTTAATCTCACTAGGTACTTACCCAGTCTCCCAACACTGCCCAGCGCCCAAGGAAGCGGTCAAGTCCCAATTAAGCAGAAAACACAGTTTCAGGAAAACAAAGCGCAATACGGCTTATCCTAAATGTGATTATGAAAATCAAAAGATCAAGTGTAGAACAAGGAGCGCTGTCCTGACTAAGAACGCTATACTCTTTATGGTAATTTACCATCAGCATCGAGCAGCCTGACGGAATTTCGATTCCCCCAATAATCCGCCACGTGGCGTCTGAGAGACCTCCTTGCCTGATGCCGATTGCCATTATATTATAAGACACATCCCGTTCCATCAGGTATCGTTGTCGCTTTATCTTCCTCTGGAAAATACCGATGATCCTTCATGGGACCTGCCTCAATTCTGATGAATCCAGGTACTAGCATACGACCACTTGTCAATACAAGTCTAGAGACGTCAATAATAGCCTACCACTACCCCAGGGTAGTACCTTTTTTCCAACCTGGAGAGGCTCTGGTATTGGCACTGACGCCCCACCAAGTGAGCGAAACCGCTGGGCCTGACATGCTCGACACAACAGCACAGCTAGGGACCACCGGTACTTCTTACAACTACTAAGGGTTCAAAATCATCCTCCTTGGGATTCCTTTGCCAAGCTCTTCAACGAACGAAGGGCGCTTTCCACATAATTGATCTCACATCCTGGCCGGCTGGCCCAATGGCAAGGCGTTTGACTACGAATCAAAAGATTGCAGGTTCGATCCCTGCGTCGGTCAATATTTTTGCCCTCCGCATGTTATTTTTGCGCCTCCCTATGATGTGTTTCTCGGCGACGGATCTTCCAGAGGCACAGAGAGACACTCCATGGTACGTATGTCATTGGGGGCCCTAAGTATGGATCAGATAAACTTCAGTTTATAGTCGGTCCTTATCCGTTAATGAACCTTCGAAGGTCGGGTTCATCCGCCCGAGCGGAGACTACCCTGGCGAGCATATTATGTGTTAAATGTTTCTCATTTGAAAGTCATGTCCACTGGTTTATACCACCCACTGCAGGGGCAAACAAGTCAAAAAGCGGATGACGAGCTAGTCCAAAGCGCATTAGTTGGGTAAGGTATCGCTATCCGATCAGGAAATTCGACCAACCAACTGGAACCTCCGTACGTGGAACCGGATCTAACCGCAAACCTTCAACTCACTTCACTTGCCGCTCTCACGTTTCAACCAATGACAGGCCGGCTGGCCCAATGGCAAGGCGTTTGACTACGAATCAAAAGATTGCAGGTTCGATCCCTGCGTCGGTCAGATTTTTTGCTTCATGTTTTACCAATTTGTCCACAATGCAAGCTTGTTTCCAGGCAGAGTATCGAGGCCTCCACCAATCACAAGGCCGGCTGGCCCAATGGCAAGGCGTTTGACTACGAATCAAAAGATTGCAGGTTCGATCCCTGCGTCGGTCAAGTGTTTTTGCTTTTTCTTTATTTCTCTTTTTAATTCGTCCCTTCTAGTCCTGCCCAACCTCTGTCGTTCAAACCGGGCAACTTTGCAGCCTGAGCAACGCACATCGAAAATGTAGGACCACGGTGTGGAAAGCTACCGAGGAGTGCTCCCACCATGGCACAGTAGACTTGATTATTTCCGCTATCTTTCCAAGAATTTTTATGTGTGCTGCACCCCAGAGTCTCGGACTCCCGGAAAATCGGCACCTAATTTGAGGGTGCCATTCTGAGTCGATTTGGCCTGGCACGCGAACTCAGCATTTCAGGTTCAGGCGTGACTTGAGGGTAGAGTCAGGTTAGGATATACCTGCACCTATGACAGAAAACAGGCTGCTGAGGGGGTTAAGTAGACAACTGTCAGATACCTTATCCCTCCGCCCAATATCTTAAAGAGTCAATGGCCTATTCCATTGGTGACGGGTTTCGCTGTCATTATGAAGTATGTGTGACATGATAAAAGAGTTTCGGAATTTCTACATTTTAGGCTGAAATGTTTACGCAAATTATGCATGAATCAACACAATCCTAGAGAGCCAAATCTTAGCCAAGTTAGGTCAGCTTCGAACAAGCGGCGATTGACAAAATGGCAAAACATGTACATGCGAAAACAAAAAATATTGACCGACGCAGGGATCGAACCTGCAATCTTTTGATTCGTAGTCAAACGCCTTGCCATTGGGCCAGCCGGCCAGCTTATTGATCGGAATCAAAAAAATTGACAGTATGAGCCAGTTCAGTAAGTATGGTAAATTAAACCACCATCATGTTAGTACATCTACTTCAGGGCATCGACCGACCGAAGGACTTCTTAAATTCAAGCTGGTCATTGACAACCAATTTCCGTAGCCTTCCGTGCCCCTCGGAGGTTTGGAAAACATTTCTTTTCCGCTTTGAATGTGGGTGTTTTAGTATATACCCCTGAGTACTTCGCTTAACTGCTTAGCCTGGTCATACTTGTGTCGTGGGAGGTATCCATGCGCTTATGGTGGTCATTGATTCGTGCCCCCATATGAATTAAATGTTCAACATATAACCAAAATTGACGTATTGGGCTCTCTTCAGCCCACAGTATACGTAAATAAACCCCAGGATTCGCTAAGGCATCAGTGTCCGGCCCTTAGCCTTGAATACTACTATATTAATTAGATCTGTAAAATGCTACCATCTAAGGCTGTACTCACATCTCAAAATTAAAACACCCTGCTTCGCACATAGTTCTTAATTTTGGGTTAACTGCCCGTTCCAATCAACTTTTCATGTCCGTAGTGTCTAAATTCCGAAACAATGGATGGAAGTGCTCATATTCTTGTGCCTTGGCAAGAATAGACTCCAGAAGCTGCAGGCGATCGACGTGGCCCAAATTGGGCAAGCTAGCTGGCTTTCACTGTAGCTCCTCAAAAACCTTTTCGCCTGTAGCATTCATTATAACTAATTCCTGCATTATGAAGGCGTTTGGAGCCTGGTCTTCATCAGCCTCGGGCTCAGCACTATCATCAACATTGGGCCCGTTATTTTCCCCATGGTCAACCTTCCCACGGAGCTGGAAGATACGACGGACACTCTACAGCTGAGTTTTTCGTTATTCAAACACGCTGCCATCAGCTGCCATTTCTCGCTCATGTTCCAGAAACCATGTCAGGAAACTCTCGAAACGAAGAAGGGCAGCAGTGGACTGCTGTCCTTGGTAGCGACAATTTCGAGCTGTATAAGACGAGGCGATTTGCTCAATGATGTAGTCCACCGCCTCGTTAAGCCTGTCCTCCCTTATGCACCGTTGAAACTCATCTTCGGAAAGGATTCTTTGAATATCTAACCGGTATAATAACTGGGGTATTATCCAGTGTATTTCCTTAGCATGATGTTGGTACACAACGGGGTTCAGTCTTGCAAAATCATATATCAGCTGGTCGTCCCGATTCATGGCTGCCGCAAGTAGTACGCAATACCCGAGAATGAGAATCAGTCCGGTGATCCGGTGATTCGGGGCGAAATTCAATATCGGCAAAGAGGAATCGGGAAGAATGGCTATTTGATAATAAATGCGTGATAGTTATTGAAATCCGTTGTAGATCCCTCGTGCTATGAAATGAACGTAATCCCATAGTATTGTTTGTGGTGTTCACTGGTGTAAAACACGACATAAGTGATCAAATTACTACTCAGAGTACATACCTGGTAGATTGAGAAGACTGAGAAGACTTGGGTCTCGTTAAGACTGGTGGTGAGTGGATGGTTTGCCTGGCAGTCAAAGTGGCTAGAATAATTAGATTAGTAAATGCATTCCGAATCACACTATATTTACGGCCGGCTGGCCCAATGGCAAGGCGTTTGACTACGAATCAAAAGATTGCAGGTTCGATCCCTGCGTCGGTCATTTTTTTTCTTTACCTCCCAACTCAGATCTGACATAAAGAGTGCAATCATAGATGTGAGGTCCGCGTTGTCTTGCTATGAATTTAACAATTCACCCCATTGGATTTACAAAACATATACCCTCAAGTCTGTAGGACACGGCGATAGTATTTTGTGGTGTATTAGCTCTACTCATCCCTAGAGCACGTCGCTCCCCGTAGCTTGTTCTTAATCCTCCAGCGTCTTCTGAAACTCTCCCTCTCAACATGGCTGTACCCTTCAAGTATATCAACAAGAGTATTCATCTTATAAACAGCCTTCTGCCCTGTGCTAACAAACCAGACGTGGAAGTTCTTATCATTGTCTTCTCTTGCTCTCAAACGTGACCCGCTGGCGGAATTTTCCTCGTGAATCTTTGAGAAAGATTTTCCTTTTTGTTAAAGTAATTTTCATGCCTAAATAAATCCTCCAATGCAGGCTGCTGCCCCAGTAGCACAGCCAGAAAGCAGTGCAGCCATCGCCAACTCGACCTGGAATGTATTGTTTTTCTCTGAAAAGCGAGAGGGAAATTGCCAACCGAGACGCAGGGTCTACTGGTGTTGATTTAATATTTAATAGCGTATTTCATTAGATGATCCATTTCTGCCAGGTGGAACTGAATTACAACCTCGTCACCTTTTGTCAGGCGAAGCCCAAACCTTCGGGAGATAGTAAAATGTAAATATTCCACAGGTGACATACTCTAGGGGTTTGCTTTCGTATTTTTCAATTGACCTCTTTTTTCCTCACAAATATTCACGCGTTTTTTTTTCTTGCTTTCTTTTTCCAAGTGCGCAATAGTTGCGGCCTGCGTAGATTCATAGATCTTATGGTCGTAGTATTTTCGAAGGACGGGATCCGGAGAGTCTCTCAGTTGGTTGAATCCATCTCGTATCTGTTCTGCCCATTTGCGAACTTCTGGATCAGATGATCGTAAAAGAGCTGAAAATTTCGCTCGTCCTCCTATAGAGTGTACTCTATCCTCCAGAGAATCAAAAAGGGATTGCCAAAGGGGAAATACGATGTTGAGGTGATGTCCTGCTCAGAGACTCTTAACAGTGCTATGTAGGTACTTGTCAAGGTGAGATGATGATGATGATGATGATGATGATGATGATGATGTTTGGAAAATGCAGCACATCCACATTTCAGCTAAGGTCAGAAGAAGCTGCCAGTATTGGCGTGGCAGGTTTTCAAAGTAGGACATCTCAGGCGTTCATATTGTCATGAATCTAGAAGATTTCTCCTACGGTCGGTTGCAGATATGATAATGAAGCCCAAAATGTATTCCTTGTCTCCGTCGGAGGAGCTGTAAATACTTAATAACAGTTTGAATTCGTCTATCTAGGGTATGACCGCAACCTTAAATACTTCGACAGACGGAGAAATCGAAGCGATAGAAGGTTCATCAGTGTTCCGACAAATCCATTGGTGATGGGGCCCTGCTTCCTTTGCAAGCTGACAATGGGCAGTACCCATTCATGGGCCTTCTGCAATTGAGTCACTCGTAGGGCATTTGATAAAAGAAAACTATTCCTATCCAGGATTATTCCGGCAAAAAACGCCTGATTTCTCAGGCATGCGGTGTGGCTTGAGTGTTTCAATACGAGCCTTCACTATAGACTCAGAGTGACTTTCGTCGACCCCTTCTTTTGACTCCATTTGTTGTATTTGGGAAATCTGCATAGCTTGGTATTGAACCTGGGACAAGCATATGGAGACCGAAGTGTGAGCCCTCGGAATGCCTCTGTCATCACACAACATCGAGGACTGCATACTTGCAGTAGGACTTAGGTTCCCCGTCCCAGTTAAAAGAAAGTCTATTGGTTCCAGGTTATGTCGGAAAAGAAAGTGGTAGCTGAATTTATAGAGAAAAAAAGCAAAAATTATTGACCGACGCAGGGATCGAACCTGCAATCTTTTGATTCGTAGTCAAACGCCTTGCCATTGGGCCAGCCGGCCTGTGATTGATCAACAGATTAAAATTTTGACTATATAAATCAGTAAAAAAAGACTACCAGTTGTCAAGCTATTTGCGTTGGTAATTTTTGCGCATCACCAAGCAGAAAGAGATTGCGAAAAGAAAAAAGAAGCGAGCAAAGAGGCATAGACCCTAACAGGATGGTTTTTGACATCTCTCTTCGATTTTCGGTTCTGAGCTCTTCGGGATATCTCGCAAACAAAACAAAATGGTACTGTTCTGCAGGGCTGGTTCCTCGAAATCCTAGCTCGGGCTTGAGCCGACGAGAAAAGAAGGCTGGAGTTTGCCATTGGTTGTGGAAATCTCTGATGGGCCTACCTGTAGGTTCAGGACTTGTTTATTTAGGGCGCCATGACTCAAAGGGGTAAATGGGCGACTCCGTATTCGTAAAGATTGGGTTCGGGAATCGGGACTCTAAGCCTAAACTCCAGAGAACAATCGAAGCCCACTATATTTTTGGGGGGTTTCTTCTTTTGGCGAGAAGAAATATCAGAAGACACTCGAACCAAAGCTGAGGGGCAGCAATTGGAAGATAACAGTCAGATATTGAGCTGTTTCTACCTGCAGAACCCCAAAGAAGGTAGCAGGCGGCGTGACTGGGCCAGGGTCTTGTTGGCCGAGAGTCCGAGACGATGACGATCGGCCGTTTAGAACCCCTTGGCGCGTTACTTCAGCACAGACAACAAAAAAAAAAGAAAATACTGTACACGAAAATACTGGATACAGCGGACCAAATATGGGCTCCGTGGAATTGTTTCCATGGATCGGCTCCAGCTCTCAACTTCACAAGGGTTCTTGGTATTTATTTTTGGCAATAATAACAATGACAATGGCTATTCTTCATCACGGACATCCTCGAAGCCTCTGCCGAATCTTCCATACCTTGGAGTGCTAGCCCTCCGTGTCTGCAGTTCCGTTGTCAGCTCTCCAACGCTGAGTGTCGGCAATAATCCTGCGAGGAGTCGCACACACTTTCCTGGTGGTCGAAGAACCGTCAGGGGCCAATGAAATACAGGGAGTCAGGCTCATTAGTACCTAGGTATGAAATGTGTCGTATCATCTGACAAAGCCTGCGGGGCTGAATCGACAGTCTGGCCACTGAGGAAAGACACGAATCTCCTGTTTGGGGTATTACAGGTCGATCATTGATCTTGGTCCCAGCTTTAGCTGTCTATCTCATCCAACGAGCAACCATGCCTGAAGGCAAGATCCGATACCTGACAAGCTGCAAGCCAAATACATGAGCACAAAACGTCTGCCCCGCCAGACGGTCATTTGGAAATTGACGATGTGATGAAGGTGTGCAGTATCCCGATAGCACTGAGAGTGCCATTTTATCGATGTATTGCTCTCCGTGCACGAATGGTGAAAACTATTCCTTTGGATATTTATCCTCCCTATATAACTATATGTCCATGGCCTCTTTCTTTTCAGTTTTCTTTATGGACCCGATGTTGACTTTATGGGCTTGAACGATACACAAAAAAGATAGTAAGTCATGACCATGCGCCTTGATCGGAGAACCATTATTCGGCCAAAGTGACAAGCAAACACAACCAAGATATTCGATGGCTTGATTCTTAAAGAAAGTAATGAACCATTCAATCACGATTCAGCTTCACCGCCGGTTATCCACTTGATAACCGAAACTCAGACCATGTGAAGCCCTGATCCAGATGCACACCCTATTTGATAATGGATTTCCAACTCAGAAGGCAGACTAATGGAATTGAACCCGAGGGTTCAACCGATTCTTCGCTAAACATCCAAAATATTATGGCCCTACTCTGCAGAAGTGAGACTCGAGTATGCTATTGTACCGTGCAATCTTCAATGACTCCCCCAACTCGGGGTAACGCATCGGGCTGCCCGGCAAGTACGAAGTACGGACTACGGAGTAGTAAGTACATATAACCCCGCAGAGACAGTGAACGAGGGATGGGATCGCCAGATCACTCTGCCTAGACGAACCCTAATCAGCTAAAACCCTGGAGAGGGCACATCATAGCCTCCTCTTGTGGTTCGGTTGGTGGGGAAGTGCATGGCGAAACTGCCAAATGTTTGTGTTGGAGGGGTGAGTAAACCGGTCAAAGAGTATTTTATGAACCTATGAATGGCGACACCCCCCTCGAATGATCGAACACGTAGACAGCCTGCTTACGAGTCCACTTTTGGTCCCAATGAAGATTTTATCCACAGGTACCAGTAGTACATCCATTCAGGTTGAAGAACGGTGTCAACGAGAGCAGTCATCTTCATGTAATAGTCGTTCTAATCAAAAAAGTAAAACTCATGCCCAGAGATTTGCTTCATTCCAGGGTTGGAAGAGGGGAAATGTTTGTATGACTGTTTAAACGGGAGACTAACGCGGACAAGAAGAATGCTGTACTGTATTGGGGCAGTATATGGCATGATCTCCTGCCTCTCTCTCTCGTTACAAGCTGCTCAAAAAAAAAGACACTTCTGGGGTATTGGGATTGCCATTATTTTGATTCCCATTATCATTTTTATTATAATTTTTTACTCCAAGTTCCTTGTTGAAGTCTTAAGAAAGCTTACCTGGAATGGATAATTTGCATAACCTTCAAAGCCACCGCAATAATAATGACGGGCTAAGGGCGCCATTAAAAGGAGTATAATAGACGAACTAAGTATTGTAAAAAAAAGCCAAGTGTCAGCCTCCATACATAACTACCTCCTAAGAAACTAGCGTCAGGGTAGTTCTTGCAGGGCTACTAGTCCTGCTCGTACTTTGGAGGAATCTTTCCTTGACCACATTCCATTCGCTTCGACAGAACCATCATGACAAAAGTCTTGACTCCCTAAATTCGGATAGTATACCATGTGTAGCTTCAATTCTCCCTGTGAGTCTCAAAAACGATCCTCTCTCAATTATTGATCTAAAAATAAACGGCAGGAGCCAACCGGAACCAGGCGCAGTGGCTTGTTTATGTAATGTACGGTACGGAACAGACAGTCAGATTTTTCCATACATGACGAGCAATATACTGGTGGAATCCAGCCCTGGCTGCGCCTCCTGGTAGTCACCATTACCAAACGTGACGGCCTTCCAGCCCAGTAGGTCGATGATTCCTGATTTTTCAGGCCCGAAGCTTGATGGTTACTCGGCCTTGCTGCCTTACTTTTGTGACGATCAGTTCCAACCTTTTGTTTCAGTCTTTTTCCCGCCTCTTCTCTCCAGACCCAGAGTCGACGTTCAATTTTCTCTCTCTTCCTCTCTCCCCTCACCCCCCCCCACGCCACATCTTCCCTCCTTCTCTTCTCCCCCATTATTTTGTTCGAATTCTTACTTACTTTCCTTTCTCAATCCCAATCTTTCCTCTTTTCCTGCCTTATCTCCCCCCTCCTGTCACTCCTTCCCCCCCGAACTTTGAACTGCATTTGAATCTCCCCTCCTTTCCTTCGAACTTCCCCCCTCCCGCTTCCTTTTCCGTGGATTTTTGAAACTGTCTTCGATTTTTACTTTCTGCCTGGTCCTAGTCCTTGGCTATCACTTGCCAAGCTGACTCGGACCTGGGTGCTAGGTTCCCTCGTCCATGCCACGCTCATCGGCTACGGCTAGGAAGAGTCATAGCAATCGACAAGAGAATGGGCCTTCTGGTTCTGGGAAGAAACCGAGCAAACAAAAATCGAATGGGAATTTAAATGGAAGCGCCAACGGCTCTACCGCACCGGAATCTGGTCCTTCTTCGCAAGTCGACTGGCCCTCGTTTCGCTCAGCCGGAGATCAAACCACCACTTCGACGGCAGTCAGGGTCAACGGAACGGCGGATAGCTCGAAATCGGACGTTAACGCTCGGGGGTATCTGAATGGATATGCAAAAGGAACTGCGGATATGTCGTATGGTCAGACGCATGGTGCCATGCAGCAGAATGCTGGGCTTGCCGGTCCGGTGTCGCGTCGGGCGGACAAGTCGACTACCGGGTCCAAGAGGTCAACCTCGAATGCCTCTGTCAACCCTCTCCAACTCGCATCGACGATTCTCAAATCCTGCCCAATGTATGACACTATTGCTATTCTGATATTTTTGCTGCAGCTTCCGCCTATGGTCCTTACCCTGGTTCAATTCCTCTTTGCTTCCTTGACTTTTATGCCCCCTAGTGGAGCATCCTCTGGCTCTCTGACATCCAATTTCGATATATTCCAAGGCCCTGCCGGAACGCCATCTCTAGGGACAATGATAGCGATGGATGGGTTCTTCTTGCTTTTCTGGGGCCTCTTTATGTGGACTTGGGCGCAAAATTTTGCTCTCGATTTAGCTCACGTTCAGGTCGCCATAACCCTAGGGGGTGGAGGATCGGGAAAAAATGGAGGAGTCAATGCTCTATGTGTCGGCATTGTATTGGTTTTACATATTATCCGCAGTAAAGGTATACAGGACTTCGTGATGGGCCACCTCGTGTCCGCGAAAATAATCAGCCCGGATATATTGTCACAATACTCACACCTTATGCCTGCTGAGTTCAAACGCACTGAACCGCAATCCTCTCCGAGCTGGATCCGGAGTTTACTTGCAGTACATATTTTAGCACAAGCAGGGACCGCGATGGCGAGGCGCTCAATGGCGAAAAATCGATCTCCAACACCCGCTCGAACCGGCAAACGTGTGGATACAGAAGCGTCCGCTGGCTCACAGACCCAGATCGATTCAGCGTTCGAGTCCACAGCGAGTGTTTCGTCTTATCTCGGTCCTGACGGACAAATAATCACGGCAGCGGCGCACAAGGATGGCAGGGATCGATTGATTTCGGCAAAGAAGCGCAGGAGACAAGCGAATCAAGTCCGGAGCCGTCAACCTTTTTGGGCCGCTCTTGCAAGCACAAAGGTGACAGTGATGAGGGAATATGAACATTCTAGGGCTTTATCGAAAACTACTCGAGGGTTTACAATGACGGAAGATGATCTCCAAGGTGTTTCCTTGGATGATGGGCTTGTTTGGATAACTGAGGTGGACAGCTCTACGATCAAGTTTGCGGCCGGTGATTTTACCTCCTCGGAAGATTCCACTGGATCGGGTTCTTGCGAGTCTGGAAATTTGAAGAGTGAAGATACGGAGCCATTCTATGTCTGTGTCAATGGTGCGTTGTGGGCAACTGCCACGATAAGTCGGGTACATGATGCTTCGAAAGGATCAAACATGGTTCACTGGAGAGGCGAGGTTTCAGGCCTTGCTCCAAATTGTCCGTATACCTGTTCGTTTGTGCGCAGCGATTCCGATGAAGAGATATGCGTCATGAGTGTCAAGACTCCTCCGGCAAATGACGCAGAACAAGGTAAGGATACCCCCCCCCCAGGTTTCTCTTTTTCATCCGACACACCGAGCTTATTTTTATTGTCAGCAGCTACTTCGGTGCCAACTCCACCACAACCATCTTATCGACCCTCGTCTCCCACCACTACACTTAAAAACTCCATCGTTAACGCTGAGGTCAAATTGAATGAAAAGCGATCCCGATTGAGAAAAGCGAAGAATGACCACAAGCTGGCCATTTCCAAGATCAGGAAAGAGCTGGACAATTATAACCACCGACTTCATAGTGGAACGGACGAGAACAGACAGAAGCAACGTTCACTCCAGCTGGAAAGAAATATTCGACAAACCGAAGAGGCTACTGCTGCTCTTGAGAACCAACTGGATAATCTGGAGAACATACCCGAAGAGGAACTCGAAGAATGGTCGGAACAGAAAGCCAAGTTTGAACGTGAACTGGAGCTTCTCAACTCAACTAAAGAGGAGGTGGTGTCTGCGCGATCTGCTGCTGCCCGAGACGTGTCGTCATTGGAATCCGAATTGACTTCAACCGTGCAACGTCGTGAGCGTCTTCAAAGTCGTCGTACAAGGGTGAACGAGCAGTACGAGCGAATCATCTCCGCGAATGCCCAGGGACTCAACGAGCGAGAACGCCGCGCGGCGGAGCAGTTCGCCCGCGAACAAGATCAGGCCAAATTGGAGACTACCTTCAACGAGCAATTTGCGAGCATCAGCCAGTCCGTCCAGGAATACCAGCTGCGGACCAATCAGCTATGGCAGCAGTCTGCTGCTATCGAGCAAGCTATCCAACACCAACAACAGCAGATGCTTATGGACTCGGGACCCCTCACTCCTGAAGGACCTCTTCCGGGCACCAATGGGTTCACGGATGCACCAGGGCTGCCTCTAACTACACAGACAACCACTGCTCCTAGCACCCGATCGCTGCTAGGCCACAGCTTCCCTACACTAAAGTCCAGTCCTCTCCAGCACGCGTCATCCCCTGCTGTTGCAACATCGTCTCACCCAGCTAGCCCAATCCAGCAACCTTCGTACTTGCAGCACTTCCCAAGCTCTCCATTTGCAAACGTGACCTCGCACCTTGATACAGACTTCACCTATCGGGACCGTTCGTTTTCCAACCGATCTGCACGGAGCAGTCTCTACGGCTCGGATTTCCTAGATTCCACTCGCCGTGCTCCGTTCTATGACCCCTTCGATACGGTTGCCGAGAAACGGAGAAGTTCCGGATCGGAGAGCAACCCGCCCAACCTTGGACTGAGACCCATCTCCAGTCCCTTCCAGCGGGCAGCCAGCCATGCAAGTGGTAGTGCAAGTGGAGGGAGTGGAGGAAGCGGCAGTGGCAGTGGCAGCCCCAGCTCTGCACGTGGTAGAGGAAATTAGGGGCGCAGGTTCCATCATTCTTCATGTTCAGAAAAGGGGGTCAAAAAGGAAAATTGTAGATCTCTTGCAGGATCTGTCTTCACAGTACAGTGCTACTGCCTAAAGGAGTGTTGCTTTTCAAATATGGGGTTTTCGTTGTTCCGACATGGGATCGGAATTGTCGTGAATTATATAGTCCCATCGCTTGTGGTCAATAGATATGGTGTCCTTGTGTAGATTCATCTCTGCTTTGCCTCAAAGAATAAAAATCTTGGTTCTTGTTCTTTTCTTTTGCGTAGACTTCGCTGGAATTTTTTCAATAATGTTATTTTTCTAGGATGTACTCCTGATCAATCTATTTTCTAGAGTAAAGTGATCTTAAAGTGATAGGAGAGTGCATCTCCGCATGGGAGATTGGTAGTACAGTACCATACAGGATCTATATACAATACACAAGAAGATGAATCTAAACGCCATATCATCCAATTCCGCAAGCCCAAGATGTATGCAAGCAATGTACACAGCGAAGCCTTAGACACAGCAATGCCCAAGATAAATCAGATATACCTCTAAATCAAAGTATATTGGTAGAAGGAGAGAAAATGGATTTGCAGGGCTTATATCTCATGCCCCATCCCCCAAAACCTCGTATTCGCATACGTCAAACACAACTCCGACGGAGAGGTTGATTCGGTTTCATTAAAGGAGAGATTAGATAGATGAGCGGGTGACGAAGACGGTAGCGCCCTCACGACCGTCCCCACGACAATGGTATGATCATGCACATCGACCCGCTGCGGGAGAAGCCGACACTCGAAGACAAATGGGAAGAATTCCCCCTCGACAGCCTCAGCCTCGTCATGCCTGTCCCTTTGCTGTAAAGTCTGTTTTCTCCTGAGCAGCGGTAACGGTCTCGCGGTAGTCTCTCCGTCGCCGGACACCAGCGGCGTCAACTCAAACTCGCTCTTCCCGGCCATGAGCGCCAGGTTGTGGTTTCCTTTTGAGAAGTCGCGCGCTAGAGCGGCGGTGGCTCGGTGCGAGGAGAGGAGATGTACAAGGAAGCGTTGGGAGGAGAGCAGCGCGGAGAGAGTTTCGGAGGGTCGGCGGACATTAAATGAAATTACGGGGGTGGGGTGGAGGGTGACGGTGTTGAATGAGGAGACGGTCATGCCGCGGAAGGCTTTCTCGAGGGGACCTTGGGGGTCTGTGGATGTGATGATGGCGACGGGGTATGGAACTCGTCGCATGAGGAAACGGATCTGGTCTGAGAGGGTAAGGGGGGATTCCTTGGGGGTTTCATCGGGGAAGGTCTTGGGGGATGTGGCGGTTGTGGTTGTGGTGGTTCTTCTTTGAGGGCATTGTTGCGGAGTACTTCGGAGAGGAAAGATAGATGTCAGGGTTGGGATACATCGTGCTTCTACTTTATACAGTTAGGTCATTTCCTAGAAGGAAGGGGGCAATTTGAATGAATAAAGGGAAGAAAATAACAAACCTCCATACAGGCCCCCAACCCTCCGCATGGATACCAGAACTCGAGACCGCATCATCGCAGACTGGATTGAAGAAGCTCAAGGAACGAGGACAAACAAGATACTAAGGGAAATACCACCAAGCCCGTCCACGGTCATCATGAACAGCCAAACCACTTCAATTTTTCAATCACTGGTCAACAGACGACAGTCATCTCTTGCATCCAGCGGGCTTCTTCTTTATATCTCTCGATCTCTCGTCATGTGTTGCGCATGCCGAAAAAAAGTAACGAAAAAGGTTGGCCGGAGCTTATGTAATCCGATCTCCAAAGTTCCGCCAAATTTCTCGGACTCCCGAAAAAGGCATCGCTTTACCCAAAGCTCACCACCTCTCCATATTATACCCCAGGGATTGCAAATCAATCCAATTATTATCCCTGCGGGAACATACACATAAACACACACACAAACGAAAAAACTACTATAGACGTCGCAATGTCCATTTATCTCTCCGTCCGCCGCGGCGCAGTAGCCACAGCGACATCAGCAACCACAACCACAATTACAACTCGCACCCTCCAACCGTCCACAACCTTCATCTGCTCGCAATGCCGTCACGCGACGCTCCTCCGGCGCCCCAAGCGTCCCTACACCTTCACGCAGCTTGTGACCCTCTCGGACGGAAGCACATTCACGCACCGCACGACGTCTCCGCTCCCCGTCTACCGCTCGACCCGCGACACACGCAACTCGCTCCTCTGGAACCCGTCGAGCAGCAAACTTATGAATGTAGAGGAGGACGAGGCGGGACGGCTAGCTGCGTTCCGGGCGAAGTTTGGACGGGGCTGGGATGCCAATACGCCTGTTGAGGGGGAGAAGCCGGAGGAGAAGGCGAGGAGGGAGGCGGAGGCTGCGGCGGCTGAGGAGGAGGATGATAATTTGCTGGATTTGATTAGTTCGTTTGGGCAGGAGGGGGAGGTGGAGGGGTCGAAGAAGAAGAAGAATTGATTTTTTTGAATGGGGGTGTATGTATAAAAGAGATGGTGGGTTTGTTTCCATGTTCAGTGTATTGTGGTATATGTCTTGGGTTTTGTACAGTATTTTCCATACCATTGAGAAAATTTCAGCATTGAAGGTTGACTTCGCTATATTAATTTTCGGCGGCAGCAGGGTTGTATGGGAGTAGGCTCTTTACGAGGACTGGAGTATGCGTGGATCATCTACAGAAACGAAAATGGGTGCGGACGGATTGTCCAAGATTATCATACCACTACCATACTAAAATGATGTTTGACTGCGCACTTGCGTAAAACTCGCCATAAGCATAAAACAAAGAAGTCATGCGCCATACCATACACTGCCCGGTTGACGCCGGGATATGGAGGGATCAGGTTCGGACGGACGTCGGGTATTCGTTGCTTGTATTGTATACAGGGCAAGAAAAGGGAGAAAGGCTACGCCTCTTCAGCGGTTGACTCAGTCGCGGCTTCGATGGACTCTGCTGCGGGTGATTCTGCAGGAGCGTTGTCAGCAGGGGGAGGGGGGTAGAAAGGATTGCCCTCCTCACCTGCATCCAGCTGCAGGAGGAAGGTCTCCCAAAGTTCAATCAACTGGAAGAGTAATTAGCGATATGTGACCTCGGTACGGCTCTATTGTAGCGGCTTACCTCTTTCTGAGCTTCCACAGCGCTCTCTAAGAATGTTTCCACACCAGATTTGAAATCCTCCACCTTTTCTTTTTCAAATCTCTGCAGCTCATTCCGCATCAACCGACCCATATCTTCAAAGAGCAGTCTAGCCTGGTGAACCTTCCTTTCCGCATCGGCCACATCAGCATTGACTTGGTTGAGGCGGTCTTGCTGGGACTTGCCCTGCCTGAGAAGCTTTTCCTGATTGTGCTTGCGCTTTTGGAGCTCCGACTGAGCTGCGTTCCAGTTATGGAAGGCTTTTTGGCGTTGGGAGAAAGCAGTCTTGACACTTCCGATCAACCGGAGGTATTCGTCAATCGTAATTCCAAGAGTGAGGACATCCTGCTGCGCTTGGCGCTCGTACAGTTCCCTAATGCGTAGCTGGAGATCCGACAGCCCGTAAAGTGGTCCCGACAGAACCGGAGAGAGCTCTACAGCCGCCAGTGCTTGGATGGACGTCGAGAAGTCTCCCGCGGCCTCTGCAAGACCTTTTCGCTGTGCGACAATGGTGTCGATAGCTTTCATTAACGCCTTGAGTTGGTTCTCCAGCGCATCCAAGTAAATCTTGCGATCATGGAACCACTTCGCCCGTAATTATTAGTCATGGCCTTCTTCAGTAGAGATGGAAGTACTCACGTCATCATGCTCAACGAACTTTCCGCCACCGCCAACGCTAATTCCGAAGGAGCTAAACATGCCCTTGTTCTGACCTAGATCCGGTTCTCGGTTTTCCTTGTTCTTGACATCTAGGGTGAACGTTTCACTCTCAAGGAAGATTTTGAGGTCAGCATCATGCTGGAGAATCGGGTGAGCTGCGATCTTATTGAGCATACGCTCAAGAGCAGCTCTCCTAGACTCGACGAAATTCGTGTCGAATCGGCCGACAGCCTGCTTCTCGGGAGGCGGGGGCACCACCACACCGGGGTTATTGTTGTGCATCGTGTTGTAAAGCCACAGGAAATCGCGGTATCGTCGGCTGACAGTAAACTCGGGTTTCCGGTAGGCCTTGGAGCTCGTCTAACACCCCGCGTCAGCTCCATCGTCGGGAAAATCAAATAGTCGGATAACATACCCTGGTTCGAACTTGGTACACAATATGGCTGCTAGTGAGATCCCCTACTTTGTGTGGATCACCAACTGTGATATCGAAAGTCGGGTTCGCCGCTTTCTCGACACTCATACTAGGTTGTTGTTGTCTCGTCGAACCCTCGGCCTCACTCGGAGGCTGCACCGGTGGGGGCCCTCTGAAGCTCGCACCATCTTCTTCCAGGTTCACGGAATCCATCAAACCCGGGTTGCTGGCCGTCTGGGAGGCAGATGGCGTCGAATGCACATTGCGATCCGGGAACGCCTCCTTCTGGGGTGGTGTAGGGGCCTGCTCCGCGGTAATAGGACTGGTCTCGGGAGCCTTGTCCCCGAGGGGACCTAGCGGATCAATCGTATCGTCAACAGCTTCCAATTTTGTAGCTTGCGCACTGATCTTGCGGGTGCCTCGTGGGCCTCGCCGTACTGTGGAACGGGGGGTACTTTGCTGTGTTGATTGCTCTGGGGCTGCGGGGAACCGAGGGTTAGGGTCTACTACCATTGAAGGATCATCCAAGCTAGCAGGGGGCACTTACCGGTTCCTTCGGTATCCGATCGTGTCGCACCATGAATGCTGGTTGACTGTGAAGGCACGTCTGCATTTGCGGTTAGCTATGATGCGATGGGTATCGTGACTGCCTGGGGGGTACTTACCGCCCCACGGAGAGTCTCCAGCGTCCAGATCCATGGAAAGATATTAATTTAGAAAATCAATGGGTATAATAGTGCAAGAAAAGCAAGGGATGCACACTCCGGAGTAAACTTGGAGGGGAAAATCAAGAGGTAAGATGGGGGAGGGCGTTGGTGCGGGATCGCAGTTGGAAAGTCGGAGATTCCAAGCAGGCCAGATTGGTTGAAGTTGAGCGGGTGATCCGCCAGACAGGATGTGGTTAAGCCTGTACAGTCAGTTCCCCGCCAAGACAGCTTCAGGCAGCTTTTTGACCTTTACTCATGATTTTTATTTCCTGAAAGATGGTTTCTGATCACTATTGGATTTACCCATGGTATATTAACTGTAACTTGGCGCTGTAATTTGCCGGTTTCCCCTTCTGTTCATAGCAGTATAGATTCAAACCAATACCCGGTTTACATACCTTTAGAGCTAACTATATATTTCCGAGTCAACGCTCCGACATAGCTACTCACCTACGAACATCGAATTTTACTCAAATAATGTATGACGTTTGATGTGCATTCACAAATGGTTGGTATATAGTATTTCATCCACTGGTATCTACTGTCATAATTTTAATGGTAAGAGCGCAACTAGCTGTTGAGGCTATGGACGAGCTTATTTGACCCATGGGATTCCAAGCTTGTGCATTTCTACAGCAAGCTGGAACAAGTAATCCAGACTTTCGCATTGGGTTTTTGCCTTGGCCACATCATCTCCCCAGACGTAGCTATGTTCAAGTCAGTCTAAGATCAATATAGAGTGCAAAAAACTGGGTGCATAGGACTCACATTCCATGCCTCCTCACAAGAACTGCATAAGTATCCGGGTATGCCTCCATAGCCTCCTCCAAGCTGCCAGTGAGATCCTCTTCAAATGCAGTGTTCTCAATGATAGGGATCTTGAGAGTATCGAAGAAACCCAGCATGCCCTTACCCTTGCCCCGGGGAATACCCTTGATTTGCTCAATGTTGCTGATCTCGAAGCAGCCCTCGGGGCCCTTCTCACGCTCCACTAGGAGAGTCACTAGGACCGCCCATTGGGAGTGGGTATGAATGCAGCAGCCAGCGCCACGTTCGAAAGCTGCAAGGAACAACGGGGTGCATGCGGAGGGCTTTAGTTCGAGAGGCTTGCGGATGTACTTGCGGTCGGAGGGAGGATATTTGGGCGTGGGCCATTGGAGAACAAAGATGTTATGGGGTTGAATCAGTTCTTTCTGCACACCAGATGGGGCAATGAAGATGTGTTCATCGCGACGGATAGAAGCCTGAAGGGTGAGGTCAATTAGCAGAGGTCGAAATACAATGGGATGCAACAGGCACTTACACCACCACCGGTGCCGGTAACCCAGCCCCAGTTGTAGAATTTCCGGCAGAGTTCCGGGATCAGATTGGCGGGATGCTCTGGATCAGTCGACTGGACCAGGTGGTCATTGTTCTCTTTAACAATTTCCTGGGCCATGATGCTGTGCGTTACAGATGGCCGTTTCGAGTTTGAAATGGAGGGAGTGGAAGGGGTTTTCTGGGCGTGTGGGGTTCAACTCCGAGGGAAGAAAGGCATAAAAAAAGGTGCCCTTTCCAAGAGTGCGAATGCCGCCTAAGTCGAGGAGGAGATGACAGCGATTGAAGTTGCAATGGATGGCTGGATATGACGCGAGAAAGAAAAGTATGGCCGCGGGGAGGAGGGGTTAAGACCGATCCGGTAATCAAGAGTCTGGCACATTGACCCCCACTTGGCTTAATCTGCTTGTAAACCCCAACGAGCCAACCACATCTCTCGCTGCGCTCACCAGTCTTTTTCTACGGTCCTGTACGGAGGGTTAACTCAGGTTAATGGTGCATTTATTATTCATCCCCATGGTCGGGGAACCATATACCGTGGATACCTAGCCAAGATACTAAAAAGTTATGCAAGATGTACCTGCGTATACTCCGGATGTGCGCTACTAAATTGGATTTTATCAAGACTGAGCTGCAGATAACACGGTTTCTGAATTAATTCTTTATAGCTGAATTGTGGTTGACGTTACCTTTCTGGTCTTGCTCGTATTTGTTAAGTTTTAGTAGTCTCTCATTACCTTCCCCATTATTTTGCATTTACTACACCACCTAACAAGTGTCTATTTAATCCTGATGTGATTGGACACTTATGGTTATGAATATCTAAGTTCTACTGGTAATATATGGGGGCAATTTTAAACTTATTGTGTTTCGTTCACTGGACCAATATTTGGGTGATGGGCCTGTATATCGAGGTAATCATTACTACCTAGTTACCTACTACTAGTACTAGTAGAGCTAGACAAATAATTAGGAAGAATATAACAGGTGCTTAATGATACGGTCGTTATATAAATTTACGGCGCTTGCGGTGTTCTGTGGTACGCTGGAGTATTTCTGGGTCAGGGCAGCCACACTGTGCCTTTCTATGATCAGTAACGATCAATCCTACCTAAGTGCTCTCTGTCTCTCTGGATAAATTGCGCTTCGATGAGCGCTATTTACTTCAAGATTAATAATATAATTATAATAACTATAACTAACGCTCTGGTTCGCTCAGACGATGAATAAATTGGAATAAGAAATCCTTAGCTGCGGCCACCGAACAATAGAGAAGGACGGCTAACCCGATTAGGCAGTTAGCAGCGGAAGAGGCCACCTTGAACTTAAGTAAGTTTCCCCCAGCTTCATGCATATAATTGCTATCCAACCGCTCGCTGGCCTCTTCCTCTTCCTCTCCCCGTCATCTCCTCCTGTACAGCGTCCCTCACCCACCCTCTCCCCAGCTTGCCCGGATTGTCCCTCCCTTCCCTCCACGGAGGACCAATTGCTTGAAGGCTTGCTTGTTTGTTATTATCTTTCTCCCAAGACCACCCATTGTCCACCATGCGTCTCAACGCGGCTCTTACCTCCGCCCTGGTCTCCTCGGCCTCGATCATGGGCTATGCTCATGCTGAGGAAGCCGAGGCCAACCCAGATTCCACGTCTGCGGTTGAGCGACCTACCTTCACAGTCAGTTTTACCCAGGAGATTCGCTTGTCCCCGTCTTTTTCTCACCATGACTAACTTGGGTCTCTCTTCTAGCCCACCTCCCTGAAGGCACCTTTCCTGGAACAATTCACCGACGACTGGCAATCACGATGGACCCCATCTCACGCGAAGAAGGAGGACTCCAAGTCGGAGGAGGACTGGGCTTACGTTGGAGAATGGGCGGTTGAAGAGCCCACCGTCTTCAAGGGCATTGAGGGCGACAAGGGTCTCGTTGTCAAGAACGTTGCTGCCCACCACGCTATCTCCTCCAAGTTCGCCAAGAAGATTGACAACAAGGGCAAGACCTTGGTCGTCCAGTACGAGGTCAAGCCGCAAAGTAAGTTAATCGCCGTTCTGAAGCTTCCTGATGCGCATGGGATTCTGACCGGTGTTCTTCAATAGACTCCCTGGTCTGCGGTGGTGCCTATATGAAGCTTCTCCAGGACAACAAGAAGCTCGGAACCGAGGAGTTCTCCAACACGACTCCTTATGTGATCATGTTTGGTCCCGATAAGTGCGGCGCTACCAACAAGGTAAGCCCCGGCTCACAGACCATTGACTTCCAATTCGGCAACATTGACTGATCCTATTGTCAGGTTCACTTCATCTTCCGTCACAAGAACCCCAAGACTGGCGAGTACGAGGAAAAGCACCTTAAGGCTCCTCCCGCCGCTCGCACCTCCAAGCTTAGCTCCCTCTACACCCTCATTGTTCGCCCCGACCAGACCTTCCAGATCCTGATCGACGGTGACTCTGTCAAGGATGGCTCCCTTCTCGAGGACTTCAGCCCCTCTGTCAACCCCGAGAAGGAGATCGATGACCCTAAGGACAAGAAGCCCTCTGACTGGGTCGATGAGGCTAAGATCGCCGATCCCGAGGCCACCAAGCCCGAGGACTGGGATGAGGAAGCTCCTTATGAGATTGTTGATGAGGAGGCTACCACTCCCGAGGATTGGCTTGAGAATGAGCCCGATAGCATCCCCGACCCTGAGGCTGAGAAGCCTGAGGACTGGGACGACGAGGAGGATGGTGACTGGATCGCCCCCACTGTTCCCAACCCCAAGTGCGCTGAAGTGTCTGGATGTGGCCCCTGGTCTGCTCCTCTGATCAAGAACCCTGCCTACAAGGGCAAATGGTCCGCTCCTCTCATTGACAACCCCGCCTACAAGGGTCCTTGGGCTCCCCGCAAGATTGCCAATCCCGAATACTTTGAGGACAAGACCCCTGCCAACCTTGAGCCCATTGGCGCTGTAAGTTCTTCCTCTATTTTCACTCATACGCCAAGTTCCGCGACTAACAAGCTTGCAGATTGGTTTCGAGATTTGGACCATGCAGAACGACATCCTCTTCGACAACATTTACATTGGCCACTCCGTTGAGGATGCTGAGCAGCTCCGCAAGGAGACCTTTGACATCAAGCACCCTATTGAGGCCGCCGAGGAGGAAGCTTCCAAGCCCAAGAAAGAGGAAACTGATGCTACCCCTAGCGTCAGCTTCAAGGAGGATCCCGTTACCTACGTCCGCGAGAAGGTTGACTACTTCGTCGGCCTTGCCAAGGAAGACCCTGTCAACGCCGTCAAGCAGGTTCCTGAGGTCGCTGGTGGTCTTGGTGCCATTCTCGTCACTATGATCCTCATCATCGTCAGCGCCGTCAGCTCGAGCACCCCCGCCCCCGCCCCCGTTAAGAAGGGTAAGGAGGCTGCCACTTCTGCCAAGGAGAAGGCTAGCGAGGCTGTCAGCTCCGCTGCGGATACTGGCAAGGGTGGAGCTACCAAGCGTACTACGCGATCGTCGGCCGAGTAAAGAAAACAAAGGCGCAGTCATGACCAACCCTCTAGAAAGCCAGAGGAGATTAAAAGATTCCCAATTAGCAAAACAAAATTCACAAAAAATTTCCAAAAAAAAACATTGAAAGAAGAGCGAAGGAGATTGAAGAAGGAAACTAATAAATATTTCCATTCCAACACCACAGTATGGTTTCATCCTGTTAACGTTTTACCTTGCAACGAGAATGAATAGTCCTGTACGATGAGTTTTGAGAATTTCAAGATATGTTCCAAACCAATTGCAATATATCGAATCCATGATTTTGTAGGTATGCCTAAGTTTGCACATGTCAACCGAACCAGTTCAAATTTCTCTCGCGCTATCAACTATTCCCCAACGCTGCTAGATTTTCCATATAGTTACCATCCATAGGAAGGATCTTGTCCAGGTTGTCCCAATATCCATACCGTAGCAGCATCATCAAGTCCACCGATCATGTAGTCCACCGGCAATGACTCCCATATAATGAACAAACACACATCAGTCTCAAGTCTCGGTCTACAGGACCCAAGACCTTTTCCAAAGTTGTGATGAAATCCAGTCCGTTGCACTGATGGCCAACTGGAGGGAGGTGGCTTTCATGAGCGTGATGGATTGAAGGGGGTGGCTAACCTGCAGTGAAGCGAGTACACGCTGATGGAGCTGGAAAGAGAGATCGATGCGGTTATCAATAAGCTTTTTCACTTGGCTCCTTTCACCCTTGGGAAGAATCGTCGGAGAGTTGACGGCTTCTTTAGGGTGGAAATGTGGAATCGTCTCTGGCGTTGTCTCCGGGGAGCTGCCTTTTTGATAATCCGGGATTCTGCCACTCCTCTAGAAATTCAATGGAGAGCAGCGTACTGGGGTGATTTGGACCTAATATCTTGATGCGAAGCTCAACGCAATCAGAGTAATAGCATCATGGAACTTTCCCAGGTCTTGCCAAGTGACGGCCAGGTTGTTCATGCCCGAGAGGGTGTGTGGATGCTCTGGACCAAGTACTCTTTTCCGAGCCTCTAAAACATGGATTTCCAGCTCTTCGGCTTCCTGGTTTCGACCCTGGGAAGTATATGCGCTTGCTAGATTACCGATGCTTGTTAGAGTGTCTGGGTGTTCTGGACCAAGCACCCGCTTATTAATCTCAGTGACCTGGGCATTGAGCTCCACTGCTTCCTGGTATCGACCTTGATCAATATAGGTTAATGCTAGGTTACCCATACTGGTCAAAGTGTTTGGGTGCTCTGGTCCGAGTACCCGCTTTTTAGCCAGTTTATGAGTTATTTCTTGACCTGGTTTTTTGAGATGATTCGAAGAAGAGGCATTGTTCTCGAGGACCTAATAAGTCCCGTGAAGGCACTGGGTAGTGAAG
The DNA here is from genome assembly GCA_027569095.1 of Aspergillus conjunctus. Classification (NCBI taxonomy): domain Eukaryota; kingdom Fungi; phylum Ascomycota; class Eurotiomycetes; order Eurotiales; family Aspergillaceae; genus Aspergillus; species Aspergillus conjunctus. The sequence goes on along the minus strand of JAPDEL010000015.1, from coordinate 50,762 downwards.
TGGCCTCCATAGATGTTATCCTGACCGAATACTTTTATCTTGAGCATTTTAAGAAGCTTCCAATGGATTGATTGTTAAGAAGTGAGTACTAGTAGTACTGGTAGCTGAGGAGGTGAAGAAGGAACACAGTGAGGTGATATCTGGTTCTTGGTGGAATGCGGAGAAGGAAAGGTTTGGAATGGATTGAGCTGCTATTCCCATCATTAGAGTTTAAATATATGGGCTTGACGGGTACTCCAAATCAGTTCTGGGGTAGTTCGTGACTTCCATCACGGTTAATGTTCCGGCCAGAAACTCAGACGACATCGGCGTTAGATACACCATCTGGAGAATGATCATCGTAAGGGACCGGAGGCAGATCGGGGGGAAGTGGAACTCTGCGCAGGAATGGATATATCATGCTGAAGAAATCGGATTGATTCTATGGAGATGAGGAAGGTAATTAGTATAGTATGAATTAGTTGAAGCTTGTTGAAGCTATCCAACCGACTGTTACCCCCGGGAGGGATGAAAATTGGGGCTGTGATTGGCCGAGACCGCCGAATGCTTATCGGTTGGCCTCGGGGCCTCGGACGGTACGGTACAATAATACCTAGGTACCTTTACACAGATACGTACTGACCTGAACGACTCCAACACCTCGCTCGCTGTCCTTTTTATAACTCCAACTCTCCCCTGTCCGACCACAACTTGACTTCTTTTTCTACCTTCCTCTCTTCTTTTCCGCCTAAGAATTGAATTTAGTTTTTGCTGAAGAGGCTTGACACTTCGCCTAGTTCTCGTTCAATTCCCCTCCCTCTTCACACCCCTTTTGAGATCATGGCCGCCCGTCGGTCCCTTGCCCGGTCTATCCCCGCTCTCCGCGCCGCCGCCCCCCGCACGACGGTGGCCAATATCTCGTCTGCCAGGGCAGCAGGTTCATCTGCATCGCGCGCTCTCTCTACTTCCTCCATGTCCTCTTCCCGCGTGCTAGCTTCCCAGGCCTCCTCTGCGGCCTCCCTGGTGGCTACTCGCAGACTGCATGCTACTGCTCGCCAGCTCGCCCCCGCAACTACTTCCGCGGCTAGCACCGCCACCGAATACCCGACCGACCACCAGCCCATCTCTAACCCCATCGACACCACCAACTTCTTGGATAACGAATTCGTGCCTTCCAAGGCGACAAAATGGATTGATCTACATGACCCTGCTACCAACAACCTCATCACCCGCGTACCCCAGAGCACCGATGAGGAACTCCGTGCCGCTGTCCAGTCTGCCCAGAAGGCCTTCCCGGCCTGGCGGGCCACTAGTGTCATGGCCAAACAGCAGATTATGTTCAAGTTTGTGAACCTGATCCGTGCCCACTGGGACCGCCTAGCCGCATCTATCACCCTGGAGCAGGGCAAGACCTTTGCTGATGCCAAGGGTGATGTTCTCCGTGGATTGCAGGTCGCCGAAACTGCCTGCGGTATCACCACCCAGCTGACTGGCGAGGTGCTGGAAGTTGCCAAGGACATGGAGACCCGGAGCTACAGGGAACCTCTGGGAGTCGTTGCAGCCATCTGCCCTTTCAGTAAGCCATCTTTATTTTTTTCTTTTCGTTTGACATGGCGCTAATTACGATGAACAGACTTCCCTGCTATGATCCCTCTCTGGTCCATTCCCATCGCCACTGCCACCGGTAACTGCCTTATTCTCAAGCCCTCCGAGCGGGACCCTGGAGCGGCTATGATCCTGGCCGAGCTCGCCAAGGAGGCTGGTTTCCCTCCTGGTGTCATTAACATCATCCATGGCTCGGCCAAAACCGTTGACTTCATTCTGGATGAGCCCGCCATCAAGGCTATCAGCTTTGTCGGTGGCAATCGTGCCGGAGAGTATATCTTCACCCGTGGCTCGGCCAATGGAAAGCGTGTACAGGCCAACCTGGGTGCCAAGAACCATGCTGCTGTGCTCCCCGACGCCAACAAGAACCAGACTCTCAATGCCATTGTTGGAGCTGCCTTTGGAGCCGCCGGCCAGCGCTGCATGGCCCTGAGCACCGTGGTTACTGTGGGTGAGACCCAGGACTGGCTTCCTGAGATGGCTGAGCGTGCCAAGGCCCTGAATGTCAACGGAGGATTCGAAGAGGGTGCCGATCTCGGCCCTGTCATCAGCCCTGAGAGTAAGAAGCGCATCGAGGAACTGATTGCTAGCGCCGAGGAGGAGGGTGCCACCATCCTTCTCGATGGACGTGGCTACAAGCCTGAGAAGTACCCCAACGGCAACTTTGTAAGTGGCCTTTGAATTTCCCGACATGATTACGTTACAAGCATCTAACAGTGCGTTTTCTATTACAGATTGGCCCTACCATCATCACCAATGTCACCCCCGAGATGCGCTGCTACAAGGAGGAGATCTTCGGGCCCGTGCTTGTCTGCCTGAACGTCCCTACTCTGGATGATGCCATCGAGCTCATCAACAAGAACGAATACGGTAACGGAGCCGCCATCTTCACCTGCTCCGGCCCCACCGCCTCTCGCTTCCAGAAGGATATCGAGGCCGGCCAGGTCGGCGTCAACGTTCCCATCCCCGTCCCTCTGCCCATGTTCTCCTTCACCGGTAACAAGAAGAGTATCGCCGGTGGTGGTGCCAACACCTTCTACGGCAAGCCTGGCCTCCAGTTCTACACCCAGCAGAAGACTGTGACTAGCTTGTGGCGTGCTGAGGATGCTGTCAGCACTAAGGCCAACGTCGTGATGCCGACACATTCGTAATAATATCACATAAGAAAAAAAAGAATCAAAAAAGAAAAGATTACCAGGGTGATAAATTGGGCTGAGGGTTACTTTTGCTTTGCATGATGGAATGATCAAATTGTTATATATATACATGTTGGTTTGCATTTATTGATTTCCCCAAGAGTTTGATAATATTATTTACCGTGAATGTTCTATCACTATTTCGAGTCGGTCTTGATAGCTGGCTGTGAGCTTAAATTGATGTTTGTTTAGCGGGAATGCTTATCAGTAATCGAGTGATTCTGCAAAAACAAAACAATGTATAACTAAATTCATTCATTATATGCCGACTTCCAGGATCCGTATCAAGCAGTCCCATCTCTAGTCTTGGGTATCCTTAACTGATCATATTTCTAAGTAGACAAATCTATACGCCAACGTCGTAATCTCCCTCCTCTTCTCTCTCCGGCTGGGGGGGAACCCAGGCGTAAACCAGTCGAGCGAGGACAAAGTCCCCGTTATTCACAACGGCAACACGACGAGTATGGTAGCGCGCTCCGCCAACAGTTTCGAAGCCCCAGATCTGTTCATCCACGCATCACATTAGCCCTTCCACAACACAGACTCCATTTTTTATTTTATTTTATTTTATTTTTTTTTTTAGAAAAATACGCACCTGCTCCGCGGTCCAAGTCGAATCCACACTCTCAACATAGCTCTGCAACCACAGTCCCTCCCCACTCCCATAGTCCTCGCCCACGCCATCAACCAAGAACCCCTCACTCTCCGACCCATCCGCCAGGGCCTTCCCGAGGAGGAATGGAGCGATCTTCGCATCATCATGCTTCGTGCAGATCTCCAGTGCCGGACGCACCTTGCCGTCGTCGTCCTTGGTGCCGCGCACAAAGCGTGTTTGGCCCTCCACCGTGCCGAAGATGTTATCGCTGTGCTCGCGCTTCTTCCAGTCTGTGACACGGTGTTCGCTGGAACCCTGGACCCCGCCGGTGACGACGTTGTCGACGTCGATATGCTGCACGAGCTTGTCTTCTTCGTTGGGGTATTCTTTGCAGACTAGGGTAACGCCGACCCAGGCGAGGGCGGAGCGCATGAACCAGCTTATACCTTGCTGTTTTGGTTTTTTAGGTTAGATTTTTAATATGCTAGGGTGGGTTGGGTGCGTAGGACGTGTTGGTGTTGGTGGTGGTGTTGGGTGGTTTTTACCCCGCAATCCTTAGGGATAAGAAGGGGAACATACCATGGCCAGAACCGGGTCTGTGGGATCGGACAGCTCTCGATCCTGCGTGGATTGTGTTAGTTGGATATTCAATTAAGTTGTATAGAGGACCCTGCGTACCATCGTCCAGCTGCCATTGTAGTTGATCAAGGTGATTTCGTTTGGAGTAGCCATGGTGATGGTGGGGGTTAGGAAAGTAGCAGGTGAGAAATGGTTGTGAGAAAGTAGAAGATAAATAAAAAAGACAGAGTTGGGGGGGTTCCAGAAAGGTATATGCAGTTTCAGAACTTCGAAGGTGCCGCGGTATTTATATATCCCCCACCTGTCCAGATCTCCTTGACACAAGAAGAGGCGTGCCTTAGCTAGGGGAAAGTGTGGTTGACTAGTCTTGGGATCTCCGCAATGTTGATCCGCTTTGGCCTCAAATGTTTAATGCATCGCTTTTGGCCGAGGCTGTTTCCAATGCCCACACGTGCATGTGGGATGATCCATCCGGGGAGATGACATGGAGCAAGCCACAAACAGCAGGATCAAATTGTTACTTTAGCTTGTCGAGCTTGTCTTTGGTGGTTCGTTCGGTTGGCTGCTAGTGCTCTCAACATTCATAAGGCTGTGGGGGTGATTTCCCCTGGTCCTTTGGACGGTGACTACTTGTCTATCTCTCAGCTGGAGTTGGAAATTGACTCGTTGATTCTTCCACATGTGAAGAAGGTGGGATTTAGAGCTGTGTAACAGTCCAAAGTTCTCCCCTCGTGGGACAGAAAAAACCTGGAGGAAAATGGGGTGAACTATTGAATCCAGCCAAAAGCTACCTACTCCGAGGGACTGATTGATGCCTGAGGCATCATAATGATGATATTGTGTATTGTTTACGATGTCTTACCGTAATGGTCTGGTAATATGGGAATCTTTATGCCTGAGGCTGCACGGCGCCCATGCCCCTTTCACGTGGTTCGCAGCCTAAATCCCAATCCAGACAAACACCAACAACGAAAGATCCCATCCTTACGACGATTATGAGACACATCCTGCCATTGTTTCGCAGTCATGGCTTTTAACAAGAAATATGCTGGCCTGCCAGATTTGGTACATCGTTCCAGACCCCCAACTTCATCTTGTATCCCGCTAATAAAGTTCGTGCTCAAGGATCTCGCTCCGGATATCTATGAGACCCCCGATTTAACAGATGAAGTTTCCACCATTCCGGTCAGCTCCCTCACACCTCCCCCGGCTCTCTTCCCCCTATCCTTCTAAACTCTAGGGGTTCTAAAATTCCAATTGAATAAATGCAATTCTAATGTCATAAAGACGACAACAATCCGCACCGCCTCCAACGCAGACGATGACGTCGGGGATAACTCCGATATCGACCGCCACCCCATAAACGCGGATGAAGCGCGCGCCCATTTTCTCGGAGCCACTGTCGATGCGCGTAATGTCAATTTCTCCGACAGCATTGCTACGAAGCGCAAATCGTACAAGGCTAGGACCCGGCGGAGGAGGGGACACGATCCTAACACCGGCGAGACGGAGGATTTTAGCGACAGCGAAGATGAGAGTCTGGAGAGGAAACTTGCGCGTCTCCGGAGAGAGGTCGAGGAACTGAAAGATGAAATGGCATCTTCCCAGAATACTGCCCCAGAATCAGACGGAACCCCCGTTCAAGACCAGGAGACGGTCGGCGATGGTGTTGAGGAACTCAGTCGGGCATTGGATAACCTCTACGCATCGTCACACGGTGCAACCCAGCAAAACTCAGCGGCCGCCGTGCTCTCCCAAAAGCTAGCGTCAGATTTTTCTAACCAACCCTCAGCCCAGAACAAGCCAGACCAGCAATCAGACACCACTGCTACCCCGTCTTCAGCGGGGATTCTATCTCATGCTGCCGCATTCGATACTCGACTGGCCCTCATCGAATCCGCCATGGGTATCTCCACCTCATCGAACCCCTTCGTCTCCAACGGCGCCTCAGAGTCATCTCTACAACCTGTCCTTCCAGCCCTGGACCACCTCACATCCCGCCTGTCCACCCTCATGAACATTCTCGCCGGACCAAGTCCCGTTCCCGCGGTGTCGACAACGGGTTCCGTCGCGGCATCAACTACCATTACCACCCCCCAGCTAGAAACGCTCTCCACACGCGTGCGAAAGCTCACAGCCGATACGGAGGCCCTAGCAAGCGCCCGCAAACGCGCCGTCGACGCTGCCAAAGCCGCACAAAACGCCCGTATCACTTCCTCTGCCGTCGAACCACACTCTGATCTATCTGTCTCTTCCTCCTCGGCTACGGAGGTCGACCAGGCCGCCACCCAACGCGATGAGCAAGCCACCAAGATCCAGGCCCTCTACGCTACCCTCCCCACCATCCAATCCCTCCATCCTATTCTTCCTAGCGTTCTGGAACGCCTCCGGTCGCTCCGTGCCATTCATTCTGGCGCCGCACAGGCCTCCGAATCTCTAGATGAGCTGGAGAAGCGCCAGGCCGATATGGCAGGGGAGATCGAGCAGTGGAAACAAGGTCTGAAGGCCGTAGAGGAGAAGATGAGTCAAGGTGAAGCGGCGATGAAGAGTAATATCGAACTGGTCGAACCTTGGGTCCGCGATCTGGAGCAGAGACTAGAGACGTTGGGAACACAATAAATAAACGAAGAGATCTCGCTTGGATATTATGGAAATACCCCTACTACATACATATTGCCTGACATTTCATTTCACTCTGACCATGACCGAGTATGCCTTCTACTAGTTGGCCTACGTGTGGTCTGAATGCATTTCTTGGTTTACTGGGCATAACTGAGGGCTCAGAAATAGCATAGTACATATGACCAAACCTCTTTCTTATTCGCGGATCTCTATAGACTAAGGCAATCTCAATCCTTGGCCCGCCGTAATATCTGAATTTTCGGCTCCATCCGTAATTCCACCCACCATCCCCGCGTAAGGGACCGACGAGCAACTCCCCGTCCCATATCCCAGAGACGGGCCGCCTCCGGCCCTAGAAAGCCACGAAGAACCCTTTCCTCGACGGCGCCGACGGTCTGCTCGCCGGGCCTGACAATTCTAATTCCCGCGAATCCCTCGATGTTCTCGACATCCTCCCAGGAGCCGGAGACGGCGCGGACCTTTGCTAGCTCCTCGCCTGGTTCCGCGAGGACGTAATCAAACTGGTTCCAGAATGATGGAGTGGATTTGATCGTCTCGTCTTCCGTTTTGTCGTACTTCCAGAATGAGCTACCGGCGGTATTGGGGGCGATCTCAAGGAAGCGGGTGACACCTGTTTGGCAGGCGAGATTGCCTAGATGTACGGAGATGATGGGCTGGGTGGTGTCTGCATGGCGGTGGAGGGCTTGTAGGGCCTGTGCTCCTGGGTAGTTTGCGGAGGAGGCGGGGAGGAGGAGAAAGAAAGAGCAGAGAAATGAGACGATGGTGGAGCCGATCATTGAGAGGGAGAGGAGGCGGTAGAGGAGGGATTTGGTGCGGTGAGTCCAGATGTAGGATGCGCCGAGTGCGGATGCGGCGGTCAATGGAGGGATGGTGTAGATGATGAACCGCCATTCCTTGTGAGGTTGGGCACTGTAGACCAGAATGTAGATGATAGAGGGGAAGAGGATGAACGCTGCCGTGCACCGGGTTGCGGGTTGGGCTAGGGCTAGAGGAATACCGACGAGGTAGGAAAGCGGGTTAAGTAGAAGACGCGGGAGAGCGTTCGTAAAGTAGAAGTGCCAGGGATGAGTACCCCAGGCGGATGCTTGGCCGGCGAGGACATTGAATTTGAACGCCGCCAGTTCAGGCCATAGCGGGAACTGCTGCCAGAAGAACGAGTCCACGGCAACAGTGAAGGAGAGTCCGACAAGGAGTCCTAGAATGCCAGCGGGGATTATTTCGTGTCGAATGCTGATACGGCCTTTCGCAAAGAGGAAGATCGTATGTACGGTGAGAAAGAGCGCAAGTTCCGCGCGGAAGATGATCCCTGCCGTAGTGATGAGGTATAGAGTTGCTCGGCTGCGCTTCCGGGATACCTCTGGAGGTACAGGCTCCGGAAGGAGTGCCCGGAGGGCGAATGTGGTGATGCCAAAGGCGAACATATTGGAAAGTGTACGCGACGCATAGTAGAGCACATGGAACTGGCTTGCCTGCAGTAACGTATACCAAACTGCAGTAGTCTTTCCAGCGGTGCGGCGCAGGCCGTCGGCGAATGATAGCAGGGATAGACCATTAAAGAGACCGAGAATAGCTCGCGCTATGGTAGAACCATTGTAAGTAAATGAATTACGGGCAGAATTTAACGGTGAGGGAAGTATCCCACCTAGAAACTGTCGGTCCACATTGTCCGCCAACCAGATAAATGGGGACGAGAGGCCCGAAAGGATCACGGCTCCGACAAATGTCCGGGGCACTGCTCCTGGGAAGGTAAAGTGGTCATATTGTGCCCGAAAGTTCTCGGAGATGCTTCGCGTGGGGATACCATAAGTTTCTATGTCATGTATGGCCTGGATATGAAAGGACTCTTCGACCTTGGTGTAAGGAGCGACGGAGAGATGGAGGAGGACGAGAAGCGGGATGGAGAGGAGAAGCAGCAGGTAGCCTCAAACAGAGTCAGTTCGAGTAAATAATTAAAAAGAAGCAAGGAATCGCAATTAAAGGCATACCGACATCTCTACCCATTGTGTATAAATGACAACAGGATCGTCAAATGTTGAAGCGGAGGGAATGAAAGCCAGAAGGCGTGGAAGCTTCAGCTTCGGTGGAACCTTGAAGCTTGAGCGATGACGGGATGCCAGATGTCATTTCTCTTCATTTCGAGGCCAAACGTTCCCTTCTCCCACTTCACTTCCACCACCAACCACCACCACGCCTCACACACTCCTTAGATTTCCCCATCACTCGAACAATGTCGCTCTTCGGCCTCGGAAGACTCCTTTACGGTGCGCAAAACTCCCCTCTTTGTCCGCTCATCTTCGATTCTGAAGCATCATTAGGCTAACCCGTCTTAACTACCACCAGTCATCATCCTCATAACCAATTCTATCGCGATTCTCTCGGAAGACCGGTTCCTTGCCAGGAGTATGCCATTCTTAATCCTTCAACTTCATACCCTATTACCCATCTAATACGCTTGTACTGACACAATATCGCTTCCTAGTCGGATGGGGCCGTACACAAGCCGACCCTGCCTTCGGCGCAACATACGACAGCACCAGCGTCAAAGCTAAAACGATAAATCTGATAGCCAGTGTCCGCACTGTTATGCGAAGTACGTCCAACTTTCCTAGCCCTGGATTTCTTATCCTTTTAGCCTTTAGAAACACTTCCTACCTCCCCTCCCCTTCCCCGCCTACAACCATATATCGCACGTCTGGGTTTCCGCTTCCCAGTGCTTCAACCTCTATGATACACATTGCAGTGCCGAACAAAAGGAAAACTTAGCTAACCATCATCACCTCCCTACAGTACCCCTCATAGTGATCAACACAATAGTCATCGTATACGAATTGATCCTCGGGTGATGACGACTCGCTTCCTGCATGCTTCCTTTCTGATCATGTCCTTTTTTTTTTTTTTACATTCTGAGCCGGGACACAAACCGATGAAAATTCAATTCGATTACCGTCCGCAACTTACTTGGAGGAAGGGGAATGGTATTTTTACGTTTCGTAATCTGATATACGCGGGGTGGAGGGCAGACGATAGGTTTATGAGTGTATGCCGCGCCACGGGTGGGAGGTCGAACTCAAGGCAATCCTGCACTCTAACCGCTCTGCGAGATCTATGTCTTGCGTACTGAATTCGGAGTTTCGGATATAATGTGACTACCCGGATATCCCCCTGTTTATAGATAGCTTCTTATGCTAGAAGTTGACTCGTGCATATCTTAATGACATGTGCTCTACTAAAAGCAAAATAGCCAAAGTCTCAAGAATAATGTCACATTTGCGGAAATGTCATGTGTACTGCACCTGGCTTAGTACATTGCTCTGACTCTATTTGACCGAAGGCTTGACTTCTTGGAGTAAAAGGGTAGAAATGCAACATGGTACATATAAGGCCAAGAGTCCAAATCTTGAACCTACTTCTCTTTTTTAATTCCAAAGCTGGGATATTTTCCTTTCCAGGACCCTGAAAACAGTGAGAGCCTGCCTCCCCGAAGGTTATACCGGTGGACGTAAAGACACTCAAATGCAAAAAGCGAATCCAAAAGGAAAACAACAAGGAGTGAAAATATACACTCCAAAACGCCTTGTTCGCCTAGCTGTGTGACCCAGGCACGGGTATCACAATATTGATATATAAAGGAGAGAGAGGTAAAGCTCGAAAGAAAATAACCAAGCATCTGCTGGACGGATATGCAAATCAAATGCCGTAATATGCGAGTCAAGTTCAGAAGAATGGTGAACTAAAACAGACACCGAACACCATCACCATGACAGAATGTAACAGAAATCAAGAAACTTTGTAATGGTAGCGGGATCCAGTAGCGAAGGGAAATCTGATGATACATCAAGTAATATATGTACGGCTGTAACGCGTAGGTCGTTAGGTTGTATGTGCAAACGAGTATAGAGGGAGAGAAATGTAGACAGGGGAACCGCAGAGAAGATTTATGACAGTATATTCAATGACTTCTTTCTGATGCTGAAACTCCTCCACTTGCCATGGCCTCCCCGATCGGGTTTCGAATTTCTGAGAATATCACGATCTTCTGGGAGGGGAGAGGGCTTCTCAACGGGGAGTGGTAATCCAGGGTGGCTATTGGGTGGTTGTGATGGTGGCCGGGCTGGTTGTGTGGACGCCTGCGATTGGACTTGTTCCGGATGCTCTGGGTTCCCGGCGTGGCCGGGCAATGTTGGGACTGGTGGAAGTGAGGCCCTATCTTTATCTTTACTAAGTCGATGACTGAAACTCCGACTGCCTCGCTTTAGACGACTGAGTCCGCCACCGGCCTTTTTCGCTGAGCCATTTTCGTGGTTGCGCCGATCCTCTTCATCCTTCGTTAGCTTGCTGGCCTCAAGAGCGGCCTTCATCTCGGCTTCCTCGCGTCGTTGAGTTTCTCTTTGACTTATTTCCATATCCTTTCGGCGCTGCTTCTCCTGCTTCTCCTTCTCCTTTTCGGCTGCTTTCCGTTCTTTCTCCTCTTTCGCCCTCTCTTTTCTGGATTGCAAATCACTCTTCTTCGAAGTCAGAGGTTGAACATAGGTCTCGGGGATTGGAGGTATAGGGGGCAATGAAGTAGGCGGGACGTTCGAATGAGAAGCTGACGCAATGCTCTCCGAGTCTGTATGTTCTTGATGGGTGGACAACTGAGGTGCAGTAGGCGCCCGTTTAAGGCCACTGAAGCGATAAGTGTCGTCGTGAGAGGGAATTTGAGAGGCACTGTGTACCTGAGCTAGGCCTGGCGAGTGGGCAAAACCGTTCTGTTTTGTGGCATTGGCGGTTGCATCCGCGGCTGACTCCATATTCTCCTGCTCCTGTTCCTTCATTACAGCTTCGATCGTGGTCTCTTGGTAAAAGAGAACGTAGGCACACGCTAGGCCGGGTTTGTCGCCGAAAAAGTTGCGCACGTAATTCTTATCCACAGGTTCAACCATCTCATCATCAAAGAGCAACCATCCTCGATCCTCGGTTTTTATAATCGCAACATAATGCCCATGATAAGGTCCTCCTCCAATATGTACAACCACAGCGTAGAGTTCGTAAAGGCGATCAGGGTCCTCAGCGTCATCTGTCGTATTGAAAAGACGAAGATGATAGGGATACACAACCCTGTGGAAGAGTTTCTGAAGCCGCTGCAAATCCTCGGTATACTTAAACCGCTTGAGGTGCAATGCCAAGATTCGGGGAAGACGCTTGATTTTCATCCGTTTCTCAGCTTCCTGCAGCCCGCCGCAGTTGTCGCAGTGGAACTTGTTTCTCTCACAAAGCATTTCTTCCGCTGAAAATTTCCTGAGGCATGATGTAACAGAGGAATGCTGCTCCAAATCTACCGACAGGTCCAGGAAAATCTCATCGCGCTGCGAGACATTTTCACACGTGAGACATTGTGTCTCGGATGTCAGGGTTCCCTCGAACAATTCGTGAACCCATCGTGTGGTATTGGGTGTCTTAGAACCCGAACTGACCGACTGTTCGTAGGATTCTGCGGTCTCTGGTGGCGGGAGGAGCTTTTCCGAGCTGGGCTGCTTCAAGGCTTCCGCCTCCACGTTTGCAACGACCTCATTAAGTAAAAGATTCAGGAACTCATGCGCATCCTGGTGCATGGCGGTCCGAAACATTTCGTGTTCCCGGCGGAGAACATCCAAAAAGTGCTGTGGTCGGATAATTCCTATCCGAGACTGGCTTCCGACTACAGATTCGAAAATGTCTTTCAGTGATGTAAAAAGTGATTCTGACATGCCATAACTGTCGGCATTATCCATGGTGTCTAAAAGTGGAAGGGTCTGCAATGCCATTTTCTTCTTGTATTCCGGCGAATCTTTGTCTTCTGGTTTTTGCTGTGGGTTCGGAGGCATCCCAGGCCGTGGAGGATTCATTGCCTTTTGCTTCTCTGCGAGTGCCTCGGCTTCCTGGCGAGCATTAGGATCCTGAAAACGAAGGGTTTTCGCCAGTGCTGCTTCTAAGCTTTCTATAGGTGTTCGTTTTGGGTAATTTAGGACGGCTTCTCGAAATGGAACTGAATAGTAAAGGCATTGTAATATCGAGTTACAGTAGCTGTCCCGTATCTGTCAGTGGGCGATTTCTCCTTCACATCCTACCTTAACTGGGGCCGAATTGTCGGACGTTCGAGCGCTTACCATGTATTTCCAAACTAATTAAAGAAAATCGATGTTAGGTTCTAGGCAGAATGAGCCGCGGCGAGGATGGGGAGGGGAAAAACTCACATTTTCCATTCCAAAAAACTTATCACTGCCGTTCTCTCTGATCGGGCCCATGTCCTGTAGCATCTTTTCTAGAGGTGTCATCGGAGGAGGCAGAGGCTCTTTCTTCGGGGTGGGCGCCCCAGGTGAGGGTGTGGTAGATCCCTAGAGAGGGGGTCAGCAACGCATTAAAGATGACAGGCGGTTTGAAATGCAGACTCCAGTGAGTCGTTTTCGTCTTCCTCTGAAAGTAGAAGAAGGGCAGAGACAAAACATGGTGGTATTTACAAAAAACACAAACGAAAAGAACAGTAATAGAGGGGACGTAAAAATTGGTGAAGAGGAGAGGGATCGAAGCTCACCACATCTTTCCGGAAACTCCTCAGAAATGACCCCATAATTGTCACCAAGTCTCTTGATCTGTTGTATCCACCTTCATCTGGCCGCCGCAGCGGGAAAAGCAGCCGGCAACAAGACCGCTAAAATGAAGAAAGGGGCGCGACGGTGTGCTGTTCAGACAGTACGCAGGACAGAAAGTATGCGACAACGGGAACACTTGGGCGAGTAAGAGGCGGGAAGAGAATCGAGGGAGCGAAGGATCGGAAGAATTGATGCAAGACGAATGTAACTGATTATCAAGGGCGACAGGGAGCGTGCTGGACAATCCGGAAAACAGGCACTAGGTTTTGATTGTTCGTGGACCCGACAAGCGCTGCAGGTCTGGGGGGGAGGAAAGTGGGAGAGCGAGGGAAATCCGAATATGGGGCGGAACGTGAACGGGCGGCGGAGTCGAAGAAAGGTGGAGACAGCCGGGTCAGTGCAGTTAGGGAAGGGGGAGACGGGGTACAGAATGGGGTCTGGATCCGATTGCAGGAACAACACCAGATCTAATTACAAAAAGAGAGAGGATTGGAAAGGGAAGAAAAGTGAGCAGAGGAGGAATAATGAAGGTGAGGGTGGTGGAGAAAGAGGAGAACGATGGGGCGAAGAGCAGATACGGAGTCCATCGAGGCCGCAGGAAGTACATCTGGCTGGTACGATGTTTGTATGGGGGTCGGTATGGGGTGAGTTCCGTACCGACGATGTCAAGTAAAAAAAGTATTATTACTTGGAGGAGTACTGCGATGACGAAGGGCTAGCAGGTCCGAGCGAGTTGGGGGGAATCAACGAACCGATGGCCGTTGGAAACGAGGGGGAAGGAGGAAGGCCCGGCCATTGGCTCTAATACCTAGTTCCAATACCTAATGCTGCTCTATGAGGAGCGAAAATGATACATTATTCAAGTTATAGATTAAACGCCGATATCAACTGGTTCTTATTCCACTTTCCAATCTTAAAATCCTGTAATTATGAGGTTTGTGATGACATTTAACCAAACCAAACCATATTCCTGCGTACCATACTCAGGCTATACGAATTCACATCGGTATTATTTTACAGCTGAAACATCGCGGACTCGATATCCCACCCGCCTCGAGTCTCCGCGCAAAGGCTGGGCTGAACTGAAGCCTCAGGAAAGGGATAAAAAAATCGCGGAATCAATTACCCCCATTCTTGATTAGCTCAAGAGCCACCACCAACGTTCAAACACACGAAAAAGTGGAGGAAGTTTTGCCCCAAATTCGGCCTCGGCATGATGGTGGCGGTATTTAAAAGGCTCAGTTAAGGTTCCTTCTTCCAACAGCAACAATCGTCAACACTGTACGCAGTACCACTCTTGATGAAGATCCCTGAGAGGGGCTGCAGGTGCTTGCTTTTCCTGCTGTCTCCTAGGTAATCTTCCAGATGCGCCGTGGAAGCCCTGTTGGTTCCTGCCCAGATCTTTGTGTTGCACCAACCTCGCCCAAGTCATCCCAGTTACACAAAGTTTCACCCTCACTCTCTCCAACCGGACGAAACAGGAAAAACAGTTCAAATGGGGATGTTCACACAAGAAAAGAGCCCCTCCGACTCCCGACCGAGAACGCGGGAAGAACAGGCTGTCAAGAAAACCCACCACTTTAGACACGGCAGGGCAGCCTTCCGGATAATTAATAACCTGCACTATTATCCCAGCCCAAGCAAGGTTACATCCAAACCGTATACAGGGTCTCTGATTTGTTGCCAGCCCATTGGCAATGGCTTAGCTTTGCGGTGTGATAATCCATGATTCCGTACGACAAAGGAGATCGAGTCGAGGGGCTGGAATATCTAGGGTGCTCCGACTTCCAACCAACTCCGATTGACTATCAGCATTGAAGAGTAAGCAAGACCAACACCGGGCAAGTGAAACATTCAAGAGTGAATGTCATCTTCGGCTTAATAATAATACAGAACCACCCACTCTATCTTTGGCGCGATTAGCGATTACAGCCATAAGAATGAGATTTAGTCAAGTCAGTTCCAAACCAGTTCCCCAACAAAAGCCCAGAATGTAATAATGCGTGATTTAAGTAGTATCTCCGACCCGGCGCCGCTCTTGGCAGCGCCTTCGTGTTGAGAACTTGAGAGTAATATTAGCACCTTTCGTACATCCTTGAAAAACACCGACCAATCCCGGCGTCAAAATAAGGTGGTCAGGAGGCCCTTCTAGTTTGCTAGGCCACCCATCTTATCTCCCATAAGCTTCGAGGGAGGGACTTGCATACCACTCTCTCACTCACACACACACACACTCTCTCTCTCTCATTCTAAGAGAGATGAGCAGCCCCCATCCACACCCACAACGTCATACACACAGACATCCATACTAGCGTGTTTTACGGTATCAGTCTCCATCCGCTCCACGTGGGAACTCAAGGATGACATGGATGGGCTGTGGCCAATCGTATAATTTATTGGGTCCCATCTCCAACTTCAAGGGTACTAGCGCCGTAAGGTACCATTTTCGTATTTCCTTACCACTAAGTACGTACCAGTATGTAATTCTGAGGCTGGAATATCATTGTGGCATGTCTGGCCTTTTTGGGTACGACTCATAGTGAAAATAGGATGATGCATGTTAATGCGGGTCATGATGCGAGTAAAACAAAGAGGGTTCCCAGATTCTATTCCTAACCCATATCCCTCCAGAGCATGTCTTGGACTGGATCCGTCTCAATACACCCTGTTTGCCTGTCACCTCATCAACCACAATCGGAGATAATTTGACGTGTTAACCCAAAATCCTTGACAACAACAACACCCTTGACAACAATAATAACAAGAGTGGCAAATATGCAATGGCTATGAGATCTAGAAACGGTGGAGCCACTCTCCGAAGCAAGGAGGACAAGGTAAGGTTTTCCAGCTTCACACCATGAGTTACCCCTCACATGAACGTCCATGCTCCTAACCAATAAGCAAACATCACTCAAACTACATTTCACAGGATATAGCATACTCTTTGGTTTACCCATCACATCGAAGGAATCGGGCTATTTAACCTTTCCAGAGTATTTTCCGGGGAAAAATTCTGAGTTTATTTATAGGTAGCTAGCTACTCTACCGCAAGTACCTCACCCAAAGTCCCAGACCATTCATAAAAGTATATCTATTATCTAAGGAAAATACCCTAGGAACAAGGAAACTCTGATGTCTTAAGTTCTTGACAAACTAAGTTGACACCCGCCTTTGACATCTGACTACGGCAAATTGATCTGAGCAGCTGCCTGTATCCGGATATCCTATGCGGCCACCCCGGCTCTCAAGATTGACGGTTAGCGGTATAATATTTCCATGCTAGAAGCGACACTAACAAACTTAGTTCTTCCAGCCGACGCTTTCGGGACCCGGGTTAATACGTACCTAACTATTTAGAGAGTGGAGCTGGCGCTTTGTGATCGAGTATGGGGTAAATGATTCCTCACTGCTCATAGGCCACTCGCCGGTGGAATCATAATAAATGCACAGACAAATCAATCTTGGAATATTAAAACAGCCCTCCACGGCGCCAATAATACTCGAATGCTGGACAGTGCACACTTTTCGTGAGTGGCTTACAGGTTACAATACGTGTGTATTCCAAGTTATTGTGTGATGTTCCTGTCTATGGCTGTTGCTAAGCCCGCTTCCAGTATTATAAAGGTGGAAGTGTCGAGCAGCCTTCTATTTGGAAACGCATCTCGTGATGATGGGGTACACACTCCTCTTAGTACTTTGCTGGTATTTTGTTCCGTCAATGCTTTCTATTTTCCATGTTTACGTCTGATCATATATTTTAATCGCATCTTGAGGGATGCGATTGGAGACGGGCACGGGACCCGATGAAGTGGGTGGGGGGAAACGGCTGGATCCTTTCATATACCATGATAACAACCGTCACAGATGTATACCGTTGGATAGGGTTTCAAGGGAGAGCAAGGGACTAAGGTAGTAGATGAGAGATTTGGCTATTTCTCTCTCACTTTTCTTCTCTATAGAAATTAATACACATGGTCAGATCATGTGAGCCGGCCACATGGGCGAATACATGGGCTAATGATCCTCCGTAGAAAACTCTAAAATTCGGGTATCCGAAAACTGAGAGCAAGAGGGGCGACCATTAAAAGAAGACTAGCAACTAATGCAAAAGAACTCTACTGATGTCATTGTAGTAAGATGATGGTGCGAATGGGGGCATGACGGTGTTCGTGGCCTGTGCAACTTCCAGCATGCCCTAAGGATCCTGCTCATATGTGATCTCCTAACTTGGGGGCGGCCAAAGGACATCATGGATATCTCCACCAACGAGGCGCGGCTCAGTCAGGGTATTTCCACCACTACCCTCTCTGCCATAAAACTATTGGACGAGGTAATCCTTAACCCGCTTGGGAAAGTTGTTCAGACTGCCCAGGTTGAAACTAGATTGGATCACAGAGCAAATAGGCTATTTAGCCAGCCGTTGTTGCTGATGCCTGAAATATTGGACGCCACATAAAGTAACCGCTCGGTATATCCAAACCAAGTGTGCCCATCGTCAAGAACCCGGGGCCTGTGGGGTCAAGAGAAGTAGAGAAATCCGTCGGTCTGCCACTACCAGTGGATGCGCCAACAATAATTAGCGGAAAACCCCGCCCTCGCTCGACGCAGATGCTCTCTGAAGAATATGGTGCTGTTGGTCAGTACCAGCAGCGGTGACAATAGCAATCCTTTTCACATTCGTTTAATACTAGTAGTCATTGTAGTTCAAAGAAGTAAGAAACCACATCAAGCTGCTTCCCGGCGGGCCCTGAAGCCAAAGCTTTGATACGGAGAATCCTGGTATATATAACTATGAAAACCATCATCCTTTTCAGTACGGTCTCTCTGGTAGTACTCGGCTATTGTAAGCGTGTGGGTGGGTTTAGCTCTCATATAATATCAGAGGTTGCGGTGAGGAACTTAGATTTTCGCCATACTCCAGCCACCACATTTGGAAGCCTCGCTCGGGTTGTTGGGCAAAATATGTTTATCCCGATAAACACTTGGCATTGAATGCGCCGGAGCGGTGCACGAACCTGAAAGAGCTAATGTTCTAGGCTTATGGTTTTTTAAAACTACCCTACCGGACAGAGCCCAGACTTTGAATAATACATCGTAAAGAGTTGAAGCAACTATGACAATAAAAATACAAATATATATATACACATATAAAACACAGAGGCAGCTCCCTCAATCAGGAGTCTGCATTCTTCATCAAGAATCCCTTAACGAATGGTAATCGGTCAATAATCTCCAATCCCAGGCTCCGCCCCCAGGCGACGGGCCCACTACCAGGGACATTGTAGAGTTTGTGCAGCACGTCACAGGTACCGCCGATCTTGGCATTGGTAGCCCAACGGTCAGCAGTATACCGTTCCAGGGTGAGAAGGTCCCCGACATCCATGCCATGGTTCACAGCGTACTCAATCGTGCTGGAGAGGGAGGCCACATCTCCGAGGCCGAGATTGAGGCCCTGTCCGGCTAGAGGGTGGATGACGTGGGCCGCGTCACCCACAAGGGCTACCCGGGGTGAAATATATGTTGAAGCGTGGCGGAATCGAAGAGGGAATGAAGCCACGCTACCTTCCTGAACCCCGGTGACCATCGGAGGAAGGTGAGAGACGGAGGGGGTATGCTGGAGGCGCCAGGTCAGCTCGCTTTGGTGTGCATCTTCCTCCAGGTTAGAAACCGTGGTGGCGGGACGTTCCATGCGTATCATGTACTCAAGATCGGCCATCGCCAGGCGGAAGGCGGCATTCACCATGGCGATGAATGCTCCGGGAGACAGGGACTTAAGATAGGCGGCGTTCTCAACGGTGGTGGACCACACTAGAGTGGCATGATTATTTGGGAGTGGGAGAAGGGCGATTGGTCCACCAAGCGCGGGTAAGAATCGCTGATAGGCAGTCCGTGTGCCAATGGGGAACGGAACCGGGTCCTGCTCAGCAAGGGAAAGAGTAGCAACAACACCATGGCGGTGGTAGTCCCAACCCTCGGTGTTGATGTCGGCATACCGGCGGACGGGGCTATTGATGCCGTCCGCACCTACTAGAACTCTTGCAGCAATCTGTGAAGGTAACGCTGAAGATGCAGTCGCGGCACCTGTCGGAGCAATAGAGAGGACCGGCCACGCCGAAAGATCCGGCCCGTCAGGGTCATCTGTCCCGGTCCCGTTCTCAATGGAAGATACGGTCGTATTGGAGAAGATGGAGAGGTTCTCATCGCCCGATGCAGCGATCCGCGATAACAATGCACGCACTAGATTGGAGTTCTCCGTCATCGTGGCCACAGTTCGGAGGTCCTCGAATGGCGAGGTCTCCATAGACCAGTCGAATGAGATCTTTGACCCTGTTTCACCATCCCACACTTGCATCTCCTGGTAGGGCTGGGTCCGTTCCCCATCCAAGTGGTCCCAAGCGCCAATCTTCTGTAAAAACGACACGGACGACGGTGTGAGGCTGCTAACGCGGTTGGAAAAGTGCTGTGCGTCGGAATTCCAGCTTCGGGCCTTCTGAAGGTCTTGACCCTCCACGAGGGCAACCTTGAGCTTTGAAGTCGCGGGGGATGCACCTAATTCACATCCAGTCAGCCTTGACTACGCCAATACACCAAATGACATTCAAAAAGAGGGCAAGGGGGCTAGGAATGGCTTACGCAGAGCCGCCAACAGCGCCAATCCTGCTGGACCGCCTCCGACGCAGACTACATCGTAGATATCCGTGACTGGAGCAGGTTTGGACCCGAATTTCCTGCGGCTGGAGAGAAAGCCTGACCGACAAGACGGACATACGTATGGGCGCAGCGCCGTCGGTGAGATGGGCCGCATGTTGGGCAAAGATATCGATGTTGGCTGTGATCGTGCTGGATGCGACTCATTTTCCTGCTTTGAGCCGCAATGGAAACAAGGGTGGAATAATCAGGTGCAAACAGAGCAAACATCCACATCAGGCACACATTGCTCTGGGCAGGTCATCCCAGCAGTGATGGTGCATTCCTGCATAGAAATTAAAATGTGTACGGTCATGCTGATTAGAGAAAAAAGAAAATAAAGTGAAAAAGAAGAAAATATAAAAAACAGGACTAATAATAGCTTATCATACATTCCCAAACCGATACTTCTCCGTCTCCCATAGGATTGAGCTCCCCTCACTGCCACCGCCGGTATGACGCGGTCTCAAACTCCGCCACAACCAGCTGAGCTAATTATCGCTCCTTGCTGGTGAGGTTGAAACGAACCTCGCTCCTGCATAGTGATCGGCTTTGCCACGAGTGAATAAGATCTGGGACCTGCTCAGCTGAGGAGGTGGCGTGCAGCGGGATGGTTCGTTATATAGAGCAACAAGACGAGGGATCTACCCGCTAGCGTCACTATTTTGTTGCTGCTCATATCTGGTCCCTGGGGAGTTCACGACTGAGATCTGGTGTTATTTTCCACATCGAGTGACATCAGACGTGACTCTAGAGCTTACCATGGCGTCGACCTCCACAAAAAAAACTTCGTCTTCCGCCCCCAAGTCTAAGACTACGACCAACACGAGCAGTACTTCCAGCGACGCCCAATCTCTCTACCTCAGCGCTAATTTCGCCCATAATCCCAAGTCACCGATTACTGTCAACTACGACCACGAGATCTATCTCCAGTTGATGGCCGAGGAAGGGGCAAAGACTAAGACACCACATCAGGTCTATCGAGAGGTGTGTCCCCGTTCTTTTACCCAATAACATCTATGGCCTTGTTGGCATCGATCTTATAATATGAAATTCATCAGGAATGGGTTCGTCGAGCATTAGATCCGGCCATATCAGACCCTCGGGGGGATCCGAGTCCCATTGATTTAGAGTGTGCAGAGAGTCAGAGGGCAAGAGATCGGGTGTGACAGTTGTGCTTCTGGATACTCAGCTTCCATACATTTCACTCGTGTTTTCGATTTAGCCCTCCGGGAGTTGAATGCCTCAAAGGATATGTGGCTTTTTCTATATGGAAGTGTGAAATAATGCATAGATTGAAGGATACTGAAGCTAGTACTGTACGTCGTAATCATCATAGGACCGCCATGGTGTGCTCCAAGGACATTAGGGTAGAAAACCAGTTGACCGGGAAAGAAAGGGGAAATAGAAAACATGATAAAGCATTCAACTGCTTTACACATTGTGGATGGGGTCTATTTATCAGGGCTCACGCCTGTGAGGCTCCAGGGCCCTCAGGGTTCTCATCAAGGTCTCCTTCCATCTCGGCAACGAATCGCTCCCAGGTGTTGAGAACCCCCTGGTAGAACTCAATGTGTTTTTCTGCTAGGTCGCCCAGGGTATCTCGGAATTCGATGGCCTTGATTCGCTCAAAGTCTGCTACCTCTCGCACCACTTCCTCGTCGAACATCTCTGATGTGGTTTTCGCGGAGTCTACCTCGCGTGTAAGCTCATCAATCCGCAACTCTAACTTCCGCACCCGTTCGCGACGTGACTGTTCGTGATCAACACCACGCATGTCTTCCATCTTCGACCGAATGAATGAAGCAGGTGATGACGTGAGGGGATTAGAGGCGTAGTACGAGGATGGATTGGCGGCGAGGGAGTCCCGCTCTGCTACTGCTTTGTTCCGGTAGTCAACCAAAGCTTCAAAATCGAGTTGCTTCTGCTCACGGGTCTTCAAGAGAACTTTGAGAGACACTATATAGGCCTCCATATCACGGAGTGAGCCCAAGTAGTTCTGATCGGTGTGGTCCTTGAGTGTCTTGATCCCCCGACCGGTTTCTTCCACAGAGGCAGCGAAGACCTGCAACGGCACCTCAACGTCGGGCTCCAGAGGGACAAGCTTGCGAAACTGGGTCGCGAGTTCGTTGTAGTCGGCCTCGAGATCCGTCTCCCGTCGGGCAACTCGGGCTACAATCTTCTCCACGTGGTTCAGGTCCTCGTCTAACTTGTCTGCCTTCTCCCGTACCTCGATAAACCGACGATCCGGCTTATGTACCTTTGTAAAAGCATTGACGAAGGTGTCCGTGAAATTATCGAAGATTCCCGGTGCTCCGCCGCTATCGGACGTACTAGTTGAGGTACGTGATCCCCGGAGTCGCATGTGCGCGTTCCAGTCCGGAGATTCCAAGAAGACTGCCAGCAATGGTGCTCGACGGAGCACCGGATGCAGCGTCAGACGTTTCAGAAAACGGTGCAAGGACCATGCTCTGCGAGTGGTGAATTCGGGCCCAAAGCGATCCCCGCGCACGTATTCCATTTTATGCTTGTCAGGCAGTGGCGGGACCGCGCAGGCGGGGTACTCTCGATAGAGCGTCTTATAAAGAAAGTAGAAGTCGGTAAAGCGGCGCCGCACGGTAAACCCAGACTTTTGAAAGGACTTGAAATCGGTCTGTAGTTATCACAGGGTTAATAGGGATCGAACATTCCCAGATTAGGCAGCTGTATATATAGCTTCGGCTTCAAGTGCACGAGGAGAGGGAACCCACGTGCGTAGTAACCAAATATGATATGTATGCATCCTTAGTACCGTCGCTTTCTTTCAAAGGTGAGTCCACTTGGCATTCCAGCACCCCATCGCCTATACCTGCAAGGTCCACGGCGTCAGCGTGCGGCCCTGCTTGCGGGGGCTCGTCCGTCGAGCTCATCCTTCGTTTGCCATTGACATCGCGATGAAATCCCGGTGACTCTTCCACATCGGTCCCGGATGTCGTGGGCCGCGATAGATCACTGTCCGGATCATGCCGCCACGAGACACTGTCGAAGTCGTCGTGCTGATCCATCGAGGGGCTACCGACGAGAGAATGCGGCGGTACCGACACGGAAGTACACGGGTCACTATATATCAGCTATACAGCGCAAAGAAAATTCAGAGCAACAAAGATTTAAACTCGGGGTTGATGATGATTGGCGGTGGGACAACGGGTTGGCTGTCAAGAGCTGGTCCGAGTTGTCGAGGCGTTGCGGAGGTTTGAAGTTGATCAGTTGGAGAAACGGCAGCGTCATCGCTTCATCCGCCAAGACCTCGCCCAACCAACCAAGCCACCAACCACCCCTTTAACAACGATGGCGTTTGGGGCCCACTACATCTTCCTTTGCTATTCGTATCTTCGGCGTATATAAATGCTGGGTTGTATTTCTTGTCAAGTTTTTGCACAGGCTGACTTATGTACATATACAAACTCTCCTATTTAAGCTGATCCAAATACAGATGTGATGCAATAGTCGTCCAAGAATAGCATGGGTAAAGGATATGGGGAAAGATAAAATCAAGGTAAGGATGCAACAAGAAGTTTTTTTTTTAAAAAAAAAGGAAAAAAAAATCTAATCCGCGTTCCGTCGGGTATCATCTCTCTCCGTGCTTTCATCTCGTCCCTTTTCATCGGCCACTGCGTGGTCCTGATCGTGGTAGGGTTCATCGTCCTCGTCGCTAAACAGCGGCTCTTCCTCGCTTTCACCAGCGAAGGCATTGTAGAGTTCACCACCACGACGGCGACGAGGTCCTCCGTTCATGGCCTTGGCTTCATCCTCGTCCTCAATCATCTCGAAATCATAGTCGTCGCGCGAGGTGTTGCGCAGACGCCTCCTCTTCTGAACGTTGAAGTAGATTCCGAGCCCAATGCAGAATACGATAATTGATCCGATCGCGGCATAGATCCAAGCTTGTGTGCGTTTGGAGGCACCGAATGTCGGGAAGAACGACGGGAGGAAGCTGTCCGACGCTGGCGAAGGCGATGGCGAAGGGGTTGGAGTTGTGGTAGAAGTCTCTTCAGGAGCAGCTTCAGAAGGTGTTTCGGTGGGTTTGGAGTTCACAGGGCGGTCGACGGTATCGGTAGGGTCAGTCGGGGCCTTAGTGCTGGTTGGGGCTGGCTGTACGCTTGTTGTGACCACCACACCGTCCTCGATGGAATGATCATCGTCATGCTCATCAGGGAGAGGGTGAAGCTTTTGCTTGGCTCCGTCCTTGGCCTCACCCCAGAGGTTGAGTCGCCAGTCGAGGAACTCTCCCGTATGTTCATTCACGTTGGTATCCTTGACAATGACAGTCCACTTTCCAACTCCCGACTCACCCCTACATTATAATGTCAGTAACTCGTAAAGTTATAAAGAAAAGATATCACTCACCAGTGAGCAACAGTCATGAATGTCCAGTCAACATAGCCAGAATTTTCCTCGTCAATCGACCTTGCCGTGCTAAGGTGGCTGACAATGCCCTCAGGGCTCCGCAATTCCACGCTAAGGTCACCACGACGTGTGTGATTAATATTCATGGTCACAGTGATATGCTCTAGTCTTTCCAGGTTGGCTTCTGCCATCATCTTCTGGGTTACTTCGTAGGAGGCAGCCAGTCCCTTATCGCCCTGTGGAACTTCGTGCTGCACCCGGAGCCATGGAGAGTGAAACCACGCCTGGGGCTTCACGAGGGACCAAGACTTGGCCTTCTCTACAAGGCCGTATGCGTCCACCTTTCCAAAACCCCAGTCGTGGCTAAATTTTCTCCCTGACTTGGTCACCTGCCAGCTTCCGTCATCCTCATGAACAGGCACCGCCGTTTCGACCATCAGGTATTGAGCATCACGCCAGGTCAGTTCCGGCCGGACACTTAGAGCAAGAGCCATGGAACCAGCGGCCAAGGGCCCAGCAGCCGAAGTTCCGCCGTGCATGGAATAGCATTTGTTACCGCCAACATCGGTCGTATGGATCGCATCCGAACCGCCACTGCTGTAGGCAACCACCAACTGGGCCGAGCAAGATTCTGAGTAGGAAGGATGGTTACCCTCCCGATCAATCGCTCCAACGGTTATACTGTAAATACTATTGGTGTAGCCATCGAAGTTGCAGTTATCATCAGACCCTGCGCCGTTTCCAGCTGCGAACACGAAGATTGACCCTTTACCGCCCCGGCCCTTCTGGACGCCATTGACCATGGCCTTTTTGATCAGGATCCCGGGCGCTTCCATCGTAGCACCATCGTCCGGAGGACCCCAGGAGCACGAGTAGATATCATTCTCTTGGTAGCTAAAGTTAATGGCAGCTGCCTCATCCGTGTCGTCAATCGGGGCAGACAAGATTCGGATTCCTGCAATACGACTGTCATAGGCAACACCCACGCCGCAAACTTTGTTCTTCGCTGCCGCGATCTCACCAGCACACCTTGTACCATGCCTGTCATCACGGAGGCGGGGCCGTGGCTCTTCAGTCTGGTCGTTGAAGTCGTAGGAGCCCTCGGCAAAGTAATTCGGGCTGAGATCATCGCTGTACATATCTAACCCGTCGTCAACCACTGCGGTCGTCGCACCCTTTCCTGTGATGCCGTCGAGCCAGACACCAGAGACGTTCAGATCATGTCCAGGTTCCATTGTATTGAACAAATGCCACTGTGCGTCAAAAATCGGATCCGCGATTCCGAGGGCAGAGATAAGCTTCTGGCGAGCCTTGGAAGCCTCAGCATTCTCGGTGTTCTTGACAGGCGATCTGACAGAGATTTCGGCCGGGGGCATTCTTTTCTGAAGCCGCTGTTTCGGGGCCAGCCTCTGAGACCAAAGAACACCAGCGAAGTCCTCGTCTCTTTTATCGAAAGAGCCGAGACCGTCACTACCGGAACGCCGGCGCAATTTTCTCCTCTCTCGCAGGCCATCAAGTAGTTCATGTACCTCTGTGCTCGTCTCTCTGGGTATGGAAAACCTATGGTGATCCGCGAGCTCTCCTATTTGTCCCTCATGGCGGGCACCCAGGCGCTGAGCGATGTCCTCCGGCGAGGTCGATGGGTCGAGATGAAGAGCGATGTAATCGTGTGTCTCGTAGGAGCGACGAGGGTGGAGGGACGCGGTAGCAGCACAGAAGAAGCCCAGGGCTACTGCCGCAGTACCCGAGAGACGCATGGTGGAAGGTAGGAGGAGCTGATGACACTCCTTCTCAGTAAGACGAGATGAGGACAAATATGGCGGTTAACATTAAAGGATGGCGGCTCCCACAAGACAGAGTCGATGGTGGGATACGCTTAGTCAGGGAAATAAAAGGAGTCGATTAAGATTGTCAATGTCCTCCCAAAGGATAGGAATATTAATGAAAGAGAGGGAGCTGAAAAGGGGACAGAGATAGGAAGAAAAAGTCTCAGCCTAGTGAAGTTCAAGGGTCCCAGAATAGTAATAATGCGAGTAAGCCGAGTAAGCCTACACGAGGGAGGGTCCACCATAGGGATGAATCATTAATTGTCGGGGGAGAATAGGCGGCCTGAGGCCTGAGGCAGCGATCGCCTCCTGAACAGCTCACGGGACTCACGGTTCCTTAATCTTGAGGCATCCACCGCAGTGGGTCGGTTTGTTCATTGGGTAGGATTCCAGCGCCATATCGTGTTTTAAGGAGATAACAGGTAAATGACTGCATGGATTATTTTATTGAAATTAAAGAAAAATGTTACTGAGACTAAGGTAATATGATCGGGGTTGCACGTAGTCATTGGTAGATTGGTTTCCCTTCTTACAATTTTCAAGGTGATAAAGTTCAAGTGTGTGGCTCCAATTTTACCTTATTTTATTATTTATGGGGAGGAAGTATGCCAACACTCGATCAAAACACCACCTTGCGACTTGTCTGTGGGAGCAAGAAATCAATGATTTATCAGAATCCAGGACTTACGACAACCATTTAATTTTCAGCTGCCAAAAGTGTCACTAACAGCCTAAATGTGGCAGAGTGTTTGTGCCCATCGATTTGTACACCTGCAGAGCGCAGAAAAAAGTGGAAAAATCAGGTACAAGGACTCGCCCAGCATTTGGCAAGGGAAATTTATGATGTGGCCAAAACCTCATGGGGTAAAAGTCACATTTGTCAAGGGGGGAAAAGAATCAAAAAAGAAAAGATCTGATCCGATGGTGCCTGGCGGGTTTCTTGTCATGCAGCCCCGCAAGTAACAGCAGAAGGCGAGCGGCTGGGCTGTCCAGCCACCAGCTTATACGATTGCCATGCATCATCCCAATAAAATCTATCTGGTTGGGCATGCCGCCAGCAGATTTTCTGCATCCTCTTTCCCGTGGTTCTCTTGTCATTCATTCTTCAAGGGATTTAAGCGTCGTTTCTCGGTCGCATTACGATCTCTCTTTGACTGTCCATTTCATCTGACCTCATACATCTGCGTGCATATACTCCATTTCAGCTGGGCGGCCCAACAACCAACACTCAGGGATATCCGTTCAATTCCTAGGCCAAAGAAAGAGAGTTTGCATCTTCACCTGGTCATCAGCATGTCAATATAGTCTATTGTGCCAATTATATCCTCGATTAGAGCGAAACCGAAAGAGAGCGCATTGCACTCGATAGCCCCATTGGGAGCGAAACACTTCTCCTGAAAGGCTGACTTGGAGCAGTCAGGTGCAAATCCTGTACAACATACGCGAATAGACTCCCGTCAGCTGATACACATTGAGTCGCGAGGATTGAACCCACCAATATGGCTACAGACAGCTTTCGAAAACCTTCAAATGGCGGTCCTATGCCGTCTGCGTATGCGACCAACAATGGTGCTTCCCGGGCCTCGTCGCACAGACGAAGGTCATCCCATACCACCGGACCTCCTGTAGGACATTATGGGAACGAGAACGGATTTGACTTTACGGGAGTCCAGGTGGATCAACACAAAATTTCCGGTATGGCCTATCTCCTTCAAACGCGCGTTTCGATAGAGCGATTGAGTCAACTAACAAGCTACTTCCCCTCAGACCCCTCTTCGATACCTGATATCCAACACTCGCCACCTGTCTCGACATCTGCAACCCCGGCGGAAGCCGCCAACAAAGAATTAACGAATTCGAACGAACAGCAGGAGCCATTGAGTCGATCAAATACTGTGCATTCTTCGAGTGATCCCCAGAACAGCTGGGCATCGGATCGTTCACCGCTTCAGAAGCTTGAGGTAGCCTTGACCGGAATCAGCAAGGAAGAGAAACGAGCGCGGGTTATGGAAGCAGAGAGGAGACTAAGAGAGAGAATGGAACGCCAGAATGCGGCGGCGTCTGTACAAGCCTCCGGAAAGGTCGCGCGCGAAAACCCGAAAGGCTCAGCCCCAGGCGTCGCGCCACGGGCGCTTCCCGAATTTCAGGCCAAACCACCCGAGTCTTCTATCCAAGATACAAAACAGTCGGAATCCGGGAAAGAAGGAGAACAAAGAGGTCCCAACTCGCGCGGTGAGAGGGTGCCAGAAAACACCCAAGCTGACCGTACCAGAGCACCATCCATTTCAGGGCGTCCACTAGGAGAGTCCCTGTACGCTGGCAACAAGCCACCGACCACATCAATGGTGAAGACAGGCAGCGCTCCTCGACGATCTGTGTCTGTGAGCCACCCACCCGCGGGGGCTCGCGCTGCACCGCAACCAACAAATCAAAGCACCGCTCAAAGCAGGCGTATGGTACCGTCGCAAAAACCTACGACTGTTGAGCCAAAACGAACATCTGTTACAAATCAATCTGTCCCTCACCCAACTGGCCAACCTCAAGGAATCCCGGCCTCTAAGGATGGAATTGACATCAAAAATACAACCGCCGCTATTACAGCAGCTGCTAACCTGAAAACTGGTAGAGATTTACGGGCCAGCGATGACTCCATAATGCCAGAACCCACCGAGATTGCAACAAATTCTCAGTCTAAGCCGAGACGACACACTGTCTCGTTCAACGTCCCACCACCAACACCTCCTCCCCTTGCGGAATGGAAGAATGCGCCTGTCGCAAAACTTGAGCTTTCCGACTTTGACTTCCAAGATTTAGATGTTGAAAAAAGTAAAGCTTGGTGGGAGGGTGGAGGAAGTAGAAACCGCCGGCAAAGTAGAGCTTTGCCGACTGATTACCAAAAGCCTCCCGCTCAAAGGTTGACTAGTAAGCACTCGCTTCCAGTTATCCCTTAGAATATGGGTGAATTTTCCAGAACTAACGGTAAATGATGATTTTAGCCCACAAGCGCTTCCAGCCTTTGGTATTCTTAAAGTGTGGACCCTTGCTCCGGTATACAGGGCTAAAGCGGGTGCGCATTGATGGCCCCAATGGGTCGTTCATGAAAGAAACGTGGAGGGGCAGTATCTTAATCGTGACAAAAGATTCAGTCTCCTCATATGAACCGCGACCAACGCTAAGGCTCTTCTCTCAGCCAATGAATCTTCTGCCACCCCCTCCGGCCGAGGTTAACAGTGAGGGGGTGCAGCTTGCTCCTGAGTACATCGACCCAACAGCTGGGTTAATGAAGCTGGGCCGAGATGGTCGACCACTTTACGTCAAGCCCGTGGATCATACCGAGGAAGAGTTGGACCTTTCATTTGTGGAAAATGATGACGGCATCTACGAGATGTCCGCCAGCATGATTGACTATACGAGCGAGGGTACCAAACAACCAATACCAGCCAATAGAATCCATCAAGCTGATGGAGAGACATCGGGAACGTATAAGGAAATCACAGGATTTCGCCTTTATGCCGACCCTGGAAGGGATGTTACGTTCTGGAAGTTTAACATTGAGATCGATTTAGGTCAGAAGCAACAACGAGTCGCATATCGCCTGAACCAGGGACCGGCTCTAGGATTTTGGGTGCCAGCAAGAGGACAATCGATGAATATCATGTTCCACACTTGCAACGGCTTCAGCCCAGGAGTTGACTCCAATAAATTTTGTGGACCTGATCCTCTATGGCGGGATGTGCTCAACGAGCACCAAACACGCCCATTCCATGTCATGATCGGCGGTGGGGACCAGATATTCAATGATAAGGTCACCGCAGAATCGTTTCACTTCCAGGAATGGCTCAAGATCAAGGATCTTCATGAGAGATATGATGCTCCACTTGATCCTGAGTTCAAGGCTGAACTGGAAACATCCTTCTTAGAGAACTACTCGATGTGGTTTTCTCAGGGCCTTTTCTCTCTTGCAAACTCCCAAATCCCAATGATAAACATGTGGAATGACCACGAAATTCTTGAGGGCTTTGGGTCTTATCCAGATGAGTTCATGAACACGCCTGTGATATCCGGTCTTGGAAATATCGCGTTCAAATATTACATGCTATTCCAACATCATAGTGTGCCCGAGGAAACCGAGGTCGATGAGCCGAGCTGGATACTGGGAGCCGAGCCAGGCCCATACATCAACCAACGGAGTCGGAATATATTCATGTCCCTGGGTGATGGGGTGGCTTTGTTAGGGCTTGATTGCAGAACAGAGCGGATGGTAAGATAGATGCCCTCTTTATTAGCACCAGCTTGAGGTTAACTAGCTCGCAGAGTGATGAGATTATTAGCGAGCGTACCTGCGAGCTGATCTGGGATCGATGTCACCATGAGCTTGTAAAGGGCGAAACCAAACATTTGATAGTGCTGCTCAGCATTCCTATTGCCTATCCGCGGGTGGTACGTTGCACTTTCATCCTGATCTATTAGCTGCGCTAACTTTTCCCGTAGGCGGTCGTCAAGAATATCCTAAATAGTCGACAAACATTGGGCAAAGCTGGTCTATTCGGCGGCTTTGTAAACAAACACGGAGGCAAGGTTGAGATTTATGATGATCATTGGACGGCTAAACACCACAAGTCCGAGCGAACATTCTTGATTGAAGACCTCCAAGATCTTGCTGCCGACAAATCCATCCGAGTGACGATTCTGAGGTATGTCCAATTTCGCACTAGGGTCAAAGCCAAATTTCTGATATATTTTTTTTTTCTTTTTGCAGTGGCGATGTCCATCTAGCCGCAGTCGGGCAGTTTTACTCAAACCCTACTTTGAACATACCCAAGGACAAGGACTATCGATATATGCCCAATATCATAGCATCAGGAATTGCAGACATGCCTACAACTGAGATGATCTCAGACACTCTAAACCGACGAAACCACGTTCACCACATGGACACCAACACGGATGAGGATATGATCCCCATCTTCACACATGACGTGAATAACAAGCCACGGAATAACAAGCGGTTGCTACCACGACGAAATTGGTGTTCCATTCGCGAGTATAAGCCTGGTAAGCAGAACCCTCATCAATGTACTGAATGATTCACACATCGAGGCTATACTAATGGGGATTAGGCTCTACACCTCCCGGAACCCCGGAAACAGAAATCCCACCCACTCCAGAGGAGCCTCGTCCGAACATGCTACAAAGGACTCTCTCCTTAACGCGAGGCGATAAACCTCCGGGTGGCCTTCTAAGGCGGCTTTCATTGAAGGGCAAGCCACCCACAAGGGAGTTCAATCTACGAGGAGCAAACTCCGGCCGACGGATGAGTATGAGTGGGCCATTGCCTCCTGCGAATGCCACCGATAGCTACTTCCCTGATGAACCCGCAGATTTCCGACCCGGTCCATTCCTTCGACGGCCTACGAACCTCAGTCAGAAGGCGGCGAAGAAGGCAGCCAAACTCGGTGACGATGGCGTAGGCGCTTTCATCAACCTGGAAGAGGGACTAGCGGTTACCTTGAACCTGGAGCTTAACCCAAAGGATCCATCAGGTATCACAACACCTTACAAGCTTCTCATCCCTGCTTTGCGATATGATGGCGCCGAGTACGATCCACCAGCTGCTCCCGTTACCAAGGGCTGGAAGAAGTGGTTCGGCATGCGAGAGAACAAATCGGCAAAGGATTCAGTGGACGACCAAGACCCTGAAGATGGTCTTAGCGACGACGACGAAGACGACCACCACGAAAACCACAGATTTGATGACGCAAGAGGTGACCATGGGGCCGAAGCTGAGCCGTTGTACGACGAAGATGAGTCCGACCTGGAACTGGAACCGGAACACGCTGCAAGTGGCAGCAAGGAAAGCCAGAAACGGAAGAAATGGTTTGGTCGGCTGTAAAATTTTTGATGGGGAGGACACCAAAAGATTTTTCTTTTCTTTTTTCTTTTTTTTAACTTAGTTCTTGTACCTACGATTGATGATTGATGATTGAGATGCAGCGCATTTGTATATACCCAGCAAGAGCTCGGACAACGGATCTCCTACGGTCCATGGATGGATGATGTTTTGAACTTTGAGGGATTTTGATTTGAAGTTTTGCAGTAACCTTTCGAACAAGGTATTTTCTTTGGACTGTAGATGTACGCAAGTTAAGCGTTGACCTGAGGAGGGTGAACCAAGTCATCTATTCTCGGTACACTGATTTCGCATGTTTCAGGTCGTTCCTCGGCTGCTGCGTCTGATGGTTCCTGCATCATTGTCTAATTTAACCTCTGACGATTCGGATGTCGACTTTACTGCTATTGCCGATATCCTACAATGACACGATTCCTCGGAGGGGAGTCGGTGTCATCATCCATTTTCAATCCGTCTACACAGGTATACAACTTCCTGATTTAAGACGAATTGCCTTCGATACAAATTAGATCTCTCAGGCCAGAAAAGGGGAGTACACCAATGTCAGCCATGCCAGACATCCAAGGAAGGTGACTGATGAACATCCCACCGACAATCACATGGGATTGATTGCTTGGAGCCACTTCGTATTTCACATACTGCGTAGGGGAAACTCTTGGTTTCTTGGACTATCCAGCGACTTCTGCAATTCTTCCTTAGATCCAAACCTTATTATTCTTCTACAGAGAACGAGGGCTGAATCCATCCCCACAAGGCCGCTCAACCTTGAGTGCTTAAACCCCTGCCGAACCCCGCCCCTGGCGCAATTCAATCTCTCAATCTGGAGGAAGCTAGGCAAGTGAGGACGGGAGATTGACTTGGAAATCAGGGAAGAAGAGGAGAGCAGTTCTGAGGAGATGAAACAAATACCGAGCAGATCGGGTTTTAATGACCTCGTATATACTTCTTGGCCTCGGTCGGGTGATGGTCCGTTTGGGATTCTTGGATCCTGGTCAAGAAAGATCATCAGCGTTCAATGCCGTCATGGAGTATATAAAGCTGGGGTAATTCGATCGGTCGTGTCCTCAATGCGGAGAATTGGCCAGACACTTTTCATTCCTTTACATTTCGATTTGATCGAATTTTGATTCTTGAGTCTCTTGTGAGCTTCGACAGCGAAAGATAATTCGATATGTTTCGACAAGTCCTAGATCTGGTCGTGGCGGCTCTCGCCATGCAGTGCCTAGTTGCAACTCCTGTCGCCGCAGCTAAGAAGCCTGTAGCAACTAAGGAGCCTGCAGCACCGGAACTCTCCTACCTCTACACGGCCTTTGTGAATTGCGCAGGGAATCTGATGAGTGAGAAAGGCCCGAAAGGCACTCGTGTCGCAATTCCCATCGTGGGAGGCAACTTCACCGGCCCCAGACTAAATGGTATGAATGTTGCGGGGGAACCCTTGCAATAATGAACTTCAAGATAAGCAAACATGAAACGGATACTAAGCTGCCCTTGTGATACAGGCAAAGTCCTCGACCTCGGGGCGGACTGGGGTGCTGCTGACCCCAGGACCAAGATCTTCTCGGCTGACACTCGGTATAACCTACGAACGGACGACGGCGCTGATATTCTTGTTCAAACGTCTGGTCCGATATCGCCGACTGGGGAGATGCATCTGCGAGTATTTTTGGAGACCGGGCATAAGGATTACTACTGGCTGAACAATATTGTTGGTGAGTGGCGGACCGGAGGATTTCCTCTCTCTCCTCTGTCTCCCTCTTTTTACTGCTGTTTGTTTGATGAATTGCGAGAAGGGTTCGCTAACCAGACGATAACAATTAGCAATTGGCACCCTGAACGCGATCGAGTATCATGCTGACTCTTCGGTTCTCAAAATTGATGTGTGGAATGTAAGAACCTCGTGCTCCCTTTCCCCAGCCTTGGAATCATTAGAACGTGCCATTATTGACTGGGTATGATATAGTTCAAATCCGATTGGGATACCACGATCTTTTTGGGATGAGGCGGAATCTACGGAGGAGGCATGATGGACAGGGGTGGAAGGGGAGTGCCGGGCTGGATTGGGAAATCTTATGTAACAATATGATATCCACGAGGCTTGGGTGCTTTTTCCGTGCCTTGACGTCTTCACTGTTAATCCACTCTGGACCTGGATAGGAGATGGATCCACGATGGAGATATTGATAACCATGAATGAATTAACGCATCCGGATACTGATTGATAACAACGTGGATTAATAACGTTGGCTGGGCTGACGCCATGTGTCGCGTAAGGAACCCGTACGAACCCGTACCCAGTGGGCGCGAATTACCGATACGGGACGCTCTGCTCGATAATCAACGACGGTCTCGACCTGGCACGTGACCAGCATCCAGGCGGAAATGCGAGAAAATCTTCACTTTTCTGCGCGAGGCTTCGATGGTGTTCGTCCGATAGTCCATTCTTGCTGATAGATCACCGTTGCTGCGATCCTTGTCGCCAGGAGTCTCTGTTCTTAGCTAATCCCGCTCGTCCAGGCCTATTCCTCCCTGACTCGGTACTTCTTGCTCACGAAGATAATCTGGTCGTCCGTCCCCACCACCATCCACTCGTTGCCCCTCTTCGCCTCTGCGATTAAAACCCTCCCTTGCCCCCATCCTCGCTCTTGAATTCTTCCTCCTACAACCGTCAATCTGTTTTCCTCAGCTTTTCGTCGCTTTCCTTTCTCCTCTCTCCGCTCCTCTATTGGATTGACCGCCGCTGCCGCGTCGTCCCTCCACCAAAACTCCCCCGCCGCCTCTGCCTCGGTCTTATCAAATCCGCTCACGACGCCTTTGCGCGTCAATTCGACTTCCAGGATGGTTCATAGCAAAGTAGTTAGTAAGTACAATTATGCTCGTTTAGCCCCACCTTCCTGTCCAATGGCAAGAACCAGGGGTGCAGGGAAACGAAAAAAGAAAAAAAAATCTCACCTATCCCTCCTAGTTATCGGCTCCGGCCCTGCCGCTCATACCGCTGCGATCTACCTCTCCCGCGCGGAACTCAAGCCCGTTCTCTATGAGGGTATGCTTGCCAACGGTACCGCCGCCGGTGGTCAGCTCACCACCACCACCGACATCGAGAATTTCCCTGGTTTCCCCGACGGCATTGGTGGACAAGAACTGATGGAGAACATGCGCAAACAATCCATTCGTTTCGGGACCGAGGTGATCACTGAAACCATCTCCCGCGTGGACCTCTCGCAGAAGCCCTTCAAGCTGTGGACCGAATGGAACGATGGCCCTGAGAACGCCCCCGCCCACACCGCCGATGCTGTTATCATCGCCACTGGAGCCAACGCTCGCCGTCTCAACCTCCCCGGCGAGGAGACCTACTGGCAGAACGGAATCAGTGCTTGCGCCGTCTGCGATGGTGCCGTGCCCATTTTCCGTAACAAGCCCCTCTACGTGATCGGTGGTGGTGACTCGGCTGCCGAGGAGGCCATGTTCCTGGCCAAGTACGGCAGCAGCGTCACTGTCCTTGTTCGTCGTGACAAGCTCCGTGCCAGCAAGGCCATGGCCAACCGCCTCCTCGCTCACCCCAAAGTCAAGGTTCGCTTCAACTCCGTTGCCGTCGAGGTGCTCGGAGAGAAGAAGCCAATGGGCCTGATGACTCACCTCCGTGTCAAGGATACCGTCACTGGCGAGGAGGAGACCGTCGATGCCAACGGTCTTTTCTACGCTGTTGGTCACGACCCTGCCACCGCTCTGATCAAGGGCCAGATTGAGCTTGACGAAGATGGCTACATCCTCACCAAGCCCGGCACTAGCCTTACCAGCCTCGAGGGTGTGTTCGCCTGCGGTGACGTTCAAGATAAGCGCTACCGCCAAGCCATTACTAGTGCTGGTATGTTATATCAAGTCTATATAAACTACGTTGAAGTAAAAATAGCCATTATTAACGTTTCGTCCAGGATCTGGCTGTATCGCCGCTTTGGAAGCTGAGAAATTCATCGCCGAAGGCGAATCTGCAGAGGAGGAAGCCCCCGCTAAGGCCATCCCTGTCCTCTAAACATATCGCCTCCCACCCTCCCACCTCATACTCCCCCTCCCTTCCTTCCCCCTTCTTTAACGACTCAACCACCCTCCAAATCTCTCACATCTCGTCCCCTCGAATGGCCTGGGTTAGAAAAAAAGAATTCTTGTCTTTTCTGATCCCTATATGCATCTAGACCCGCCGTGTCCATCTTCCACGCCCCGATGTTATCTCCTTTTTTATTATTATCTTTTTTCTCATTCTTGTTCATATAACTAGACTTCAGCGCTTTTTTTTCATTTCCTTTTGATCTTTTGAACTGGTTCAGGATATATCGGTAGTGGCTTTTTTTTTTCATCCGATTAACATTTTCTCATAGCTGTTCTCCAACAATCTCGTGGCAACAACATAACTACCGAGGCGGTTTTAGATAAGGTGCACGCACATAAACACCCGCTTTTTTTGCTGCTGTTGATGATGGATGGGATTTGGCCTAATTTGATGATCTATGAAATGCTATTGCCAAATAGAATAGAATTATAGAGTAAATTCTCGAGGACTTGGATTTTAGATTTCCGAAAGGGGGGGTTTGAATGCTCCTTGGTACGATCATATCTATGTAGAGGTTTAGTGATAATAATACATCGAACGAGCTTTGACTTCGGTGTGCGGTGGCCATAGTACATGAATCCGAAGCGCAAATGAAAGGAAGAGGTCAGCTTTAAGGGGAATTCATCTAACTGTAACTAGTTACATTTGGGACCCCGATGACTCTGGCACGTGCATTGTGCCACTTATTTGAGGATTGGAGAGAGGAAGAGAGACAGTATTCGAGATGACTGTTGTAGGCTCTTTTGGAGGCAAAGCAGACTGTTGCTGTTGCTGTTGCTGTTGCTGTTGTATTTGACTGCTGTTACCTGTATCCGCGTTATCAGATACCGAGGCCATCATAGCCGAAGAAAGTAGAGGAACTGCTTGCGACTGTGACGGCAAATGTACAGGATCAGGACTCGGATTAGCTATCTGGCTCTGGTTCTGCTTTTTGGAAGGATGTGACCAGTTCTCGAACGGGTTCTCCTCCCTCCAGCGTTTCTTTGCCTTTGAAGTCTTCTTGGTCCATTCCGCAGTCTCTTGTCGCCAACGGGCGATGATTTCGGAATTCGTCTGTCGATTGACCTCTGCTTGTTCGAGGTAGGGTTTCTTTATATCCTCGTGTTCCTCTCGCCACATGAGGCCTAGCGCCTGTCGGACGGCGTCGCGGGGCGCCTTTGCGTTGGAGTCGTTTGTGCTGGTTTGGTGGGCAGCATCGCATTGGGCGCGTGCTTTGCCCCAGTAGTCCTTCTGGTAGAGGAGGAAGGGGTTCAGACCGCTTCTTGCGGGGCGGGGGATGGGCGGGCCTGTTTCGGTGTAGACAGCGGCGAGCATGGCTTGCTCGTAGGCGTCTCGGGCAGTCATTTGGGCCGTGGGTTGGGGTGGATGTAGGGCTTTTGAGATGGCTTTGGATAGGGGTTTGGTGGCTCCTTGGGTATGTGAGGTGGATGTTTGGGGCGGTGCGGTAGATTCAGGCCTCAGTTGTGTGGTGACGGTGGGTAGGATTCCTGTTCCCAAGGGAATTGTCTTGCCCTTGTCAGGGACGAGGGGGTCCGCAAGTTGAATGGGTCCTAGGACGGAGTGAATTATCTCCGATGCGGCTCTCAGTCCAGATAAGTATGCCCCGTGGACGGTAGCTGGGTGAGTGCCGCAAGTGGCTTCTCCTGCAAAATGTAAGTTACCGATTGATTTGGCCATCAAATCGTAGTCACCAGGAAGAGTCTGCGCTGCAACGTAGGAGTAACTTCCTTTGGTGAATTTGTCCGTAGCCCATCGTGTGATGATGGTTTCTAAGGGATCCGGGACAGCAACGTGCTTAAAGACGTTGCGAAGCTGGCTGACGACCTCAGCGATTATCTCCGCATCAGGCGTGCACTCCGCCTGATGTGCAGCATCTCCAGCCATGAGCGCAATTAGAACGGGGAGTCCGGTGGTCTTCATGCAGTTCCAGAAGAGGTAGAATCGGCCACGGTTGGCAGAATAGTCCTCTTGCACCATGCTTTCGCGGTTCTTAGGCTCGCGCAAAAGCCCAAACATGTCTCTCTCTGTGTCCCAGAAAGGTTGCGCGAAAGTCATGATGACTTTGTTCATGACCCCGAAACCGAGTCGGTCGATTGCTCCCACTTTCCATTCAGGGAGTGGGGGTGAAAATTGGACCGATCGATGCTTCAAGGTGCCCAGGGATCCAGTGTAAACAACCCTGTCGGCCACAATTGAGTCTCCGTCCTCACATTGCACCACTGCTCTTTGCTTCGTCGAATCCGTGGGGTCATACGATAAACTCGTCACAATCTTGTTTGTTCGAACGTCGAGTTTCGTGGGGTGTGACCATAGTCCATAAGGCACTTGTTGATATCCTCCTATCACTTGCGAGTGCTCACCCTCGAACTCATTTCCCATATCCTGGTCCCATCCAGAGAGGCTTAGCCTTCCGATATTTGTCGCATTCGCGTATTCCAAGTTTGCAAAGTGCCAGTTGATCAATCGCATATCCTTTGGAGTCAGAGGGAGCATATGCTGGTACTGTCGCACACCTTCATCCATTACCTTGCCCAGTGTCTGAAATTCTGACGCTTTAGCAACGGGATCTAAGTTGATAGAGTGGTTTATTGGCGCCCCATCGTTCAGCTTCCAGCCCATTGTCCGGCACGCAAGAGCAGCAGGGTGCTCTTCCGCATTGTCAAGATCAGCTACCGGAGCTCCGGCTGCTGTGATATTCGCAGTCTTGTGGCCTACACCTCGACGAATCCGTTTAGTAGGATGCAATAATCCGATGGTTCCAGCGGCCCTTGCCTCCTCGTACTGCCTCACCGTCACCCCGTCACTAGTAGAAATGTCACGGCCGGAGTCAATTAAATCCCGATCGCCTTCCGCAGTCGGTGCAATGACGGATTTGTGTCGGTAAAAGCCAGAGCGGTCTAGAACATCATTATAGAGCCTCTCATCCATTGCATCACGGACCCCGTCTACCGGCGACCCATCAATATCATATATCGTGGATATATCACGCAGTAGATGGTACGAAAGAGCCAGCTGACCGCGGATGATCTGGTCGAGAGGGTTGCCATGATCGAAGCCAACAACAATCTGGGCACCCATCTCAGCCTTGGGGATAAGCCCAGAGGGCAACGTAGATGACTGAAGACTTTTCAACGGATGGGAATATATGCGACCACCGATTCTGCGCCTCCCCTCCAAGACAATAACATGAGGTGAGGTAGTAGCGTCACTGTAGTGATTGAATAACCCTTCGAGCTGCCGTGCGCAGCCTAACCCGGCCATTCCTGCGCCGATAATCACAATGACAGGGCCCTCCTTTCGTCGGCCCTTCTTAGGCGCTATCAAGGGCACGGGAATCTCGACACAACCAAAATTGATGTACCCATTTCTTATTAGCCATTCGTACGCGAAAGATGCAAGATTCATCCAACGGTAGTCCTTGGCACATCCTAGGGCCTCCTCCTTTGTCACACTCACCATCGCATTACGAGTCCAAAGACGAAGAATACCATTTCGAATATTCAGATAAACAGTAACATGAAGATGACACAGATGGTCCTGCAATACTTCCTGTTCTTTCTGATGAAGAGCATACGGGCTGAGTCTCGAGGCGTATGCGGCCGCGACGCATTGCTGGGCGTATACTGGGGCAGGGAGTCTTGATGGGATGGAAGACCTCGGACGGTACTTTGCAAAGTCAGGTAAACTGTCGGTGCCTCTAGAGTCAGTTGAGGCAGACGAGGAAGTTAAAGAGTTAATGACAGTTGATGGGGAGGTCGACTTGGTCTGGCTTGATGTAGAAAAAATCGATGTGGAAGCGGTAGACTCATTCGGTGTACTTTGACTAACATCTAGATCGAGCCCATTCGCCGTATAGTTCGTCTTCAGATTCCCAGTACCAAAACCACTTCGAGGGCTGCTAGTGTTCTGAGAGCTGGCGATGGTGCCATTATTTGGGCCCAGCGACTGTGGTGCGCTGTACTGTGGTAGCAAACCACTAAAATGCAGTATGAGCGGCCGTCTAGCAGGATTTCCATTACCATGGACACTACTAGAGCTCGATGGGACATATTGGTTAGGATTTTCCCTTTGGTAGGGATGTTTGTCCGAGACATGGGCCCCTAGGGGAGGTGTGGCCTCCATGCTTGTTAGCAAGGGAGGGGGTGTGACGGCGGCGTTGACTTCCTCTAGGAAGGCAGAATATGTATAGACTATTGAATTCCAATCTCCTCCCAATGTACAACGGTCAAGCTATGGTGACTCGATTGAAAAGGAACCGCCTCCCATTGTGTGAGCGGCGATGTGCAAATATCAAATCCGAACATGTCCATGCATAGTGGGTCCAGTGATCATATGAGGCTGATGCTGGGTGGGAGCGGCAGCGGGATAGGGAAGGAAGATATATGCCACAGATGCCTTGAGACATGTTAGAATAGAACCGTAGATAAAATTTCGATGAACTATATGAGAGTACAAAACCATACGAAAATATCTAGAATCAGTAGGTTCGCCTGACTTACCGGTGGAGCAGGCCTCGAGGAATAAGAGAAGCCTTCACCCTTGCAATTTTTGCACAACCCGAGAGGACACACAGCTGGGAGGGCTTGAGACCAATGATGTAAAGAACTCGGAAGACAATATTTAAGGTTTGAGGGTGATTCGATGCCGATCAGGATTGAATCAACTCCTTGAGACCCTTGAGGACGATGACAAGTTGGGGTTGGGCGTAGTTCATTCATTGATTCATCGTTTGCGAGAGGCGGGACTCTTGGCAGCGTATTCCTCAGACCGAATCGGGGAAGGCGCCAGCATCGGTCGAGTCCACTGGTCGTCAACCCCATACTTCCGACAAAACATTCCAACATGAATATCCCACTTCTCTTATGATCATCGTGAATTAAATCTCCTTGAATCCCAGGACATAGGATGGAATGGCTGACTAGCAATGGTGCCGGGATATGATTGCTCACCTCTTTGCCGTCGATAATGAACACACTCCTTCAACCCCCACACACCACTTCCATCTCACGAAAGGTCCAGAGTTGAGCTATGACAACGGCCTTCACAAAGAAGAACCAGTGATCAGTAATGCAGCAACGTAGGCGTACCGGCGATCTATGCTATGATCATTGGTATACATGCCAACAGTCTGCAGCTTATCGTTACTGGTGGAAGTACCAAGGAGCAGGGCCTGGTGGGTATGGTTAATTGCAATGTCTTTTTATAATCTGTTAGTTCCGTTGGAATATACAATAACATGACTCGTAATTGCAGGTCTTATAAGCTTAAATACAGCGCGCAGAGCTACGCCACCCACTGAACCCAATAGCTATCCTCTCCGTATATGAGTATGCAGAGTATACGCATCACCGTCTGGCCCGTCTCCATCTCGGAAGATATCTGATTCGTTATCTGTAAATTCATCCCGGTATGGTGACTTCGCCCGTAGGTGGTTATTCTCGCTGCTGCTCTCGTCGTCGATCACCAAATCAACATTATCATCGTCAAAGTCGTGGAATCCGATCCGTTCCTCCTCATCACGCGCGAGTGTTGCTGCCGCAGAGTTGACATCCAGATCTTCCGAAAAGGCATGATGAGGACGATGTGCAGCATGGTCAGCTTGGAGTGAATTCCGGATATTATCTCTCTCCCTCGCTTCCAGCTCCTTGGCTCGCGCCAATGTTCTATGAAGAGGCTGTCAGCTTCTGTTTGGAATAACCACGTGTCAGCCACTTATTGGTCTCACCTTCTGTATATATACCAGCCGGTAAAGATACCGATTGCTATTGAGACAACGATGCTCACAATATTTACAAGTTTTGATCCCACACTCATTTCCTCATTCTCTTCGTAAAGTATACGTAATCTGCTGCCGATGAAGGCCGGCACAAGCAGTTTTGGGGATATGATTGCAGTGGCGAGTCCATACATCAGGGGTTGGACGGTAGGGAAAGTAGATACCGCTCCGTTGCAAATAGAATATGGCAATGGGCACAGGCGAATCATGCAGAGCAGTTTAAGGCCATCGTACTTGAGGGTTAACGCAAGAGCCGCAAATCGCTTGTCGCGCTCCATCAGGCGATGAACGAGTTTGGCTAGGATCGTTCGGGACGCAATAAAGGAACATGTTGATCCCAACACGGTCGCGGACGCGTATAGGAGCCACCTATTCCGAATGTTAGGCACATTCTCGGAAGCAAAAGGAAATCCCAGCTTACCCTTTCCATACCCCAAATAAATAGCCGGAGACTGTCCCGAAAGTGGACCAGCCAACTAAGGGAGGGAAAGACACGAAAAATACACACAACCACAGAATAAAATATACCAATTTTGACTGCTCCCAGTCTTTTGCAACAGGGCCCAGCCAAACAAAGACTCGGCCAGTGAGAAACAGAAATCCAAAACCCAAGACATTAGCGAGGATTATGGCAAGTACCGAGCCCACTCTTTGCCAGAAGGTCATTTTCTGCCATGCTGCTGTGATCCGCTGAGACGCCTCATTTGCTCGAGCTATGATCTGGGAAGTGAAGGTGGCTGGTCGCGTAGACGTGGAATTCTGGCGGCCATGCACGCCCGGGCCCCATGGCGGGTGGGCTCGATCTTCTAGAGGGGAGGGCGATGCAGACGGGGAGGTCGAGAGTGAAAGAGCCCGCATAGTGGAAGCATAATCTGCGGGCATCTTGAAGGGAGGAAACGTAGGACCTTTGGCGAACCGATCACTTCGTTCCAAGCAGAGATCTGCAGGCGGGTCGAGTGGATAAAAATGCTGGCGTCACAAGAAAATGGCCGACGGCGCGCAACAGCTTGTAGTGATGTAACCGGGTTCAAGGCAGCCCAATTACCACCAATGGATTCCAAGGAAATACAATATTTCGCGGGATTCCGGTCGTTCGAGGGCAGATCTAAACCCTCACAGCGAGGGATGGAACATGAGTGGTCGCAGGTTGGGGAGAGGGAGCATCAGACGCAGAAACTGGGTTGCCTGTCCTTTGGAAAAGGCGGGGAGGCGTTCAGATCAGCCGAGCTTAAAGTTGAGATTTCCCAAGGAAAGCAGTTGAAGAAGGTCAATGGATGGAAAGATGGGGAAGCGATAAAATCACAAATGAAGTTCAAGAAACTGGCAGAGGTCGAGATGATGAAAAGGAGTGGTTTCGTCAGCAGGATGAGATTATCGATCGTCTGGCTGCAGCTGGTCGGCTTATTCTTAGCACCAGCTGGAGACACAGCAGCTGTGAGCCTGGAAGTTTAGGCTCTTCATGTTTCGACCAATACGATCAATATTACCTCTTATGGCTAGATTTGGTATTATTACGTATCCATTAATACCATGTAGGACTGTCTGGCACTTTTTTTAATCTTATTTTGAAGAATTTCCAAGCATCATGATTGCTGAAATAGTAGTAATTAACTTCCCACAGCCACTCGCTTAAGTCTGGGATAGAGTTTGAGGTATTCTCGGGAATCGGCAGGACCTGAATTCATCTTCTAACTCATGTCCCCAACATTGGTAAATATGTATATTGTTGAAATACATCATCAGCCCTGAGTTTTTTTATCGTCTGTTACAACTTACGACTCCAAGCTTGCATTTGATGCTGTTTTGAATTTGGATCTTCCCCTCTCTTAACCTCTCTAAATAATGTTATTGGATATTTGGTATGTCTCGAATTATCAAATCAGCTCTGACTCAAAAATCTATGCCTCTTCTCCCACAACTATCGTAAGGCGTGCAAAGATCCATCGTCGGCAGATCGACCCCGATCCTTTTGTTATCGACCGCCAAGAAATGAATGGATTGATGGCCTGATATCCCAGGCGGCCTTCCCCCCACATCCTGACCAAGGTTGAGTCGAACGGGCAAAAGACAAAGAAAGAAGGGACCACATTTCAACCTGGCTTGCTAAACTCGTTCTTTGATTCACTTTTGGATTTGAGGCAGAAGGAAGAGGAGCCAGGATCTGGATCCGGATTGATGGTCCGTCTGCGTGGACTGGAGTTGAATGGGCTCAGCTCATGTTGTTGGGGCGCAGCGTCTCAGCCTATCGCTGCTCCAGGTCCAGTAATGCCAATGCGTACGTCCCTTAACCAGCAGAATCTCGTCTCATCTCATCGATTTCCTCTTTGATTTCCTTGTCGCTTCGCTGCTTCATCACGTTTGTCTCAATTTGAGCAGTTTGGTTCTCTTTCCCATCTCTCTTTCTTTCTTTATTTTTTTTGTGCTGTAATTCTTGCCTTTTCTTTCTTCTTCCCCTGTTTTGTTTTCTTGATTGCTCATTTCATGACCAGATGCGATGTGACCATCCGCAAGCCGTCCCCTTTCGCGCACCACTCCTCATTGACTGACCCTCCATCAAGTCGCTCTGCCCTCTGCATCTTGTGGATAACTAGGTTTCTTTTGGAGGACAATGGACTCTGAAATTTGAAATCTCGCTTTTCCCCTCCCCTTTGTTTACGATCCGGCTGCCTTGTGGAGTCTTTATCCTCCTTTACCCCACATCCATCTCCCTCGTTACCTCGCTGTCCCTATTTATCTCCCTGGCACTCCACCCGATATTTCCTCCACGCAGCATACTCTATCCGCCCGGTGTTTCGTTGAGCTGCTGTATTCAACATGGTCGCAGAGGACCTCCTGGAGGATTGCCTCCAG
This sequence comes from Aspergillus conjunctus, assembly GCA_027569095.1. NCBI lineage: Eukaryota > Fungi > Ascomycota > Eurotiomycetes > Eurotiales > Aspergillaceae > Aspergillus > Aspergillus conjunctus. Next base: position 6,019 of record JAPDEL010000015.1, on the reverse strand, counting down.
ATCCTCCACGATAAGACCCTCGACGAGGAAGACCAGGTTGAGAAAATCGAGGAGTTCCTCCGCGGGAGGACCTCCTTATCAGGGGCATCATTAGAGAATGCCGTGCTCGACATCCTCTGGCGCCATCGTAACCGCACACTACCAGACTCTTCCCCTCCCCCCCCTCGCCATACCGTCATTCGTCGCTCGTCTCCCGCCCCATGGCAGATGGTGCGATCGTCCACACCTTTATCGCCTCATTCGAATCTCGGAACGAGTCCCGGAAGTGCCTCGTGGCTTCAGAGCTCACGAGGGGGTTTCTCACGCCCTCCGTTATCCTCCACAGTATCCCCGTTCACCTCTCCTCGTCCATCGCCCAGGCTTGCCCTCGCCCAGCCGATCCCACATTCACCCAACTTGAACGCCTACGAATTTTCCGATCAGAGTCAGGTGACGGATTTCTACGGCGATTTTGGTAATGATAGTAATGTGGACTGGCTGGTCGCCGATGATGCAAACAGCACTATCTCGTCATTGGGTGGACTGAGCGTTCCTGGCGCCCTGAGTGCTACAGCACCTGAATTTGTACCTGACATGAGCCCCCACGATATCCTTCGCACGGTCCTTGGAGATAAGCGGTCCAACGATGAAATAGAAACTGCGCTGGCAGAGAATGGATACGATCTTGGCGCAACGATCGCGGCTCTATCCCAAGGACCCGATGCGGATGCGCTTGCCCATCTTGCTGATGACAGTCGCGTTGTCGTGGGAAAGTCAATGTCGATGGAACCCCCGAGAACTGCCGTCTCTCCAGCTCCAAACCGCAGCCCAGTAGTTTGCAAGTATTGGTTGTCCACTGGGCAATGCCTCCGCGCGGATTGCCGGTTTAGTCATGATCTTACCAGTCATCTATGCAAGTAAGTGACACGAATTCTCCTCGAAATAGGTCCCAAGTAGAGAGTGAGATAATAATTGGTGTCTTACTTGTTTAGGTATTGGGTGATGGGCAACTGCCTTGCCGGTGACGGCTGTCCATTCTCTCATGACCCTTCTGCCCTCGTCGCGAGTCTCAGTGTTGGAGACGGCAATCAGCCCGCAATAGCAGGAGCGACTTTCCACATTGATAATGCTTCGGAGGCCTTCCCTCCATTGCAATCTACCGGCATATCTTCCGATCAATGGACCACGCAATCGGGAGGTAAATATCTAGGCTATTTGTCGGGAAATAAGCATTCTCCGCAATTTGTCACCGGAAAGCGGAATGGGAGTATGACCAATCTCTCTCGGCCTCACTCACGGCCAGGAAGTCGACACCAGCATCGAGAACTTAACCCGACAGCTCTATCCATGGATGATCCAGACGCGTTTCCTACCCTTGCTGCCGTCAGTGCAAAAGGCTCGGGTAAGAAGAACTATGGAAAGCGAGGGGCACACAGCCGCGAAAATAATTCGAGTAAAGATAACATACCCACATCTCTCGCCGATGTGGTGCGTATGTCCACATCTCCCGTACCCGGGAAGGGCAAATCGTCCTCCAAGCACAATAGAGACGGTGCAAAGGGCCGTGAAAATAGTGCCGCTGCACAGGCAATTCCTGCCCCGCAAAATATCCCTTGGTTGGAAACCGGATCCCGCACCAATCAGCAGTATATCAAATACAGAACGGAAGCTATTCGCCATGGGACAGTAAGGAACAAATTCCTGCAGAGGTAAGCATTCAGCTCTAGGCATCTGTCGGTCATTGATTGACAATCTTCTCCAGTGCCGCCCAAGCCTGGAATCGGAATGACGCAAGGGCAGCTAAAGCCCTGTCCCTTCGTGGTCAAGCAGAGAATGAAGCTATGCGTAAGTGCCACCGTGAAGCAGCACGGCAGTTATATGAAGAACGCAACAAGCACCTGTTGAATGCAGGACTGGATGACACATTGGAAGAGCTTTATGTAGATCTACACGGCCTACATCCAGAAGAGGCGATTGAGTACCTCGAGAAGATCCTCCTCAAGCACGCTCGAGAAGGCCGACGGGTTGTGTATGCCATCACCGGCACAGGGCATCATTCGAAAAATGGCAAAGACAAAATAGGAAAAGCCGTTAAGGCGTGGCTTAATGAATGGAAGTATCTTTTCCGTGAGTTTAGTGTGCCTGGGGAAAGAGGTGGGTACGTGGGTGGAATTCTTGGTATTGATCCCACCAGTTATGATAAGGCTCTAGCAAGGAGCCTAGAAGAAAACGCCGATGGGAAAACCGGAGACGATACTACTCCCAGCACCCCGGTCCTTACAATGGGCAAGATTCAGCTCTTGAAACGGGGAGACATAGAGCCGAAGCAAAGCTGATACAGGCCCTTTATTTTTCTCACGACTGGAAGGGGCCGAATAAGCTCAGAATTACGCCTCTTCATTGAGCGCCTTGTTTTCTCCAGTATGAACTACCTATGTATGTATCAGTGCTGTTCCTGGTTGTGCGGCTCCTGTCTTCTCTCGGTGGCCCAATTCAGGAAGGCGGACTCCCAACGGCCAGAGCCAGGTCCATGGATGGATGGAAGATAGATAGATTCTCAACTGTCATATTGTTCTTGTGTGAGCGGTTTAGTTTCTTTGTATCTTTTCTATTATCTGTTTCTAGCGTGTTATTTGCATCGCCTTCTCCATGGATCTACTCTATCCCACGTCAACTCTGTTAGGTTACACCTTAAGTGAGAGCCCGTATATATATCTTAAATATTTCAACCAGATATCCTATCCGTCCAATTAGTTATTTAGTCCATCCGGCCATCTAAATAACACCACCCCTTATTCAGGTTCCTGGTGCTGCCACTTCTCCCGCAACTCTTGAACATTAAACCCACATGCCTCCGCCTTCCTCACAATCGCCTTTGCCTTCTCCGCAACTGGAACATCAATCATCTTCCCATCCAAAGTCCACGCCCCCCTCCCCACAGCTGCAGCCTTCTCATCCGCAATAGTAACCCTCACAGCCCACTGCACCTCCTCAGCATCCGGGCCAAAAATCGCCTGCGCTGTCTCCACCTGCGACGGATGAATACACTGCTTGCCGTTGAACCCTAACCGTCTCCCATCGCGACACTCCTCCTGCAGCACTGCCGGCGGCGACCCATCCCCCTTCTCGGACCTAAACGTCGTACAAACCAGATCAATCGTCGACGGCAGATTCGCCGCCCGAGCCGCCGTCGCAATCGCCGACCGCGCGAACAGGAACTCCGACAGACCCGGGGTCCGCGTTAGGCTCAGATCGAGGGCGAAGTCCTCCGCGGCAAAGATCAGGCCTTGCAGGAGGGGCGTAGCGGCGCAGATCTGCGTGAGATTCGTGAGCGATTTGGCGGATTCAACGAGTGCCAGGAGGGAGATGGGTGGACGGGTCGAGGCTGTCTCTTGGAGGTGCGGGCTCTGAGCAATAGTGTGGGTGATCACATCGTTGACGAAGGTGAGGTCGCTGGCGGAGTTGACTTTTGGGATGACGAGTGTTGAGAGGTTGGGGGATTGGAGCTGATACATTACGTTATTACTTGGGGGTTTTATTATTAGGAAGGGAGGGGAGAGAAACTTACGACTTCGGTCAAATCGGCCAGAGCTAAACCGCTATCTACCGAGTTGATGCGGACGGCGCGCTCGCGGATACCGGCTGGTGCAGGCTGACCGAGAGCTCTCCGCACCAGGGACCGTGCTTCCGCTTTCATGTGCGGAGTTACGCTGTCTTCGAGATCATAGGCGACGCAGTCGACTTTCAGAGAGCGGGATTTGTCGATAAAGCGCTGCGACGAGCCGGGAACTATAAAAATAAGGGGTTAGTGACGGGCATCTCGAGATCCTGGGGGGAGGTTTTCGATCTGGAAACCAAATGCGGGGAAAGAGATTGACTTGACGTACTGTAGAGAAGGGCGCGACGGAGGGTGTTTCGGGCTGCCATTGTGACCCTTGATGTCTGTGCTCTTTGCCTCAGCTGTTGGTGTGAAGTAGGTTGCTAATGAAGAGGCATGGGATGGAGAGGTGTAAGTGAGTGAGGGATATGGGAGTATCCGGTGTCTACTCTACACCCTCGGCGATTCACCGAAGGTGGGAACACCTTGGAGGGGGAAGGCATAAAGGCGTCTTCTCTGTGCTTTGGCTACAGTGGTTCAGGACCAAATCTAGTTACCGTTCAATTATGGGCAGGTCTTAAACATCAATAGGCTACAGCTGCAGTATATTACCCCCGATAGGTCACCTTCGTTTCATTGCCGCCTCCAGTTAGAAATGCCGCGATGATCTACGAATAACCGAACTGTTCTGTGCCTTTTCTACTTGTTTGTTCAAGGCGATGACATATTTTGCCTTGTCTCACCGCCCTAGTAGTGAAGACACGCAGCAGCTTCACCTATGCCCGTTGCGTCGTCATCTCCGTCGCAGTCGTCGGAATCCACAGTCAGTCGCCAAATACCCGAACGCAGCTGTACAATAGCTGCACTATCTCTTGAATTGCCACTTCCTGCACGAATTATCGCTTGATCGCCCCCGTTCCGCCGGGTATCGTCCACGATGGAGCAAGAACCGTTGCAGCCACAACCGCAACAGGGAGACCTAAATTGGCGTCTCAGCGCCCACCCGATCACCCTCCTCATCTTCCTGGGCTTTCGCATCGGTGCCTTATTGATGTATTTATTTGGAGTTTTGTTTATCGGAAGATTGTATGTGTTTCCTTCCTGGTTCATGCAAAATGCAAGCAGAGTCCGTCAACAAACAACGGCTTGGACGCACCCTAACTTCCACTTTATAGCATTCTCGTTTTCATCATTACCCTGCTGCTTCTTTCTGCCGACTTCTACTACCTCAAAAACATTGCCGGACGTCGTTTGGTTGGACTGCGCTGGTGGAACGAGGTCAACACGTCTTCAGGCGACTCGCACTGGGTCTTCGAGTCTTCAGACCCCAATACACGTACGGTTACAGCAACTGATAAGCGATTCTTCTGGCTCAGCTTGTATTTGACTCCTGCTCTCTGGGTTGGACTGGCCGTTCTTGCCATTATCAAATTGAACAGCGTTATTTGGCTGAGTCTTATTGGTAAGCGAACCCTCGTCCAGACTGTATAACTTGAGATTTTTCCGTTGCTAACGGGATATAGCCATCGCCCTCGTTTTGAACGTCACCAACACAGCTGCTTTCTCCCGATGTGATCGCTTCAGCCAGGCGTCGACTTTTGCGAACAGGGCTTTTGGTGGATCGATTGTGAACAACATTGCCGGAGGTCTGCTGGGCAGAATTTTCCGATAAGTCTTTTTTTCCCTGATGCGCAATTGGATTTTATAGTTTCCTCAATGGGAGAAACCGGGTCCTTTATAAACTCTTATTTTTATCAATACCCATTGGCATATGTAACTGTGGTGGAGTGACTGTATTGAGTGATTCTTTGACTTTGATTTTAATGAATTGTATTATGAAATATACAAAATATCTTGTTTATTTTAGCGTACAAGTGGGCAGTTTTAGTTTGGTAGGTAATTTGTTGATGCATATATACTGGCGATGGACATGTTGAGCAGGTTGCCAGGCGTATGAGTAGGTACCGAATATTAGTGTTACATGGCTTTATGTTCGTGTTCTCGAATCACTCCTGGTTGGAGGCAGTGCTTTCTCCGTGTGGGTGAGGCTGATTGGCCTGCAATAATGGCCGACTTAAAAGGCGCAAACATCATCCAACATCCTTCACTTCTCCACCTATATAAACCCCTTTGTCCTCCCATCTTGAAGCACCGTGGGCACTCGAAGCAGCCGACTGCTATCTATATTCTGTCAAGACATGAGCAACAGCTTTTCTTGAGGTTACTGTAGCCTTGATAAGTATCAGGTCTTAGTGCCGGTGATACCCAAGAGCTAACAACGCAACCATAACTTACTAAGAAGTTACCAGTTTAAGTAACGTAATCCACACCCGAGCTGCGCACCCAACCGACCTGCGCACCCCCATCGAATTCGGCCACGGTCGAAAACTTGAAGGTATTCACAACCACCAAAACACGCATTTTTCATTAAATCTAGCTAAC